>SJYX01000281.1:610831-654899 GCA_006410675.1 Oreotragus oreotragus | reverse complement strand
GTGGGGTGGGGGCGGGCGGTGGGCGCACACCTCCAAAGAAATGCATCTGCGAGGTTTTGGTGAAAGAGAGTCCTTTGTGCAGAGAGTAAGCCGGGAGAACATGACCCCCGCCCTGCGGTATGCGGCACACCTGTGCGGACAGAGGGGGCGGGGCGGGGCCGGGAGCCCTGCACCCTTACGGGGATCACCACCCTCCTTTCTTCTCCCTGAGTCGTGTCTCCACCGCCCCTTTGTTCCGGCTTACACCTCCAAAAGGCGTGCATGCATGCGATGATCTCAGCGTGGGGATAAGAATAAAAGAGATAGGGGGGAAATAGACAGACAGATATAGACAGATAGATAGATAGATAGAGGGAGATAGAGGTGGCGCCGGGGCCTCGCCCCGCCTACCTTTGCAGGCCTTGCGGTGGGTGATGGGCTTGCCCAGGTCGCGGTAGTAGCCCTCCTTGCAGTAGTGGCAGTGACGGCCAGCTGTGTTGTGGCGACAGTTAAGGCAGACGCCCCCGCTCTTGCGCCCCGACAGCTTGTAAAGCTCCATGTTGAAACGGCACCGCCGGGCATGCAGGTTGCAGTTACAGGCTGCGGGAGGCAGGGACTCGGGTCAGAAGGGGGCCACCGAAGACTCTGGACATCCCCTCCAGTTCCCCCTCCTCCACGGCCCGACCTCAAGGCAGCCCTTTCTCTGGGAGCTTTTCCTAGGCTCCCCTGTTTGCATCCATCAGCCCCTACGGACCACCTGACTCTGCCTGACCCATCGCCAGGCACTTGCTTCCCTCCCCATGGAGAAGGTTCAATTCCTGCAAGGGATCACCACATCCACCCTCTATCTATCCCCAGTCAGAGTTGGGAGGTGCAGCTGGCATCCTTCTTATGCCCAAATCCTGCTTGTCATGGGCTGAACTGTGCCCCTCCTCTGCCCCCATTCATATGCTGAAGCCCTGACCTCAGACTCTCCAAATGTAACTTGTATTTGGAGACATTCTGGCAGACAGAGGGCTTCCCTGATAGCTCAGTTGGTAAAGAATCACCTGCAATGCAGGAGACCCCAGTTTGGTTCCTGGGGTTGGGAAGATCCCTTGGAGAAAGGATAGGCTGCCCACTCCAGTATTCTTGGGCTTCGCTGGTGGCTCAGCTGGTAAAAAAAGAATCCACCCGCAATACGGGAGGGAGAGCTGGGTTCAATCCCTAGGTTGGGAAAATCCCCTGAAGGGAAAGGCTACCCACTACAGTATTCTGACCTGGAGAATCCCACGGACAGTATAGTCAGACACCACTGAATGAGTTTTACTTCACTGGCAGACGGAGGACCTACCCTAGAGATGGGGTTCTCTCTCATTTTAACGAGGACACTAGGGTGGGCCCTAGTCCAAGCACTGGTGTCCTCTTTTCATAGAGAGGAAGTCTGGACACATGGAGAGGTGGCAGGGGTGCAAGTCAAGGAGCGAGGTCCCAGGAGAAACCAGACCTGCCCACACTTTGATCTTGACTCCAGCCTCCAAACTATGAACAGTACACGTGCTGGTTTAAGCATCCCAGTGGGAGGCATTTCGTCACCGCAGCCCAGGCAGATGTACGTACTGCTTCTGAGCATCACTGCTACCCGTGCACACTCTGCACGACCTTGAGCTCCAGACACTGGCCTGGACTCTCCTTTCCCCCACCTCCTCCTGCACCATCCCCCCTCCTGCCATCAACTTGCAGGACTTCCTCCCACAGCGTGGTGGCCACGCTCCTGGCAGCTGGGTCCCCTGGACAGGCCCTCAGCATCCTGCCCTGGCCTTCACAATCCTGCCTAATCCTGCCTCCCTCTGCCTGTTCCCCACACTAGTGCTCCTGTGGACTTTCCCCTCTGCTCTGATGCTCTCCCGGGTCTGCCTCCCCCTCCGCTCTGATGCTCTCCCAGGTCTGCCTGGTTCACCCCTCACAGCAGTGACCGCCTCTGTGCTCCTGACCCGCAAATCCACATTTCCAGCTTCCACTTTGAGGTCTTCATGTGGACCCAGAGGCGCCTCCCCCAGACCCATTCACTGCTCTCCATCCATCAGACCTCAGACTCCGCCCTCCCCCCACCCCCGCCCCACTGAGCCCTCGAGGCTCCCGATACTATAGCCAGAGCAGGAGTTCTGAGCCCCTGTATGAGGATGTCCAGCACCTACTTGAAATTTTTCAGTGGCTCCCCACTGAATAAAATCAAAATCATTTAACACTGCCTCCAGGGCTCTGTATAAACGGGTCCAGCTCCTCTCTCCCACTGTAGCTCTGCTCAGCCCCCTCTCTCCTTAGGCTTCAGCTGTATAAAACCCTTTCAGTTTCTGGAGCAGGCTGCATATGAGGACCCCTCACCTGTCCCCCCTGTGGGGACAGACATATGCTGCTCCTTCCCTCCTAGGACTCTCTGCTCTCAAGCCCCCTTCTTATCTGAACGCCTCCTTCCATCAGCCCTTTCTTGGTTTCAATGTCACTTCCAGGCCGATCTTCACCTTCCGCCTGCCCGGCTTACACACAAAGGTTCTGAGCTTCCCAGGCACCCAGGAGGGTCCCCCGACTCAGCCTTCCTCATGATACCCTGTGACACTGTTACCTGTTTCTTCTTTAGGCTTCTAATTCGGGGGTATCTCCAGCTTAAATCTGGCCTAATCTTGCACACTCTACAACGCAACTTGCTTTTTGCTTTTGTGCTAAGCTTGTTTTAAATAGCTTTTTCTTTCCCCCTGACTGCACCACGTGGCATGTGGGATCTTAGTCCCCCGATCAGGGATTGAACCCATGCCCCTTGCATTGGAAGCAGAGTCTTAACCACTGGACCACTAGGGAAGTCCTAAATCACCTTTTATGTAATTGTTAAATATATGTTTAATACCAGACACTTGAAAAACAAAAGCAGAAAGGTTAAAAAAAAAACCACGCACTCAAATTTCCACCAACTGCTGTTAATATCGGGTCTTTCTCTGCAGGCTTTAATTAACATTTACTCAGCTGTGGAGCTCTTTCTTTCTGACAGACATGGATCATCCATGTACCTCTCGCTTCCTAGCCTATTTTCGCATGATGATGAATATTTTTTAATCTCAGATAACATCCGTCATAATTTTGAAAGTCCTCCACTGTGTGAATACACGAAATGGGCTCCCTGGAAACAGAAGTTGATGCAGTAAAAAGCTGGGCCTGGGACTTCCCTGGCGGCCCAGTAGTTAAGACTCTGCCCTCCAATGCAGGGGTTGTGGGTTCAAGCCTTTGTTGAGGAAGATCCCACATGCCACGAGGTGTGGCCAAAAATTCAAAATAAAAAGCAGAGCCTTCCCGGGTTGGGCAGTTACTTCCAGTTTTTCACTATTCTAAACAATACAGTGGTAACCACCTTTGAACACACATATGTGTACTCTGCTCTGATGACTGTCATACAGTAAATTTCTCAGGGCAGAATTGCTATGTTAAATTTTGGTGTTTTTAAACACCAAATGCCAAATGCCAAATTGCCCTCAAGAAAGGCTGTCCTGCTTTCCTCTCCCACTAGCAGGATGTGAGAGGTCCTACCTACTTCCTATTCTCCACACTGTTGAAAAGAAAAACAACATGCATTTGGTATCAGCATTCCTTTTTTTTTTTTTAACCTTTGCCAATTCATCTGGAAAACACACACGCACACAATTTTAATTTGTATGTCTCTGATGACCAGTGAGGTTGGACATTTCTCTGTGTGTTTGTTTTTCTACTTATATTTCTTTTTGTGTGTGTATGCACTGCCTGTTCATGTCATTTGCCCAGTTTTCAAATAAGGTGGGGTTTTTTTTCTGATGACATCTACCGTATCTGTATGTTTTATATACCAGTTGCAAATATTTTTTTACCAGTTTCTTATTCACATACTACTTTGGTGATTTAAAAATGTTTGCCTCTTTCATTTTTCTCTCTGATGGTATGATAAACTTCTTTAAATATTCTTCCTAGAGCCACTCTCCAAATGACACACTATTTACAAGTAGAGATGGATGAGGGCTTTAGAGGACGTGCTGTGTGTGATACAAGAGAAAAGACCTCAGCTTAAGCCTGAGGTCTGGAAGAAGCATCCAGAAGCCAAATTAGGCCAAAGAATGACTCCCAAGAGTTTTACAAGTCTCCCCTCATCACCTCCAGCCCTCAGGGCTGAGTTCAACTAGATACAAAGAAACCTCTTCAGCCATGCCCTGCCCCGGAGCACAGGGAACCAAACAGGGGGACTCACTCAGCCAGACCTGGGGAGAGGGTGCTGCTCCGAGGGGTTAAGCAAACTACCAGCCTAGGACCACCTAGCCAGGAAATGGGGGCCCAGGTCTCTCAGTTCCTGGACAATTGCCCCAAAGGAAAGGACCCAGGTCCCTGGAAGGAACAGCTCACCCTAGACCAAGGGTCAGAATCCAGATCTTTTCTACTAGGACAGAAGTCACAAGGCCTGGCATAGGGATCTGGAAGGATCTCCAGGGTGACACTTCCTCAGGCCTCTGGGCTAGGAGAAAGGCCTCAGGAGCAGCATCTTCTGGTCCATCTCAGAGGCAGATGCTAAGCTGGTATTCACACCTGCAAAGTCAGCCCAGCTGTCCCCCGTGACCTCCTGGGAGCTCAGCACCCCGCTTTCCCACTCCAAGGGAAACCTCTGGCTGGTATCTCTCTTCTACCTTCCACGCACCTTCCACCAACCGAAGCTCTTCCCAAACAACTGGTCACACAAAAGAAAGCTCAGAGACTGAACATCAAACGGCAGGGCTCCCCTGCCCCCCACGCTGCCCCCCTCCTCCCGGAGCTGTCAAGGGACATCAGTGACCATTGCCCACACTCAGGCTTCTGCAATGCATTTTACGGCTTGTTTTCTTTTCTCTTTGTTTTATTTTCTCTGCACAAATGGAAAAATGCGTCGGGCCAAACAGCTCACATCTGGAGCCCTCGGCTGCACACAGGGATGTCGCCTGGTTCCCAGCCTGTCCTCTGCCCCTTCCTTGGAAAGACACCTTAATCCCTCACGCCTTCCTGTTTATCTCCTGCCTCTCTTGGAGGCAAAAATATTGGGTATTAGTTCTGTTATCAGATTTCAAGGCGGGAAGGAAAGGGGAGGTTTGTGAGAATGGAGAGGTCAGCCCGGGAGACTAGGGAGGGCAGAGGGCAGCACAGCTTAGAGGAGCACCGCTGCACGCTGTCCAGGGGGTCCCCTGGCCGCTCAAGGGAGCTGGTCTGGCCTGCACCCCAAGCACCATGCCCTCCTTCAGCTGTTGTGTGGAGATCGCCAAGGACACTTCACAGACAGCTGCATTTCAGACCCAGAGGCATGACATGGGGACATCTGGAAAGAGGAAGGAGGACGCGAGCTCCTCACCCACCACCCAGCAGGGAAAGGGGCCCAGGAGATGGGGTCCCATTTCCCTCTCCTATCGAAAGGTCCTCTAAGCCTCTTCACTTATCTGTCACCACCAGTCCTTAAGCTTCTATGAACTTCTCCCACCAACCTGGACTGTCCAACCCCTCACCACTTCCAGGTGGTTTAATCAACACACAGGTAGGTGCTCCAGCTTTGTGCCACGTCCAGTGCCACAGGCCCTGAGGGAGACAGGGCTCCTGGTATCGTAGATGGATGGGGCAGATGAGCAAGCTCTTACATAAAGTGAGACAAATGCTCCCCTCAGTGGGGTTGGTTCCTGGAGGATGAGGACAGTGTTCACCCTTATATCTTCCAGCCCACAGCAGACCTCGATATGCTTTCATTGTACAAATGAGAGAAAAAGAGAGCAAAAATAAGACAGCAAGAGGGAAAATGGATGGATGAATGGATGGATGGATGGACGGATGGATGGATGGGTGGGTGGCTGAGTAGATGGACACATGGATGATGGATGGGCTGGTGGGTGGGTGGGTAGGTGGATGGATGGATGATGGGTGGATGAATGGATGAGTGTACGGGTAGGTGGGTGGATATATGGATGGGTGGGTAGATGAGTAGAAAGATTAGGTAGGTAGATAGGTAGAAATATATGATAAGTGCGGGATTGACACCCTCCACCAAGGCATAGCCTTGTTGCATTTGTGATATTTCTTGTGGCTTTGAACTCCTTTAAACTTGTCCTGCTGTTTTAACTCATTGATTTAGCTCCTATCTGCTCAAGTGGACTGCAGTGCTTCAAGGAGAAGAACCCGCACTAGGATGCCCTGAACTCCTTCCAGGACCCCAAGGAAGGCCTAGTAAGACCTCACACACCATGGCGACTGAATCCACACCTGTTGGTTTGACAACAAACCCACTGGATTGTTGGTTTTACCAGTCACAGGAGCTGGCCCTCTCCTGAAAGGTGTGATGTGCTAACCCCAGTCCCCCCAGGGCTCTCCCAGGCCCTGGGAGAACCCAGCACACGTTGCTAAGCTGGATCCTGGCCCTGTCTCTCAGAGACTCAGGTCCCGGCTCCCCTGAATGCCATGTGGCTCAGGGGAGCTCACGGAACAGGGTGGGCCTTGTTCAATGGGCCCCCTCGGAGCTCTGAGGGTAGGGTCCTCCCACCTTCCCCACACACAGGATCCATCCTAACATTTTCCCCTGCCTTCCAGGTCAGTACTTCTGAGAAAAATTGCCCAGGTTAGTCTGGTAGCACAGCAGGGCACTCTGGACTCACGTATCTGCAACTGAATTGCCCCAAATAACCGGCCCCTATGTGTTCCACCCGCAGGCTAGGGGCTTTGTATGCAGGAAACAGTCCCTAGCCCTGGGCCGCCTGAGTACCCACGGAAGCACAGCTCTCAAACCTGCCATGAGATCCCTCACTCATTACTAGTGAGACCAGCCCCCCAACTGTCTGATCCAGCTGTCCCTCCATCAGTGGACCATTCCATGAGCGAAAATGGAGCTAAGGGCAGTCACCACTTTCACTGGTTAAGCATCTTCCTGATTAAAGATTTCAATGTTAGTATCATTTTAGACCTGTTGCTTAAGTTACCTGCTTCAAATCTGAACATCTCAGGTGTCTCTCCAACTCAGCTGAGCACCTGACACTTTTAAGCAACTTGATGTCAAGATTTCACAAACTGAAATGGAATGGACGCATTTCCACATGTCTAGGCTACCGGGGCAGGTGGGGACACAACAGGCACTTTCAGGGTTGGAGGAGGGAAGGGGCTGCCTCCATCACCAGTTCCTTTGCTAATTTGGTCTGTGGCTGCCAGGTGAGGCCCACAAGACCTACTCAATGACACATGAAAAGTCCAGAACATTCCAGGTAGGGGATCAGAGCAGTGGTTCTCAACCATGGGCCACTCTGTCCCCCAGCAGACGTTGGACAACGTTACTACAGACATTTTTGGATGTCACAACTGCCAAAGAAGCTGCTATCAGCATCTTGAGGACAGACACCAAAGTCCTACCCAGCACAGAGCAGACACTGCCAAGTCATCCCGCCCCAAATGCTAATACTGCCAAGTGTGAGAAAGCCTGGGTTAGAGAAACAGTGAATCCCTCAGCCCAAGGGTAGGCGAAGCTTTACATCCTTGGCTGCTGCCTGTAACAGCAAACTCTGCAGCTTCAAATGCCACCCAGGGAGCTGTAGCCATTTCTTCCTTCAACAAATGCCAACTGAAGCCTTTAAAACGACCAGACTGTGGTGTGAACAGACAAGACAGAGATCTGCCCTCAGGGCGCTTCTGTCTTAGAAGAGAGCCAGACAGCAGTCTGGTAACCACACTGTAGACCCGGAATTTCCAACTGTGCCTAGAGCTATGGGAACTTCAAGGCTGGCTCAGTGGTAAAGAATCCACCTGCCACTGCAGGAGATGCAGGTTCAATTCCTGGGTCGGGAAGATCCCTTGGAGGAGGAAATGGCAACCCACTCCAGTATTCTTGCCTGGAGAATTCCATGGACAGAGGAGCCTGGCGGGCTGCAGTCAAAAAGGTCACAAAGAGTCAGACAGAACTGAGTACGCATGCTAGAGCTATGGGAGTACTGATGCTCAGGGNCCCTTGGAGGAGGAAATGGCAACCCACTCCAGTATTCTTGCCTGGAGAATTCCATGGACAGAGGAGCCTGGCGGGCTGCAGTCAAAAAGGTCACAAAGAGTCAGACAGAACTGAGTACGCATGCTAGAGCTATGGGAGTACTGATGCTCAGGGAGGCCCTTCTGCTGAGATCAGATAGAGACAGCAGGGCCTGAAAAAAAAAAATCAGAGGACAGACAACTACTCTTGCCGTGGCTGCAGATAGAACGCCCTGGGAAACCTGTTCAAATGCAGATTCTGATTCAGAAGGGCCAGGAGGGGCCTGGGAGTCTGCAGCTCTAACAGCCACCCCCATGCCCCCACCCCAGGCACTGCTGTTACTGGTCCACAGACCAGCAGTGAAGGTTAGTGGAATCAGAACTAAACTGAAAAGAAATCAGTTGGAATAGAAGCCACTCTGGAGAGAGAGCCCATGGGGGAGGCAAAGGTGGCATCCGCAATGGAGCCGTGGGGGGAGGTCTGCTTTCAGAAGAAACTTCTGAAACGACTGGTCCAGAATAACAAAAATATCTGAGAGTTATTTTTAAGAATTTGGGGTAGTTTGTATTTCCTTTTATTTAGTCTTTTTCTACTCTACTTGGTATACTGTTTATTTAGAAATCGTTTGACCCTTTTTTATAAATTCCGCCCCCGGGGGTCTTCTTGGAGCCCAGTTCCAGCTTCTCCGAGATGACCAGGCTGAGCTGTCATGGCTCCCCACACACCTGGCTCCCGCCAGCACCTGGGGACACTGTGCTGGGCTCTTCGTCCTGGACAGGGGCTGAGGCAGAATCCACCCAGGCATTTCTGCGGCCCCCACCCCTTCGTCTCTACAGGTGAGCTGGGCATAAGAAAAATGATCACCGGCATACATCAATTTGCAAACTCCAGACTGTAGGTTTCGTTTTTACTAATGGCAAATCTGGTAGCCTATAGGTTTATGTACTCACTCAGTTGGTATTTCCTGGACACCTACTACATGCCAAGCTCCAGACAAGGGGCTGGGATAGCACAGCGGGCAGGACAAATGTGGTCCCTGCCCTGGCAGTCTTCAGGGATACCTGGTATATGAAAAAGTCTGGTCAATGCTGCTGTCAGCTCACTACTGAGGACTACTCCTTCCCCCTGAATACAGGGCTTAAAGCTTGTCACCTGGACATCAGCTGCCAATGCGACACGGTGGTGCCCAGCAGGGGTGAGCCAAAGAGGCTGTGCAGCTGCTAAGAGACTAGAAGCATCTCACTGGAGCCATTTGGTTCCAGCCAAGGCTCGAGAGCTTGCAGTCATTTGCAGAGCGCGCTGCGTTGTGTCCAAGGGTCAGCTTCAATATGAACAACTGTTGAACGCAAGACCTAGACACAGCCAGGAGGACTGGACAACTCGCTTGTCGGGAAGAAAAGCCAACAGTCCAGGCTGGGTGTGACAGTGCCCAGCTGAGCTAAGGATTGATCCACGGGGCTCCGGGGGGTTCCCAGAAAGAAGATGTGATGCCTAAAGACATGAGACAGGACCACCAATGACAACCCCCACCAGACACTGCACACTTCTGCTCGAGGGCTTGTCCATCTCTTCATTCAATAGATATTAACAGAGCCCCTTAGGTATGCCAGCCTCTGAGTTGGGAAGCAAACCTGGAACGGGATTGATCCTGCTACACTTTGCTTGTTCAAGACTATATATGGTCCTCCTGCCTTCTCTTGAGGTTTGCTTTTCAATTCAAGGAGCCACTAAACCCCTGCCAAAAACCCAACGTGGGATGGTTCTCAAATGTGAGTGCGTAGATGAGTGCGTAGAATCACCAGGAGCGCCTGCCAAAACAGAAGCAGCTGAACCCACACCCAGGACTTGTTGTTCAGTAGCCTGCAGGTGGGGCACGATCGCCTGTGTTGCTAACACCACCCCAGGTAATGCTGACGCTGCCCGTCCCAGGGCCACACCATGAGGACCACTGGCTCAGAACACGCAGAGGCAAAAAAAAGATGCGTGAAGGCAAAGAAAGGACCTGGAACCTCACACTTGAGTGGAGTTAGGATTGTTGCTGTGGTTGTTGTTCTTTAGCCACTAAGTCGTGTCCGATTCTTTGAGACCCCATGGACTATATAGCCCACCAGGATCCTATGTCCATGGAATTCTCCAGGCAAGAATACAGGAGTGGGTTGCCATTTCCTCCTCCAGGGGATCTTTCCAACCCAGGGATTGAACCTGCGTCTTCTGCAGTGGCAGGTGAACTCTTTACCACTGTGCCATTATGATTAAGTCAACTCAAAGTGGCACACAACTAATACAACATCAGAAGGTTGCAAGGACGAGAGGCAAGAGAACTGGAGCTGATCTGGTAGAGCGGGGACCTGAGTGCTAGTCCTGGCTCTGCGGCTCACCCCAGTGTCCATCATTGGAAAGCCCCCGGCCTCTCTGAGCCTCTGTGTTCTCGTCAGAAAAATAAGGACATTGGGTCTGATGATCTCCGAGTTCTTTCCCAGGCCTGAAAGTCTATGGCAGAGGGACACCACAACTCCCGGAGGTTAAGGGGTAGGTTCTACCTGGCAGGGATGCTTCTGGGAGTTCAGGAGTGTGCTCTAGCTGCAAACAAGCCACAGGGGTGGGACTGAGTGAGTCAGGTGTCAGGAAAACTATTTTCAGCCGGCAGGTTAGGCCAGAAATAGGGCACAATGGTACCATGGCTCCTGCAGACCGTGACCTTGAGTCTTGTGGAGGTGATGGGGCGTTCAGCATAGAAGGAGCCTCAGGGCGGACTCTCCAGGGCTCTGGGCAGAGAAAACCATTCTGAGGGAGAAGGTCGTTTGGTGGGGAGTTGAAGCAGGAATCTCCGTGAAAGGATTTCCGAGAGGGCTGTCAGCAGTGAGGAACTTCCCTGGGTGGGTGGGTGCGGGGGGGGGGCGGTGCCGAGAACCCCCTTGAAGCTGAGTTCTCACAGTGGGGAGTCCACCAGGCTTTCTGGAAATCTCTTTGACACCTTCTCTTAGGAGACAGAAGGCCTGCCAAGCTACAAAGCTTTTCTTTTTTTGTTTTCTAAGCTCCAACTTGAAAACAAAATTTCTGACCCCAGACCTGTGCTTTATCTCTGATATCAGAAACAGAATGGACAAGAGGTGGATCAAGGTGTAAGAAAAAAAGAGAAAAAAGAAAAAACTAGAAAATGCTTTTAAAATCTTCCCCAGTGTCCCGTCCAGGAGGCTGGAGTTCCCAGCGGCCAAGGCGGGCTTTAGATGGTTCCTGATAAAGTCCCGGGAGAGAAGTGGCCTGTGTTTGTCGAGGGCTTAGAGAGCTTTAGCCGCGTCTGCACACAAAGGGGCCCTCTGTCAACAGTCCTTCAGGCCACTAATAGGGCTGAACAAACACCAGGGTAACAAGCTCTTCACACCTGTGGGGCTTGGGAAAGGCCGGGCCCCTTTGTCAAGACAGCAGACAAAAGAGCTGCTGGGAGCTCTCGCCCCCACCCAGCCAGACCCTCCTGGGCTTCTGAAGCAGGGCCTGGGGTGGGGTGGGGGGGTGCAGACATCTGAGATCTGCAAGCAGAACTGTGAACTCCATTCGGGCAGAGAGACAGTGGATTAACGCGATTCCCGCGCACAGACAGTCGGAGGGCGGACCGGAGGCGGCCTTTCGAGGGCTGGGCTGGGGCCACAGCAGCGGGATGCGGGGTCGCAGGGTGAGAGACCGAGTGTCTTTCTCCCCCGAGGTCTGTGAGGGCGACCGGCCCCTCCCCAGGGGACGGCACAGAACCATCCCTCGAATGGGCTTGACCTCCCCGTCACTTTTTCCACTGACTTTTTTTTCTCTGTAAACATCGGAGCTTTTTCTTTCCCCTGCCCTTTTTTGGCTGCTGCGCCTCCCCCGAAGGCTTTGAAACGATCCTTCCTAACGTCTCCCAGGCTTTTTTTTTTTTTTTTTTTGCTGCCGAGGAATAACTCAGGGCTCCTGCCGCACAAACATCCTCCTCTCGGAAATGCCGGGGAGGCTTCAGTGAGCCCTGAGGAGCCGTCTCAGCTCTTGGCCTGCAGCTCCAGTTCCTCACACCCGCACTTCCCAGGGCCCCACTTAGGGCCCTCCCTCGGGGACCTCAGCCCCGGGCCACTGTGTGTTCTTCCCAACTCCAGCCGCCCCCCCCCCACCCCGATTCCCTCTTCCAATCCTCCTCTCACCTTGTCACTACCCTGTTCTGGAACCTTCCTCGGCCACCCACTGACTACAAGATGCCAACTCCCCTGCCCTCAAGGGTATTAATTTCAAAAGAGAGGTCTGGAGCCTAGGAGTCTTGCTGCTCACTTATAACCAGGCCCACCCTGTGTGAACACCCCTGCCCACCCCCGGTCATGCCCCCAAAAGAAAATGACACGTCATCCTCCAAGGGCAAAGACAGCATCTCAGGCTGCTGGGGGCTTCCAAGTTTTTCTAGTTTACCCTCTTGTCACAGAAGAAAGGAGAAAAAACGAGGCCCCGACGGGCAGAGAGGCCTTGCCAAGGACCTGGAACTTGTTAGGGAGCTCTTTCCAGACCTCCAGCGCAGTGAGGTGGCACGGCCGTGGGCAGGAAGAAGCTCGATAAACCCCGTGGTTGCTGGAATTCATTTCCCAAGGCCGAGAGTTTCCAAAGGCGAAGAGATTGTCTGAGCAAATCTGCCCCCACCCCGCAAGCTCCACTCCCCACGAGGTGCTGTTTCCTCCCAGCCCCTCCACCCTGCCCAGATGCCTTGTCTAGCAGCGGGGGGTTGCCTTCCAGCCTCCGCTCCCCAGAGGTAGCGCACACGGTCCCCAGGCTTTATTAACAGACACAGGAGAGCTGATTTGCCAGTTGGCCAAGTCTGGCCCCTGGCTCCCCCCCCACACTGGAGTCATTTCCCATCTGTAACGGGTCCCGTAGCCGAGTCTGGCACATGCCAGGCGGCAGCCTCCAGCGGCAGTGGGAGAGGCTGGCCGTGAGGCGCTTTAATGACTTGCAGCCGATTCTGTTCCCCTAACACCAGGCAGGAAAACATGCGACATGCAATTCCCCGGATACCTTCCCCCATGGTGCCACAACCCTGCGCTTCTCTGCTGGACCAGTTAATTGAATTGACTCTGCAGACAACTTTGACGTGGGCTGGAAGCCTGGAGACCAGCCTTGGCTGCGCCCTACACTGACCCCGCATGCGGGACCACGAGAGCCAGAGACGCGGAGGTTCCGGCTCATGGACGGGGCCAGGCTGAAGCCAGGGTCCCCGCAGACCCTCTCCTGGTCAACACCAACATGCCTTCTGGTTTCCTAATGTGCTCTCCAACTAGGGTTGCCAGACTTCACAAATGAAAACACAGGACGCCCAGTTCACTGGAATTTCAACAAGCCCTTTTGAGTGAAAGTCTATGCCAAGTACTGCAGGGTGGTCCTATCTCCATCACCCTCTGGATTCCCATCAAACTTGTGCTCTGCCCAAGATGTGATCTGGCATGACAAGCTTTTATCAAAGGTGGCTCTGATCTTCTTGGCACCTGAAAACCCCCAAAGAGGTAAAGAGGGTCCCCCAATTCGTCAGGACCGGGGTGGGGTGCGTTCAGGCTTTTCTGAACTTCAAGGGTTGTCTGATTCTCCAGTTCCTGTGTGGTCCGTGCCAGCCTGTCCTGCCCTAATCATTTCCCTTTTCTGCATCGGCTCCATGAGAACAGAAATCCCCGACCTGAGACCACGAGGAGAAATGAGAGAAGGGAAAGACCCTGCCCATCGGATTGCTACCAACCGGCTTTCTGGGACTCCCTAATCAATAGAAATTGATAAAGAGGCCAGACAAGAAATTTAGGCAAGGACTTACTGGGACTGGAGCTGCAACACAAGGGGCTGAAAACAAGTAACCGGTGCTCTTGCTTGCTCTCCGGGGGGAGCTTGTTCCTTACATGGGGTGAGGGCAGGGTGGGTCCCGGAACGAGCTTGAGCCCCTTTGGTAGATGTGAAGGGGGCTTGTGCTTTTGCTTCTGGCTTTTCAGAAGTTGCCTCACAAGTGGCCGTTGGGTTCTTTTGGTCTTTTTGTATCTTCCTGTCCATCATCTGCACCAACCGCACATATACGCAGTTATTTTTAGTCCCTTATGATTTCTTTGTATTTTGTTGCTGGAAGAGACATCTGTCCAGGTGCAAGCACAGCAGCAAAGGGTTCCAGGTCCCAGCCTGTCTCATGATGACCCAAACAGTGTTTTTGATAGACACCACCACCAATGCTGAACAGACAGGCCACTGCTTTGTCTCCACCAAGCTCTCCAGGGACCTGGTGGTTCCCAGCATGCCCCAGTATCAGATGCAAACAGCCCCCATGGAATCTTACCACCTTCCAGGAAAAAGCAGGAGGAGGAAGGCAGCTATGATCAGAATGGTCAAAACTCTTTATCCAAAAAAAGGTCATTTTCATCAGAACATGATAAAACTCAGGACTGATTAAACCCTGAATCCCAAACTTGAATCCAGTTATTTCAATCTAACCAGTTGGTATAGTTTATTTAGATGTATTGGTCAAGTGTGGATGCTATCATAATTAAAGACTTTAAATACCAGCTCACTGAAGAATGTGGTGGCTTACCACAGGACAGACAGAATGACCAGGAGCAGCTGATTTCAGCCAACCTGGAATGGGCCGCCCCCAGGAGAGTGATCTTGTCGCTCTGGAGGCATTCAAGAACACGGACACAGTACAGGAGATTCTGGCTCTGAGAGGGAAGATGAACCAAATAAAGTCCCCTCCTACTCAATGAGCCTAAGGGGAGACACGGTTCCACTGCTGGGCTGGGAGGTCCTTCCAGGTTTGAGGCTCTAGCTAGAGTCATAAACATTCTTATACATGATTTAGTGGAAGGGGTGTCCTGAGAAGTCCTCCAGCCTGTAAATGACCCTGACTGAGAAGGAGCCAGCAAAAGAATGTCCCTGTGGGCAAACCCTGGGGAGTTACTTGCAGAAAATAAGTCCAAATGGTCCTTCTGGAATGAGGTTCCGTGTTATCAGTCATTAGGTAAGGAAAACAGCCTGGGGACATGGCCACCTCTCCCTCAAAGACAGCAGATAGCTCGGCAGCTGAGCATCTTTTAAAAGGGCTCTTGGACACTGTGTCAGTAAATTGGTACAATCACTATGGAGAATAGTATGGAGGTTCCTTAAAAAACTAAAAACAGAGCTACCATATGACCCTGCATTCCCACTCCTGGGCATCTATTTGGGGAAAAAAAAAAAAACATGATCCAAAAGGATACATGCACCCCAATGTTCATTGCAGTACTCTTTACAACAACCAAGACATGGAAGCTACCCAAAGGTCCATCAACAGAGGAATGGATAAAGAAGATGTGGGACATATATATGATGGGCTGTCACTCAGCCATTAAAAAGAATGAAATAACCCAATCTGCAGCAACACAGACGGACTTAGTATCATACTGAGTAAAGTAAGTCAGCCAGAAAAGGAGAAACAGCCTATGGCATCCCTTATATGTGGACTCTAAAGAGAAATGCTACGGATGAACTTAAAAACAGAAAGAGACTCACAGACTTAGAGAACAAATGGTTGCCAGCAGGAAGGGCTAGTTAGGGACTTTGGGATGGGCGTGTACACATCTCTATATGTAAACTGGATAACCAACAAGAACCTACTGCATAGCACATGGAACTCTGCTCAGTGTTATGTGGCAGCCTGGATGGTGGGTGGGGGATACATGTTTATGTGTGGTGGAGTCCCTTTGTTGTTCACCTGAAAGTATCACAACATTCATAATCGACTATACCCAAGTACAAAATAAAAAGTTCAAAAGGAAAAAGAAATACCTAAAAGGGTTCTCAGATTAGCACAGCAACAGCAGGACAGTGGTGGTTTGGCTTAAAACCAGCCACTTTTTCAGGGCTTCAAAGGCTTTTGGACAGACCAATCTTCTGCAGAAATGCACCGATGCATATACACCAATGTATGCAGCTGGGATCTCCGTGATGGCTGGTGCCAGGAAGTTCTCGTTTCTGGGGATTCTAAGCATCTCCCTTGGATTATTTCTCAATTATTCCATCCCAGTGGCTTGTTGGCTCTGTCGTACTAAAGCTCCAGGCCAGAATCCCACGAGAGACTGGCCCTTACAGGAAAAGAGAGGGTCCTGTGATGGATGAGCCCTTCGCTCTCCTCCTCCAAATTGCTTTGAGCATCAATAGTGTGGCCAAATGCCTAGTTCACAAACAAGCTGAGAGATTCTGCTTCACTGCTCTGTCTCAGCACCCAGAGGTCCTGAGGGTCCCCAGGGGTGTCCAAAGCCCACGGAGTTTCCAGCCCCCTAACCAGCAGGATTCGGGGGCAGGAGATGGCTGAGCTCTTTGGCTGCTGGCTTCAGGACCAGGTCCAAGAGTGTTAATATGAAAGTCTGTCCCCTCCTTGAGGCTCACCTGCAAGCGGGCAAGAACATCAGTGCTAGACCGCTTCCAGAAGGGGTGAGGAACCCCTGAGGGTTTCAGGAAAAGGAAAGACAGGCCACCATGCCCGGCTGTGGCCTGAAGGATGAGGTTTGGGTAGGCGAACAGAGGGCGGGAGGCCAGAGTTGAGGTCAGTACCCCAAAGGTAAGTTGGGGACTTCCTTGATGGCCCAGTGGTTAAGACTCCACCATGTAACGCAGGGGACAAGGGTTCGGTCTTTGGTCGGGGAACTAAGAGCCCACAGGCCATGGAACAGCTAAGCCCACGCACCCCAACTACTGAGCCTGCACGCTCCAGAGCCTGCGTGCCACAAGACCCGATGCGGCCAAATAAATATTAAAAAAAGAAAAAGATGGAACGGCTTCTACCTGGCCATCAAGACACACTTCAGTCACTAGACAGTGACAGGTGAGTCTCTATGCACCAGGGTAGCACCAGACACCCACCGTCTTGACTCTTTCTATCCTCCCTGGAGGCGGATCGCGAAGTCCTTCCCGGCACCTTATACCAAGTGGGATCCTCCCTCACGTCCTCATCTGTGAAGCAGCACAACCTTCAAGGTATGCCATGAAGGTGAGGGATGCATGTGCAAGGGTGCGGAGGCCTCCAGAAGGGTCCCCAACCCTGCACATTCCAAGTTGCCCAACCAGTGACTTCAGAAACCATCTCTCTGAAAAAGGGACCCTCCTACACTGTTGATGGGAACATAAATTGGTGCAGCCATGAAGGAAAATGGTATGGAGGTTCCTCAAAACACTAAAAACTGAGTTGCCAAATAATGCAGCAATTCCACTCCTAGGTATACATCCGGAGAAAACTCTAATTTGAAAAGATACATGCACCCCCTTGCTCATAGCAGCACTATTTACAGTAGCCAAGACACTCCAAAATCACCACAGATGGTAACTGCAGCCATGAAATTAAAAGACGGTTACTCCTTGGAAGAAAAGTTATGACCAACCTAGACAGCATATTAAAAAGCAGAGATATTACTTTGCCAACAAAGGTCTGTCTAGTCAAAGCTATGGTTTTTCCAGGAGTCATGTATGGATGTGAGAGTTGGACTATAAAGAAAGCTGAGTGCTGAAGAATTGATGCTTTTGAACTGTGGTATTGGAGAAGACTCCTGAGAGTCCCTTGAACAGCAAGGAGATCCAACCAGTCCATTCTAAAGGAAACCAGTCCTGGGTGTTCATTGGAAAGACTGATGCTGAAGCTGAAACTCCAATACTTTGGCTACCAGATTTGAAGAACTGACTCTTTGGAAAAGACCCTGATGCTGGGAAAGATTAAAGGCGGGAAGAGAAGGGGATGACAGAGGATGAGATGGTTGGATGGCATCACCGACTCGATGGACATGAATTTGCATAAATTCTGGGAGTTGGTGATTGACAGGGAGGCCTGGTGTGCTGCAGTCTATGGGGTCGCAAAGAGTTGGACATGACTGTGTGACTGAACTGAACTGAAGACACGGAAGCAACCTCTATATGTCCATCGATCGATGAATGGATAAAGAAGATCCAGTACACATATACAACGAAATGCTTCGCTGTTGTTCAGTCACTAAGTAGACTGGACATCCAGTCTACAACCCCAAGGACTGCACCACACCAAGCTCCTCTGTTCTTCACTATCTCCCAGAGTTTGCTCAAATTCATGTCCACCGAGTCAGTGATACTGTCAAACCGTCTCATCCTCTGCTGCCCTCTTCTCCTTTTGCCTTCAGTCTTTCTGAGCATCAGGGTCTTTTTTCCAATGAGTTGACTCTTTGCACCAGGTGGCCAAAATATTGTAGCTTCAGCTTCGGCAATAGTCCTTCCAATGAATATTCAGGGATTTCCTTCAGGATCAACTGGTTTGATCTTCTTGTTGTTCAAGGGACTCTCTTGAGTCTTCTTCAGCACCACAATTCAAAGGCATCAATTCTTTGGCACTTAGCCTTCTTTATGGACTAACACTCACACTCATAAACGACTACTCAGCCGTAATAAAAGAATGAAATCACGCCATTTGCAGCAACATGGATGGACCTAGAGATTACCAAGATGAGTGAAGTCAGAGAAAGACAAATACCATATAGTATCATTTATATGTGGAATTTAAAATATGACACAAATGAGCTCATTTACAAAACAGAAACAGACTCGCAGACGTAGAGAACAGACTTGTGGTTGCCAAGAGCGACTGGGGTGGGGGAGGGGAGGCCTGAGAATTCGGGATTAGTAGATGCAAACTAGTGTATTTAGGACGGATAAACAAGGCCCTACTGTACAGCACAGGGAACTATATTCAATATCTTGTGATAAATCATAACGGAAAAGAATATGAAACTGCATGTTAGCACTTTGCCGCACAGCAGAAATTAACACAACATTGTAAATCAACCAGGTGGTACTAGTGGTAAAGAACGTGCCTGCCAATGCAGGAGACATAAGATGCAGGTTCGATCCCTGAATCAGGAAGATCCCCCAGAGGAGGCATGGCAATCCACTTCAGTATTCTCGCCTGGAGAATCCCATGGACGGAGAAGCCTGGTGGGCCACAGTCTACAAGGTCGAAAAGAGTCAGACACAACTGAAGCAACTTAGCCTTCACGCACCCACATAGAACAACTATACCTCAATAAATTTTTTTTAGAAACCATCTTTTTACGTCTCCTCTTCTTCACTGGCGACATGAATAGAAAGCTAGCACAAACCTCCTTGCTCTTCAAAACGCCCCAGAATGTATAACTTATGTATCTTCATCTCACTAAAGGAAAGCACAGAATAAAAAAAAGTGGAGGACCAGGGCCCTAATCTTATATACTTTATCCACCCGACGTTTCACAGCGAGCGGGTCAGATCAGGCATCCTCGTGCCCATTTCCCAGATGAGGATGCCGAGGCCCCAGGCTTAGCCTCCGTGGCTTGCAGAGGAGACTGGATGGAACCCTGCTTGGCTCCCACTTGGAATCCTGGCATCGTCCTGCTTCCCCAGCAGCAAACCATGGGGTTTGGCCCGGCCTCCCGGACCTCCGCCGGTGACTTGATTGGCTTTATAACCAGAAGAGAATGATTTAAGGCACAAGCCGGGCTGGGCTGGCTGGGGTGGCTTCGTGACAATAGTGCTCTCAGGTGAAGTCTCTGGATGTCTTCCCTTGCCTTAAAATTTGGGGGTTTGGGAACCAGACAGGTTCCTCGTACAAGTGGGGGGATGGACCCGGGTGTAAACGCCCCACGTTTCTTGGCCTTCGTGCTTCTGGCTGCTTTGGATTTGGCTAATTCCCCAGGCGTCCTCTGTAATTCCACAGTAATGTGGCTTTAATTGTCCCCAAAGCGGGCCATTCCTCCTTTATTGTGCAGTAAATTTCCCTCCAGAGTTCGGATTTCACGTGCCTGCTCCAGCCAGGGAGCCGGGCGCCCCGCTGGCCCCCGAGGGTGGGGAGGCAACTGTCCTCACCTCACACAGGCCCCTCGTGCTGGCTGCCGGCCCTTCTCTGGCCTTGGCCGGGCCAGGGGGCTCAAGGTGGCCTGGAGCCGCCGTCAGGCCCCCGGGGCGGGCACACTGGCAGGGAGGCGGGGACTCTGGTCTGCGGTTCTGTCTGGAAAACGAATTAACTAACAAATGCAAACAAGCTGCTTCACCGGGATTCATTAGGCCGGAGTTGAGGCGGGGTTTCATCCATTTGTCTCATCAGCACGGAGGCAGGAGCTCAGGGGTGCTCAGAGGGGTGCAGGGCCTGCTCGAATCATCCACCTGGGCCACCTGGGCCAGACACCTGCCTCCCTCCCAGCCAGCTTTGCCCATCTGGAGTGAACAGTAATCAAAGGCATCCCCTTATCAGATGAGATAAGGCTTGTAAAACACAGTGAGGAGGGTGAGACGCAAGAGGTGCGATCCTGTCTGTCACACATGAGCACGTGTACTTGACCTTGGATGTGCCTGTTAAGCTCTATGGGCCTCAGTTTCCTTACCTGGATGAGGACAATAAAGGTGCCCACCTGTTGACAGCAGCTAACACACAGGGACAGTACTGAAGTTAACATGATCGCTCTGGTAACATCGTTCCAGGCACCCGTGGAAGGTCCGGATTCAGGGACACAATGCTAAGAGACGGTCAGAGCTCTGGGTGGACTCCTCATGGGGAGACGGAGGCAGGAAGCAGGATGCTCACAAATGGGGTCCCCTCAGGGGAGAGACCCTGTCCCTTGAGAAGCAAGGCCAGGTCTTCCCCAAGGGCCCCTGCGGTTTAAGATACACTGTTCTAGCAGTGGACTGACACGGTTTGTGCTCAGAGGGTTTTTTGTTTTGTTTTTGTTGCTGTTTTCTTTTGGGGGCTACGCAGGTTTCAGTTGCAGCACTCAGGACCTTTCGTTGGGGCACGCAGGCTTCGTTACCACGCAGCACGTGGGATCTTAGTTCCCCAACCAGAGATCGAACCCGTGCTGTGTCCTCCGCACTGGAAGGCAGGTTCTTAACCATTGGACCACCAGGGAAGTCCCTGTGCCCAGAGTTTTTAAGGGACTCTCCCTGTGGCCATTTTTCATTTCTGGAACATAAACCATCTAGAAGAGAGTCAAGAACAACACAAAAGGGAAAAAAAAAATCTCTAAGCAGTCAAAACGGTGGTCACCACTTTTCTCCACTAAGATGGATGTTCTTTAGTCCCAGAAGGTCCCCTCTCCAGACTCTCCTCTCTGTTCAAACGGAATCCTAACACAGCAAGAAGGGGGAGCAGGAGTTTGATAGGGAGGCAGAAAACAGAACAGGCAAGGTAAGAGCCCAAAGCAGCTCGAGGTGTGAGGGCAACGGAGCAGGGGCTGAAGTATAAGCGATGCCGCCTCTTCTTTATCCATTCACGTCAGCGGACATTCAGGTTGCTTCCATATCTTGCAGTCAGAGGGTAAGCTGCTATTTCACTCATAGCTGACATTGATGGCACAGAGTCTGGGCGTGAAATAAAGACACTGCCCTCCAGTACTCTGGGTCTCCCAGGTGGCTTAGGGGTAAAGAATCTGTCTGCCAGTGCAGGAGACATGAGTTCAATCCCTGGGTCCGGAAGCTCCCCTGGAGAAGGCAATGGCAACCCATTCCAGTATTCCTGCCTGGAGAATCCCATGGACAGAGGGGCCTGGCGGGTCACAGTCCATAGGGTTGAAAAGAGTCAGACATAACATAGCAACTTTAACAACAACCAACAACTACTGTACTCTATACAGCGCTGTAAAGCATGCAACAGCATAACCACGTGCAGAAGATGCACACGTGTGACAACGTACACCAGACACACGGACTAACGTGACTGTACGTGTAAGTTCGCATCTTTGAAACTTCGCAACTTGAAGGTTCATATGTAGGGGACTTACCGTAGTCTCTAGTGAAAGTGATAGTCACTCAGTAGTGTCCAACTCTTTGTGACCCCCTGGACTGTACCTCTCTCTGTCCATGGCATTTTCCAGGCAAGAATACTGGAGTGGGTTGCCATTCCCTTCTTCAGGGGATCTTCCCAACCCAGGGACTGAACCCGGGTCTCCTGTATTGCAGGCAGATTCTTTACTGTCTGGGCAGTGAAAGTGATAGTCACTCAGTAGTGTCCAACTCTTTGTGACCCCCTGGACTGTACCTCTCTCTGTCCATGGCATTTTCCAGGCAAGAATACTGGAGTGGGTTGCCATTCCCTTCTTCAGGGGATCTTCCCAACCCAGGGACTGAACCCGGGTCTCCTGTATTGCAGGCAGATTCTTTACTGTCTGGGCCACCAGGGACGCCTCTTGACAGCTCAATGGTGTGTTTTTGTAGTTTGCGTTTTTGTTCCTTTAAAAAATATTCTGTCCTGTGCTCGGTTTCATCGCCTTCAGAGGCAGGGTGTACATTCTGCCATATGCAGTGCAGATACGTTGATGGATGAAACCCAGCAAGGACCTCCCCTTGCCTGGTGACCCAGAGCACAGGCAGCCCTCCCTGCCGGACAGATCCTTTAAGGAGCACTCAGCTCTCCTAGATGCCCGCCAACACATGTTAAGTGTGGTGCTTTCCAATCCCCAGTGTGGCCAGTGCTTAACACACTGAGATAACAACCCCTCTGTGGGTCACGAGATGGGCTTAGCGGGTTGTGGGACAGGGTTAGAAAAACAGAAGGGAACAGAAAATATCAGGCTGGACCGCTCCTAGCCAGGGTTCATTAAAGTTTTATTTTAGATGGATGGTGGATGGATGGATAGAGGTACTGGGTCATGATTCATATGGTAAATGTATTTTTACTGTGTGTCACGGTCCAAAAATGCTTCATTGAAATTCCACTGGATGTGGTTATGCTTTGTCCTTGAGGATGGGGGGCCGTGTTTTCCTTCTTTCCTGTTCTCTCGCTGGACATGACCACGTGCAGGGCTCGCTGGAGGCTCTTGGCAAACACGGAGAGACAAGGGATTGAGTGAGTTTCTGGACGAGCCAGGGAACTACCGGAAGCCTACACCCTGAGGTGTCACACAGGCCCTTTCTCTTGGAACAGGAATCTGGTTGGTCCCAGCATACCTCACATCTGGCCCTTGCCAAGTGAAGGCCAAGTCCATCCTTGACAGCCTCACCTTTGACCCCCGAAGCCAGGGTTCCCTGAAAACGGAGCCCTGGGGAGGGTGATAAATGTGGGTGTAGGTGGCAAGTCTGAAAAGCCAGGGTGGCAAATGGGAGAGTCTCTCCATGTCCTCACTCTGCCCACTTGCCACCCACATGCGTCAGGCCTGGGTTCCTGCCACTGACCTTCCTCCTGCTCCCATGCCACCGCCTAGCAGACAGGTCTAAAGCGGCCTTTTTATCAGGCCCCTTGTGTGTTCAGAAACCTGCCCAGCTCCTCAGAGCCTAAAGGATGTGTCTAGATTCCTTGGCCCGGGATTCAAGGCTCCCTGCAAACTCCCTGATCCCTGGGCCACTGTCGCCCACGATTCCCCTCCACTCCCCAGCCCTGCCCAACTACTCACTCCCTTCAAAGACTCCTCTGACTAAATCCTTTCTCTGTGATGTGATGGCCACAGACTTGACCCAGAGCAGCCTCCCAACTTCCTCCACCGCATGCCACATGAACAACAGGATAGTCGGGTACTGGAGCCCGGACACGTCTGCCCACGTGCTCCCTGAGGGAGACTGGCCTGGGCTCCCAGCCACCTGCCACCTGGGGCACACCTGGTGGGAAAAAACAGTCCTAGAGGCTTCTTGGCTTTCCAACCTTCACGGCCCTCTTCCAGTCCCCATCTTCACCCCCCAGGTCCCAAGTTCTCTTACTCCAATTCCCCATTCCCCCGCCAGAGCTCCAGTGGCCCAACCCTGGCCTGGGACCTAACACAGCTGCCTTGTCTTGTCCACACTGCCCGCCCCCCACATGAGGGGCTTACCTCCTTGCATCTTTCACTCCCCCATCTCCCCGTGACAGTACCCAGGGCCCAGCTGTCAATGTGACAGTTCTCAATAAGTCGGTGTGGACGGACTGACTGATGGGGGTAGGGGGGTGGGTTTGCCAGAGCCCAGGTGGGTGCAAGGGTTCTTTTGGCCTCCGTCTCCCACCGGGGCAGGGCCCTGGGTGACAAAATGCTAGGGGTAGGGGTAGGCCAAGGTCAGGGACAGACAGGGCTGGAGTTCAAGGCTGAGCCTTCTCCTGGGGCTGCTCTTGCAGGAGCTGGGGCGGAGGACAGGCCCGAGAAAATCAGAGACACTGTCTCCGCCGGACTGAGGCACTGCCACCGTCTAGGCCACCCCATTACAAGGTCTGTTGGAGCTTCCTCAGCCTGGGGCAATATCTCACCACTAACATTTATGCAAATAAAATAATGAGCAATTTGGGGAAAGGAATGAAATGCACAGCGGGATCCAAACCACCCCAGACACCCGCCTGCAGGGGTTTGCAAGTTGAGCAATCATTTTAAAGACAATTTAAAGTCACTCGCTGGGAAAAAAACACACCGGGATTCCTGCAAAAAAACACACAGGGATTCCTGCAAACCAGCAGGCCCTGCAGCCTCAGGGGGTGTGGGCCTCACTGCGGGAGGTGGAGGAGGCTGGGCAGGGAGGGGATGGGGAGCTGGGCTTTAGGGGGGCTGGCCGTGAGCAAACCACAGGGCCACAGCCCCTGACCTGGGTATTGTGTAACACCCACCTCCTTCCAGAACCAGATCCTGGGAAGGACCTCGGTCTAGCCCCGAATGCCGGAAATGCTTAGCAGCTCTTATTGGTGGAGACAAGCCCGCCCCAGGGATAGGATGTTCTGAGTATTCATTCATTCATTCATTCACTCACTCACTCAACAAATCTTCATGGGACTTCCCTGGTGGTCTAGTGGTTGAGAATCCGCCTGTCAATGCAGAGGACACAGGTTCGATCCGTGGTCTGGGATGATCCCACATGCCTCGAAGCAACTAAGCCCCTGTGCCACAGCTACTGAGCCCACACACTGTAGAACCTGTGCCCAGTAACAAGAGAAGCCACCTCAATGAGAAGCCTGCGAACCGCAGTGCAGAGTAGCCTCCCATTCGCCACAACCAGAGAAAGTCTGCACGCAGTAACGGAGACCCAGCATGGCCAAAAATACATAAATAAAGAAACACACAATTAAAACAAAAATTCTTCACGCAGTGCCTACCGCATGCAGGACCTGCTCCTGATGATGGATTCCCTCCCTCCTCCCACCTCTGCCAGGAAACAAATATTCACTCAGCAAACACTGCCTGCACTCCAGCTTCAAGTCATAACTGACCTGGGCAATGGGGAAGTGGGGGTGGGGGTGGGGTGGGATAAAATGTGAACAGGAGGCATTGTCTCTGGNCCCACCTCTGCCAGGAAACAAATATTCACTCAGCAAACACTGCCTGCACTCCAGCTTCAAGTCATAACTGACCTGGGCAATGGGGAAGTGGGGGTGGGGGTGGGGTGGGATAAAATGTGAACAGGAGGCATTGTCTCTGGTGTCCAGAAGCTTACAGTCTGATGGGAAAGGGACAAAGCATGGATGAAACTCAGGTTCCTGGCACCAACTGTGCACAAGGAGGGTTTAGAAACGCAGAGGTCATTTCTGATGGGGCCAGCAGAGAGATCTTTCTGGAGGAGGTGTCATCTGAGCTCGGTCTTAAGGAAGGGATAGGAGCTGGGTGTGTGAGGGAAGAGAGGAAAGCTCTCGAGGCAGAGGAAATGGGACTGGAAAATTGTAGCCCAACATGGGGACTCAGGCTCTCTCCTGAGCCCTGAAGCAGAGAATTAGCCCAAGTGAGCAGTCACTGTGTTTTTTTTTCTTACCATCCATGTACATTCCTTTTAGGACACTAAAGAGACTGGAATCTCTCATTGCCCTCATCCTGCCCACTTTCTGCCCATAAATGAGGAGCAGGGCAGGGATGAGCTGGGGAGGAAGGGTTAGAGGGGCCAGGCTGGCACTGCAGAAGGGCCTTAACTTCTACAAGGACTAGAGGGCAGGGTCTGCCTGCTGGTTCTAGGCCCTCACCTTCTCATCACAGTGCGTGCTCCTACGACTCAAGACTGGAGTGTGGGATGAGATGGGGGCTTCATAAAGACCAATTTCTAAAAAAAAGAAAAACAGTTGGGAGAGGGGCACAATGTGTTGGAGGATAGGGACATAAGCATTTATCCCAGCATCCTTTTTTCTTGCTGCTGCTGCCTAGTTACTGTCATGCGTGACTCTTTGTGACCCCATGGACTGCAGCTTGCCAGGCTCCTCTGTCCCTGGGATTCTCCAGGCAAGAATACTGGAGTGGGTTGCCATGCCCTCCTTCAGATGATCTTCCAGACCCAAGGACTGAACCCACATCTCATGTCTCCTGCATTAACAGGCGGGTTCTTTACCACTAGCACCACCGGGGAAGCCCTTACGGAAGGAATAACTGGGTTTTAATTAAAATACTCCAGGAGTTGGACTGGACCACACTCCTGTTGACCCTCAGTCACGTGGATGAGTGTGGATGAGTCATTTATTTCTTCACTGATTCACTAAACGTGCAGGTAGGCCTCACGCCAGACACTGTGCCAAGCCCAAGGGCACGAAGGGGCATGGGATGTGATAGCTGGCTTGAAGAGTTCATCTTCAAGCAAAGGAAGGAGGCATGACTTAGGGAATGGGCCCCCGCTGGAGGGGAGGGACGCACCAGAAAGAAGGGTTCAAGGCAAGTGAGGGATGACTATGGTTTTGCCAGGGGCCCAAGGGCAAGGGCATTCTCAGCGGGTAGGACAGCAGGTGGAACACCAGGAGCCAATGCTTGGAGATGGGACTACATCACGTTCACGAAAGCACAGGGCTTTTTAGAGGGCAATGCTGTTGTTCAGTTGCTACGTCATGTCTGATTCTTTTGCAACACTATGGACTGTAGCCCGCCAGGCTCCTCTGTCCATGGGATTTCCCAGGCAAGTATACTGGAGTGGGTTGCCATTCCTATTCCAGGGGATCTTCCTGGCTCAGGGATCCAACTTTCACCTCCTGTATTAGCAAGCAGATTCTTCACCACTGAGCTATCAGGAAGGGCAAAGTGAGAGCATAAGGAGTATGAGTGTGGGGTGCTGGGGGGCACAGAGGAAAGCAGGTACCCAGCTGTGGTTAGGTGACAAGGGATTAGATATCAAAGGATTCAGTGACAAGGGGATTGGATGAATATACAGAATCTACCCAAAAAGACAGCCTTTCAAAGGCCAAAGTGACATGCTCAGAATTCTATTCAGAAAGAGAATCCCGACAGAGGCTGAGACAATCATTCATTCACCAAAAAGGCATCGAGGAAATACGATGGCCAAAACAAACAGAACAAGGCTCTGCCCTCCAGGAGGCCAGCACCAAGTAGAGAAACTAAAATGAACCATTTAAACATGGGGTAAATGCACGTCATTCATTCATTCAGCAGCTATTTATTGAAAGCCCACGTGCCAGGCACTGTGCCCGGCACAGGAGAATCAGCCGGGAACAGACAAAATCTCTGCCGCCAGTGATTAAGGACAATCAACAAGGCACAGGAAGGGATCCCAGGGCGTGCGAGAGGATGACAAGTGTTAGGAAGGAAAATAAAGCAGGATAGAAGAACAGTGTCTGAGATGTGTGCTGTGAGTATCACAGAGGTGGTAACCCAGTTGGTGACCTGTGAGTGAAGACCTTAAAACAGCTGAGGTGCGAGCCACGTAGATACACACAGGGGAGGAGCACTGCAGAAGGAACAGCCAGTGCAAAGTCCCAGTGGCAGAAATGTGCCTGGCAGTCTGGAGGAATAGCATGGAGGTCACTGTTGGAAAGGGCTTCCCTGGTAGCTCAGCTGGTAAACAATCTGCCTGCAATGCAGGAGACCCCGGTTTGATTCCTGGGTCGAGGAAGATCCCCTGGAGAAGGGTAGGCTACCCACTCCAGTATTCTTGGGCTTCCCTGGTGGCTCAGATGGTAAAGAATCCGCCTGCAATGCGGGAGACCTGCATTCGATCCCTGGGTTGGGAAGATCCCCTGGAGAAGGGCATGGCAACCCACTCCAGTATTCTTGCCTGGAGAATCCCCATGGACAGAAGAATCTGGCAGGCTACAGTCCACAGGGTTGCAAAGAGTCAGACACAACTGAGCGACTCAGCATAGCACTGTCAAAAAACAGACAGGAAATATGGGCAGAGACAAAACAAAGTTCAAGACACTAAGCTAATCGGGACACCACTCTCATGACAGATAAGAATAACCCCTGTGCCACAAGGCCCTGCAAACTTGGGTGGGATGGTGTGGACTGGGGGCTTGAATCAGAATGGTACAGCCACTGGAAGGGTTTAGGCAGAGGTTAAACACCAGTTTGAACCTTGAGGTTGGACACCAGCTCATGAAGAAGGGGGAGATATCTGAGATGCCCTGAGGTCTTTAGGGTCCAAGAGATGTCAAGGACCAAGGAGAAACCCACAGTGAGGACAGGTCTGGAGGAGCAGATGGATTCAGCCCAGGACGGTTGAGTTTGAAGGGCAGCCAGTGGGAGGTCTGCCCAGGAGGCAGGTGGCCACCCCACCTCAACTCTCGGGGACAGAGATCTCCAAATAAGATCAGAAACTCCTGGGGCTTCCCCAGTGGCTCAGTGGTAAAGTATTCACCTGCCAACTTAGGAAACACACGTTCGAGCCCTGGTCCAGGAAGATCCCACACGCTTCAGAGCAACTAAGCCCGAGAGCTGAAACTATTGCGCCTGTGCTTGAGAATCACAACTGCTGAGCTCATGAGCCACACTGACTGAAAGCCGCACACCCCAGGGCCCGTGCTCCACAAGACAAGCCGCTGCAGTGAGAAGCCCACGCACCCCAGCTAGAGAGAAGTCTATGGGTCCCAACAAAGACTGAGTGCAGCCAAAAAGTAAAGTTATAGAAAAATAGTCACAGGCCACATGTGAGTGATCAAACGTGCTTCGCAGGAGGTGACAGTATAGATGATGTGGACGCGAAAGATCTGGAGTCATCAGAGATGGGGGAAGATGTATACTGAGAGGGACGCAGTTTGGCTCCTGATTTCACTTGCGTTTTCCTTTTAACTTATGCACAAACCTTAGAAGCAAGAGAACCATAGGCGTGACGAAATTCACAAGGTCGCTCAGTGCTGGGGCCAGAAGGGACTACTTCCTCCCTGAGAGGAAAAGTGATCGGGGCAATGAAGATAACCAGAAAGCGGCAGCCACGAGGGGACCAGCAGGCATACCTGAGACTAACAATTCTAACTCGCAGTCTTCCCACTGCGCCCCGTGGAGGCTCCACCTTCCTTTCTGACTGCCCCTCCCTCAAGGTCAGGCTTTCTGGGATCTTCCAGGAGAAAATGCCTTTCAATAAGGTCCAGGGTCCCCAGCCACTCTGGAGCCTCGCAAGTCACGATGCCCTGAATGAGGTCTTCAATGGACCCACTGTGAACCCAGTCCCATAGTGGCTGGAGTGTGTTTCAGTTTCTTCAGGTCTGAGTTCTCCAGAGACTTAACTAAAGGTAATAGTCTCAGCTCTCAATTTATGCTGCTCCAGCTAACAAGAGAAGGGAACCACTTCGAGCCATGTTACTACTGCCAGAAGGGGCTGGGGGATTATAGAGCCAGCACTCTGGTTCTATGAGCGAAAAAACCAAGCCCCTGGCCAGGGTCACACAGGGCAGTGTCTAAGACGGGACTGCAGGCCCTTGGTTAAGTTGTAGACTCTCTTTCTTCTGGTCCAGAGCATCTCTGAAAATGTCAAATGCGATCTGGGGAATGTTTTATTTTTTTTACTCTAGGGATCATTTCTTTCTGTTCTCTCAGTGCCTAGAAATTCCAGCAAGATTTTTATTTTGGTCACAACTCTCCACTTGGGTTTAGGTAAACGTCAACCACACCAGCCCTGGGTAAAGGGTGGAGATGGAACATTCTAGAGGGCCTGTGGGATGGGTAAGAGGACTCCCTGGTGGTGCACCAAAGGGACCAGGCATGCCAAGGTCTCTGGGTTCCACCTCCTCCCAAGACTTGAATCCAAGGAAAACCACCAGGTGCAGCCTTGGGTTCAGATGGAGAAAATGAGTCCAAAGGCCAGAGTCTAAGGGGGCGAGGGAGGGGGGTGAAGAAGGAGGATGTAGAGAGGATGAGGCACACTCCCTCTGCCCTGCAGTGACGACAAGGAGAAAATTCATGGGGCGAGTTTAGGTGCCAGGCTGGGGAGCCACCTTCGCCTCCACATCCCTCCAGCTGGCTGCCTTGGCCCAGGGCCGATGGCCCGGAGCATCGTGGTCATGGCCCACCCTCCACGAGCCTCCCACTCCATCGGTGAGCTGTGGGAACAGTTCGGAGGTGGGTGGATCAGATCAGAAGCCCCAGCTCCCGGACCACAGAGGCCTGGGATACCCTTAGACTTTCTCCTCCTGATCCCCAATATTAACTCTGCCCCAAGCTACTCAGGTCTCACGCATCAGTGAAATCATTGGTGGTTTCCACCATTTCCCTGCCCTGAGCTGCAGGAGGCCTGAGGTCCCTGACACTCGTATCTCCAGCCCCCAGAGTCCACAGTGGTTTCTAAGGTCAAATGTGCCCAGTGGAAGCTAAGTATTCAATACAACCAGAGAAGTCAGGTGACAGAGTCTGGTCTTTCTCCTCTGCATCTACTGCCCCTCTGAACATCCTGCTCCCCAGCCCACGGAAGCAACTTAAATTTCCATCGACAGATGAAAGGGTAAAGAAGCTGTGGCATATCTATACAGTGGAATGCTACTCAGCCACAAAAGAGAATGAAATAACGCTATTTGCAGCAACACTGATGGACCTGCTGCTGCTGCTGCTGCTAAGTCGCTTCAGTCGTGTCCCACTCTGTGCAACCCCATAGACGGCAGCCATCTCCTCCTGCCCTCAATCTTTCCCAGCATTAGGGTCTTTTCAAATGAGTCAGCTCTTTGCATCAGGTACCCAAAGGATTGGAGTTTCAGTGTGCAGCACCAAAAATTCAGTTTCTCTCTGTCACCATACAGTTGACCCCCTTATCCCATTTTGCATCCCCAAACCTTCCCCTCTGGTAATTGCTGCTCTCTTCTCTGTATCTAGTTGTTTGATTTTGTTTAGTGTGTTCAGTTATTTACTTTTTAGTTTGTTTTTTATATTTCACATCAGTGAAGCCATATGGTATTTGTCTTTTTCCATCTGACTGATTCCACTTAGCACGACGCCCTCAAAGTCCATCCATGTTGTCATTAATGACACGAGTTCATGTTTTATGGCTGACTAGTATTTCACTGTATATATACATATATGCCGTATCTTCTTTATCCCTTCATCTGTCAGTAGATACTTTAACTGTTTCCAGAAAAAAGTGTACTAAGTCTTCCCTTTGAAAAAGAGGCTTGGGTCTCTAGGACCAAAAGCTATTCTCAACTCACAACTGTGAGTAGGAATATGGGTAGAACAGATATGGCAGAATCGCTGCAGAAGCAAAAACAAAAAGTGAAAGGAAACAAGCCAGTTCCCATCCTTTCTGGTGTGTGTGTGATCTGCATAAAATAATCTTTTACTTTTATTATTAGTTTCTGTAAAATATACCCTAATTCCTACACAGCAGGGAGAAACAAACCACAGTGTAGTTAACTCAATCAAGTGCTTTTCTCTTTGGATATACAGTACTATATATACAGTATGGCATGTTATTTATAATATATATTAATCATTTACACATATTTGTACATGAATAAAAACATCTATAAAATGCATATTAAACCATTAGCAATGATTTACACTGGGAAGTAGCATAGAAGATAGATGGAAGGCATTTTACTATTTACTTCATTCAGTTTGTACTTATGAATTTTTTACAAACAACATGTATCTTTTATTGCTTTAAAAAAGTGCTTGTTTGTTTCTGAAGGAAAAGGAAAATGCTTTCAATGCAACCAAGTTTGTATCGAAAAGACAAAGTTTTGGAGGCTGACAGATATGCATGAGAATCTTAGTACTGGATACAAACCCAGAGAGATTTGACAAATTCTTTGCACCACAGTTTCTGTGTATGTAAAACAGACAATGATAGCATGAGTAGGAGTAGAAAGCCAGGTTTACTGTCTGATTCATCAGATCCAAATTATACTATTAAATTATACTGATTATACTATGAAAAAGACATTCAGAAAACATTTACACAGTGAATGCTATTGGGAATAAACTTTGAAATAAACTTTGTGAAATTATTTCGGGCACATAGTGGATGCTCCAAAAATGGCAGAGGCCACCGCCACCACCATCAGCAGCAGCAGCATCATCACAGTGTGATGTTGGCCTGCATTTTCCATGAGCTCTTCCTCAATAATTATAGGAAGATACTACTAGGAGCTTTCTTAGTTTCATTTATGTCCCCAAGGCTCTGAATCCAAATCCAGCTCTGCTGCTTGCTCTCTAAATCTCAGCATTGTGCCAAAAATTGGAAGCAATAAGATCCATCATGCAGAGCTGCTGGGAAGAGTAACTGATCGAGCATGAAGTGTCTAGTGTGTACAAGCTAAGCAATACAGATTCAGTAAATGTTAGTTTTGTTCCACAGGGCTAATTAACCAATGCATCATTAAACTACAAAATTAATGAAGAGCTGAACTGCACTCTAGTGTTTCTGGGTTTCTTTTAAACACCTATCCAATAGAAATATCCAAAATGAGAATAAAAGAAAGATGTGAAACTGCTGTTGGACTTTGTCTTTACAGAATGGTCACAAAAGCGTCCCCAAAGAGACCCCTTTCTCTTTTTGCTGTGAAGAGGCCGGATGGCTATTGTGTAGGTTCCATAACTACCCAGAGAGATTCTGAAGAAAACCATCTAAATATGAAACATGGAGAGAAAACAAATGCTGTATTGATGTTTTTATTTATCACAGAAGTTTGCTTTCTCCTTCAGGAATTCTTGACACGAATGTATTGGTCTTTCTCTGTCTGAAGCAAGCTGATGGTGCAGAAAAACAAGGAATCTGGGAAGAAGACTGGCCAAACGGGAAAGTTTATTTTGCTCACATTTCAATACATAATTATGACTTTCCTTGTGCTCTTGGGCTCAGATGACTCACAAAGACCCAGAGAAAAAGATAATACAATTAAAGGGAAGCACGGAACCCGGAAAATGTGCTAGTCCTATTACCCTGCTTTCCAATAAGTCCCTTTATTCCTTTTGAATTCCTTCAACATCCCCAAGTGTAGTGGGCTGAATAATGCTTCTTCCCCAAAATCATGTCCACTGGAAACTCAGGATATGATCTTAACAAGAGACAGGGCCTTTGCAGATGTCATTAGTTAAGATGAGGCCATAATGGATTAAGTTCAGTTCAGTTCAGTTGCTCAGTCGTGTCCAATTCTTTGCGACCCCATGAATCACAGCACACCAGGCCTCCCTGTCCATCACCAACTCCTGGAGTTCACTCAGATTCACGTCCATCGAGTCAGTGATGCCATCCAGCCATCTCATCCTCTGTCGTCCCCTTCTCCTCCTGCCCCCAATCCCTCCCAGCATCAAAGTCTTTTCCAATGAGTCAACTCTTCGCATGAGGTGGCCAAAGTACTAGAGTTTCAGCTTTAGCATCATTCTTTCCAAAGAAATCCCAGGGTTGATCTTCAGAACGGACTGGTTGGATCTCCTTGCAGTCCAAGGGACTCTCAAGAGTCTTCTCCAACACCACACTTCAAAAGCATCGATTCTTTGGCGCTCAGCTTTCTTCACAGTCCAACTCTCACATCCATACATGACAACTGGGAAAACCATAGCCTTGACTAGATGGACCTTGGTTGGCAAAGTAAGGTCTCTGCTTTTCAACATGCTTTTCTTCCAAGGAGTAAATGTCTTTTAATTTCATGGCTGCAGTCACTACCTGCAGTGATTTTGGAGACCCAAAAAATAAAGTCTGACACTGTTTCCCCATCTATTTCCCTTGAAGTGATGGGACCAGATGCCATGATCTTCATGGTTGGATCTCCTTGCAGTCCAAGGGACTCTCAAGAGCCTTCTCCAACACCACAGTTCAAAAGCACCACTTCTTTGGCGCTTAGCCTTCTTCACAGTCCAACTCTCACATCCATACATGACCGCTAGAGATCATCAAATTAAGCAAAGTAAGTTAGAAAAAGAAAGACAAATATCATATGATATCGCTTATACATGAAATGTAAAATAATGACACAAACGAACTTATGCGTGGAACAGAAACAGACTCACAGACACAGAGAGCAAACCGGTGGCTGCCTAGGGAGATGGCTTGGGGGAGGGATAGAAGGTGCAAACTATTACACACAGGATGGATAAGCAAGGTCCAACAGTATAGCACAAAAAATTATATTCAACATCCTGTAATAAACCATTATGAAAAAGAATATCTACATAACTGAATCAGGGCTTCCTTGATGGCTCGGTTGTAAAGAATCAACCGGCCAATGCAGGAGACGCAGGTTCAATCCTTGATCAGGAAGATCTCCTGGAGAAGAAAACAGCAACCCTACTCCAGTATCCTTGCCTGGGAAGCCACATGGACAGAGAAGCCTGGCGGATTACAGTCCACGGGGTTGCAAAAGAGTCAGACTCAACTCAGCGACTAAGCAATGACAACAACTGAATCATCCTGCTGTACAGCAGAGATTAACACAACACTGTCGATCAACTATACTTCAGTGATTTTCTAAATTGAAAAAAAAAATAAAGGACAGATAAATAAATAAAGCTCTCACAGAGCTTCCAGTAGCTGGAAGTGTAGGAGAAATAGCCACATACACGGCAACCGTGATAATGCTAACGACAAACACGAAGCATGTGCCAGGCGCCAGAAGATGCCCACACAGGCCAGCTCGTTTAATCCTCACATCACCCCTGTTTTACACCCCCATTTTATAGATAAGGAAACTGAGACACAGAAATGCGAAGTCATCTGTCCGTGTATCATGGTAGAAGCAGAGTCAGGGTTCAGAGGGAAACAGCCAGGTGTCAGGGTTTGAGAGCTCAACCACTCGGGTCTACATACTGCCAGGCTCCTCTGTCCACGGGATTCTCCAGGAAAGGATACTGGAGTGGTCTACCATTTCCTTCTCCAGGGGATCTTCCCGACTCGGGGACTGAACCCGGGTCTCTTGCACTGTGGGCAGATTCTTGGGACCAACCGAGCTGCCAGGGAAGCCAGGTAGCAGGACGAGGCATTGTAAAAGCAGGTTCCTCTAACTGCCCACAGCATCTCCCACTGTTCAGGGCACAGGGTGGTGCTCAGATCATTAAACATGATCTGCGAACAGGAGGCCTCTACAGGATCTCCTCTTCAGCATCCAGCTACTGCCTGGTCATCACCAAAGTCACTGTCGTCATCGGCATCGCTGTCAGAAAAGAAAGCGTTGCTGAGTGTGGCCCAGGCCATATTAGGCCCTGCCCAAGCTGTGGCTACACAGCTCTCGGGAGTCTGGGCAGACCACCCAGCAGGCTTCCACCCACAAGGTCCCTAAAGCTTGGAAGTGGGATCCGGAGACTAGCTGCCCAGAGAAGGGCACCGGAGGACGGTCTGTCTTAGAGGCTGTCATGGCAATAGCCCAGGGAGGGGAGCAGGGAAGGGGCTTCCCTTACTCTCTGGACCTCGGTGTCCTCCCCCACATTTCCACCCTGGATTTCCCACCTCGGGAAGGAAAAAGCAAGGATAGTGCCCGGCACTCCCAATTATGGAAGAAAAGCATCTGGGAGTCAGAGAACATGAGTCAGCAGAACAGGATTGCTGATTTTTTAAGAAAAATGGATATGACTATGAGACGTGGGAATGGAGGGCCCTGGGCTGATACAGACCTGCCTTTCCGGGGGCTTGAGCACTGTGCGAGGCTGAGGGGCAAGGGACAAGCCCAGCGCTGCCCACAGACCTGAGCCCTCGATAGCTCAGAAGACAAAGTCATTGTACTCAGGATCCAGAGAAACAAGCTTTAAAAAACTTCAGTGAGTCCCCTACATACAAACCTTCAAGCTGTGAACTTTCAAAGAAGCTAACGTGCGTTCTCATATCCAATCAACACAAGTTAGTTCACGTGTGAGACGTACACTGTCACGTGAGGGCATCCTCTACAAGGGGTTGTACTTTTGTGTACTGTAGAGTACTGTACAGAGTCCTAAGGGAAGTCAACCCTGAATATTCATTGGAAGGACTGCTGCTGAAGTCAAAGTTCCAATCCTTCGGCCACCTGATGCGAAGAGCAGACTCTGGAAAAGACCCTGATGCTGGGGAAAATTGAGGGCAGGAGGAGAAAAGGGCAACAGAGGATGAGATGGTTGGATGGCATCACTGACTCAATGGACATGAATCTGAGCAAACTCCAGGAGATAGTGGAGGATAGGGAAGCCTGGTGTGCTGCAGTCCATGGGGTCACAAAGAGTCAGACACATCTTAGCGACGGAACAACAACACCGTATAGTGNAGGATGAGATGGTTGGATGGCATCACTGACTCAATGGACATGAATCTGAGCAAACTCCAGGAGATAGTGGAGGATAGGGAAGCCTGGTGTGCTGCAGTCCATGGGGTCACAAAGAGTCAGACACATCTTAGCGACGGAACAACAACACCGTATAGTGTACAGAAGTATGGCATCTTTATTTCAAGCCCAGGATGTCTAGAAGCAAGTATAAAAGCAGCACTGTATAGCTGATTATGTTAGGTGAGTACTTAGGCTAACTTTGTTGTATTTGCAAACAAATGCACTTAATGAATGCACTCTAGGAACAGAACTCCGACATATGTAGGGGACTTACTGTACGGATGGGTTACTCTCACCAGGGAGGATGGTGATTATAACTATATTCAAAAACTTGGTACAGAACATGAATACTCCTTTGCTGCTAGCTGCTATACAGATCACCAAGCTTCCCGAAGTTTTAGTATATCCTGAGCCCCAAGAGTCAAAACAGTATGAACTCCATAAGAATAGAGACAAAACCTAATCAAACAGGAAGTCTAAAATAAGATTTGCTTATATCCAGAAAGTATAAGGCAAATTGAGGCAAAAAAGTCGAGGAGGAAAAGCAGAGGCAAAAAAGACAGATGAAGTAATAAGTGGTATTGAGGCAACTGGTTGGCCATCCAGGAAGTATACTGGCTACACTCTACTTCCCTTCCTTCTTCCAAGGAAACTCAGACAGACCAAGTCTACATGGAAGAAATGGGGACTTTCCTGGTCGTCCAGTGGTTAAGACTCTCCCTTTCCAGTGCAGGGGGCGCAGGGCTGATTTCTGGTTGGGAAACAGATCCTCATGCTATGCAGGGTGGGCAAAAATAAATTTAAAAATAAATTTAAAAAATTAAGTCTACCTGTAAGAAATGAGGCTGCAAAAATTACTGGAACAAAAAGTAAGTAGCTATACAATTTTGAGGTTCAGATCGCTTTTCTAAAGGATGATACCAAAAGCAAAAACGTGTATCTCACTTCAGGACCATTTCAAACTTCTTTGATATGTCAAAAAGCATCACAAATTTAAATTTTTCAATAATAAAATCGATTATAACCCAAGAGAAAGATCTGTAAGACCAAAGATGGGCTAAAAGTTACAGTCTTTCACATAGAAAGAGTTCCTTAAGGAGAAAGATGAGCTCTTACTAGAAGAATGTATGGATATCCCATTAGGTAACCCACAAAATATAAGCTTAGGGAAAATGTTCAACCTTTCTTGTAAGTTCTCAAAGACACACAAATTAAAACAATCAAACACTACTTTTCATCTTCCAGGTTAGCCAATATTTTTTGGAGTAATTTGTGCCCAGTATACATGAGTGGCTTTCCTGGTAGCTCAGCTGGTAAAGAATCCACCTACAATGCAGAGAACCCCGGTTCAATTATTGCATCGGGAAGATCTGTCGGGGAAGGGATAGGTTACCCACTCCAGTATTATTGGGCTTCCCTGGTGGCTCAGCTGGTAAAGAATCTGCCCTGCAATGGGGGAGACCTGGGTTCAATCCCTGGGTTGGGAAGATCCCCTGGAGAAGGCAATGACTACCCATTCCAGTATTCTGGCTGGAGAACTCCATGGACTATTCCATGGGTTGCAAAGAGTCAGACATGACTGACTTTCACTTTCTTTCTTTCTTTCATACATGAGAAGAAGGGCCTCCACCCATGGCTCAGTGTAAAGAATCCACTTGCAATTCAGGCGACCCACAAGTTGGCTTGATACCCTGGGTCAGGAAGACCCCCTGAAGGAGGGCATGGCAACCCACAACCCACTCCAGTACTCTTGCCTGGAGAATTCCGTGGACAGAGAAGCCCAGCGGGCTACAGTCCATGAGGTCGCAGAATCGGACGTGACTTGAAGCGGCTGAGCATGTACACACATCCATGTGAAAATGGGGACAAGCACTCCATGCACTGTAAACTGGGATGGTTTGGGGGGGAAACAACGACATGCATTAAGATTTTGTCTTCAACAAGTGCTCACTCTGACCCAGCAGATTCACATCTGGGAATTTATCCTAAAGGAACACAGAGTGGCACAAAGATCCACTCAGAAGGATATTCAACCCAGCAAAGCTTAGAGTGCAAAAAATCCGAAAGCAGCCCCAAAGTCCTGCTTTAATGCCTGATGAAATAAGCCGAGGCACATCCACAGATACAAAACTATGCGGCTACACAAAACTCCAGAGCACAAGACTATTCCACAACACAGAAAGATGGCAACGATATATTAGGTGAAAAGCAGTATGTCTGTGTGTGACAGAAACAAACACTCATAGACAAAGGTCTGCAAGGTGACGCGTACTCTGGGGTGTTAGCAGTCACTCGGGCTGGTGGAATTAACTGTTACTTGCATTTTCTTTTTTTTCTAGTCTAGTCTTCCAAGTTTTCCACAATGAATAAGCATTGGCTTTGTAACATGAAAAGTAAAACAATAGGACAGTTTAATCGGCTTCCCAGGTGGCTCAAAAGAGAATCTGCCTGCCAATGCAGGAGATGCAAGAGATACCAGTTCAACCCCTGGGTTGGGGAGATCCTCTGGAGTAGGAAATGGCAACCCACTCCAGGATTCTTGCCTGGAAAATTCCATGGACAGAGGAGTCCGGCAGGTTACAGTCTATGGGGTCGCAGAGTGGGACATGACTGAGCACACACATACACCNAGATCCTCTGGAGTAGGAAATGGCAACCCACTCCAGGATTCTTGCCTGGAAAATTCCATGGACAGAGGAGTCCGGCAGGTTACAGTCTATGGGGTCGCAGAGTGGGACATGACTGAGCACACACATACACCATCGGAAACAACAGTGCCAGATGTGGGGGCTGCGGTCATGCCCTGACAACCCAAGGCTCCCCTAGACTCACTCTTCTGCTCTTCATCAGGGGTCAAGGCATCCTCGCAGAGTGACCACAGGATCACTGGGAAGTAAAGCCACTGCTCCATCAGAGCCACCATTTGCTAGTTATGAGCCAAGTTTGCGAGGACTTCTGGGTGTGTGGGGACTGGCTGAGTGTTGCTGCTAAAAAAAAGTAATTCTGGAACTTTAATTCCTCAGAACCCCAAATGCATACAGACCAGGCAAGACAGCGCTCCCTTGACCCTGACTGGGTCGTATTCCAGCTCTGCCATATCAACAGAGGCACTGACAAATTAGGAGCTGTAGGGGGAAGGTGACTGAGACCACGAGAGGTCCAGAAATGGTCACACACAGGAGAACTGGGAGCACTGGCTGAAGTAGGTGTGATGGGGGAGCGGGCAGAAAAGCCTGGGGCAGCCAGCGGAGGGGAGGATGCTTTGTGCAAGCAGGAGGCAGCTGTTCCGGAGTGTCCAGGGAAAAACTGTTCCTGGCCAGAACTGCCAGCCCTGGGCTGGGCCCTGATGCAGCTGACCAAGGGGTGTGGGGTGGTGAGCGGTGGAGGGGAGATGCTGCAGACCGCATTCCTATAAGGGGGTGACATGGGGGGGCGTGGGAGGGGGAGTTGGCTGAATGACTCACGGGCACAAGAAGGGGTGGGGGGAGGCAGAAAAGCTTCTGCAGAGCACACGTGAGTGAACACAGATTATCCCAGTGCCAGAAAGATCATCATCATAAAAATGCCGAGAGGTCCCAGAGAGAACGTGAGGGCCTGAGCAGAGCGGAGGAAGTCACGGAGGAAGCACGCTTACAGCAGGCACGGATTAACGGAGAAGCAGGGGGAGGAATCCAAAATTAGGGTGAGGCACTGTTGCCAGATATCATACTGCGGGATGAAAAATTAACTCTCCCGGCACAGCGCAGGGAGGGAGCAGCTGGGGAGGGGCTGTTCGAGGGGAGGAGTGAATGCCTCCCCCTCCTCCACCGGGAAGAAGAATCTGAATACTAATGGCCTCGAGGAAAAGGAGGAGGAAATCGTCCTTTGGAGCAGACGGGAGTTTTATCACCAGCGGGGTCATTAACAAGCTGGCTGTGGGACCGGGTCTCTCCTGGGAATTTTAATTATGACTTCCAGCTCTCTGCCCATGTCCATCTGGACCATGGGTGTCCTCATTTTTCCTTGCCCCACCTGGCCCTGTACTGAAATAGGGCTGGCCTCCCTCCTGGTCCCACCTGCGCAGAGAGTGACATACAGCCTGGGGGCTTAATCCTCAAGCTCTAGGATGGGCTCCTTCCTTGAGGCTCACACAGGTCTCCAGTAAGGCACAAGAGATGATCCACTTGGAAGTCCTGCTGCTGCTGCTAAGTCGCTTCGGTCGTGTGACCCCATAGACAGCAGCCCACCAGGCTCCCCCATCTCGGATTCTCCAGGCAAGAACACTGGAGTGGGTTGCCATTTCCTTCTCCAATGCATGAAAGTGAAAAGTCAAAGTGAAGTCGCTCAGTCATGTCCGACCCTCAGCGACCCCATGGACTGCAGCCTTCCAGGTTCTTCTGTCCATGGGATTTTCCAGGCAAGAGTACGGAGTGGGGTGCCATTGCCTTCTCCGTGGAAGTGCTGAGGTCAAACCAAACCTGAATTCAATCCTCAGCAAGCACTGCTCAACTCTTGGAAAAACCTGAGTATTTCTAGGCAAGAAGAAAAGGAAAAGGAAAGCGTATACAGAGTCTATGAGCCACCTGAGCAACTGGCAGCTGGTACAAAAACGGTAGGAGGATAACGGGGTGTGATGGAGGTGGGGGTGAGACAGGACCTGGGGCATCTTGATGGGGCTCCCATCGCTGCTGACACCCCCACCAGCAGCCTCTTGTGGGGCCTGAGGATGAACAGAATCCAAAACCTGAGCAGCAAGGAATTCACGGCCACAGGCAGCAGGCGTGGACAGCCCAGCCAGAGGGAGGCAGAAAGACCAAATTGCAAAGGTGCAGGTGGGCATTTTGCCTGGAGAATCCCAGGGATGGGGGAGCCTGGTGGGATGCCGTCTATGGGGTCACACAGAGTCGGACACGACTGAAGTGACTTAGCAGCAGCAGCAGCAGCAGCAGGTGGGCATTTGGCCTGTGGTGGGTTGCAAACATTCCAGCCTTTCCTGAGTTGGGGGTCTATTTGAAGAAAATAGAAAGATACCCACTCCTGCATGCCTGGTCATCTATGCAGCATCACCAGCCCCACCTCCATCCCCAAATCCTGAACACAGGTAGGAGTCTGGCACGCACAGGTAGGTGAGGAGTCTGGCAAATCCAGGGGTCTCTCCCTAACAGTGACTTCCATAAGCTTCTCATGGGGAAGGCATTCCTCTCAAGCACATCTAAGAACTAACATAACCAATTAAAACGGTAAAGGATCTGAACAGACACTTCTCCAAAGAAAATGCACAAATGAACAACAAGCCCATGAGAGGAGGCTTAACATCGCTGGACATCAGGGAAATGCAAACCAAAGCCATAATGAGATACCCACCCACTGCATTCCCGCCCAGATGAGACAAATATTAATAAGTGCTGGCAAGGGTAAGGAGAAAGTGGAAGCCTCACACATTCCTCCTAGTGCAGCCACAATGAAAAACAATCCGGCAGTTCTTCCAACAGTTACACAGAGAGTTATCATGTGACCCAGCAATTCCACTCCTGGGTATATACCCCAGAGAAATGAAAACACACATCCACACAAAAACCTATACACCAATGTTCACAGCTGTATTATTCACAACAGCCAAGAAAGCACAAACAACGCAAACGCCCATTGACTGATGAATGAATAAATAAAATATGGTGTGTCCATACAATGGAATTTTACCTGGCCATAAGAAAGAATGACGTTCTAATACACGCTGCTACAAAGATGAACCCGGAAATCGGGATGTGAAATGAAAGAGGCCAGCCACAAGAGACCACAGACTATATAATTCCATTCATAGGAAATCTGTCCGGAATAGGGAAGTAGATTGGTGGTTTCCTAGGCCTGGGGAAAGGGGTGGATGGGAGAAAATGAGGAGTGACGGAAGGTGAATACGGTATTTTTTGGGGGGAGGAGGGTGACAAAAGTCGCCGCTGTGGTGATGGATGCACAATTCTGAGAAGCCTAGAAGCCATCGAACTGTTTACATGTCCTCCGAGTGGCTGTGTTTATGGTGCGTGAATCATGCCCCCGGAAAGCCGTTTTTAAAAAGGAATTAACTTAAACCTCACATCCCTTTGAAGGGGGCACTCATATTAACGCTCTTCTACAGGTGAGGAGGCTTTCTTTGGTGGCTCAGACAGTAAAGAATCCGTCTGCCAATGCAGGAGACCTGAGTTCGATCCCTGGGTTGGGAAGATCTCCTGCAGAAGGGAATGGCTACCACTCCAGTATTCTTGCCTGGAGAATCCCACAGACAGAGGAGCCTGGTGGGATATAGTCCATGGGGTCGCAAAGAATTGGACACGACTGAGCAACTAACACTTTCACTTTTTTCACAGGTGAGGAAACCGAGGCACGAAGATGAACCTGCCCTTCCCCACCCCACCCCAGGTCACTTGGCAAGTGGCAGGGTCAGGATTTGGAGCCGGAGGTGTGACCCATGGTCTCTGTTCTTAGACACACTGGAAGCCGCTTGGAGCCCAAGATGAGATACCTGTGCCCCTTCACCTGCACCATGGGAGGGGACAAAGGGAGGCAGACCTTACCTCTCTCCATCCTTTCCAAAGGCAGTGCTGGGCCAGATTCCCTTTCCCTTCTGTGGACCCTATTCCTCACCCACCCCAAAGTTTTGGGCATCTGGGCGGATGGGCAACAAGCCTCCACAGGGAGGCTTCCCGAGCCAACAGTCACTCCTCTGGGCACAGACCAAGGGCCAGGGGCTCTGTCTGAGGCTCTCTGCCTGTCCTCATGCTCCAGAAAGGTGCAGCCGGACTCCTGGCATCACCAGCCATTCCATAACCACTCCACCCCATGCCCGGCCTGCCCTCCGGGAGCAGGGCATCCCTTCCTGTTTCCCCTCCAGGCGGCCGCCCAGCCCCTTGGGCCAGGCAGCCCCTCTCTCCAGCTCCCACTAACAGTCTGCTTTACATCCTCCCTGCGTTGTCCCCTGGCTTCCTCTCGATTCACGCGCTGTTTCCTCAGACGCTGCAGTTTTTCCTATAACATCATGTCTGACCCAGACTTTCCTAAAAGCACCCTTTCACGCCTCGCAGCTTCTCCAGAGTGGCTCCTGGCTGGGCTGGACCGAGGCCCCTCCTCTGTGGAGCCACCCCAGCCGCTGTGCCTCACTCCATTCAGGGAGTCACAATACACATTTTCATATCAAAAGCCACCCCGTGTACTTCGGGCCACAAACTCTTCCACCCAAAAGCAGACAAGATATCCTCCATCAAGAAGAAATACAATCAACAGGATGCACTCAACATTTAAAAATACTTATATCCCATACTTGTATCTTAACATACTGGAATGTTCTCCCACCTACAACTGCTTGTCTAGCTTCAAAAGAATACACTTATTATCAACTTTTCTGGGGAGGACAAGAGGTATTTTTTCACATATTCTGTGAAAGGCCAGACCCCCCAGGCAATACAAATAAGACTGTCCTGAGGGATGACTGGAAGCTGACCTTCGGGGACCTTCCATAGTGACAACATGAATGTGATGGATGGGAGGGTTTTCTGGCCCTGGGTTTTGAGCTGAGGCAGGCATCCTCGATCTCACCTCCACAGAAAAGCCTGGGGTTTCAGCTTTGGAAATAAAGTTGGGGGAAGTCAGAGAGATGAGATAGAGAAAGGGGGCGGGGGAAGGGGAGGGTCGAGGGAAACTCCCACCATCTAGGGCCTCCTGCAATCAAAGGTTCACAGAAGAAGCAAAGAGCCAGCAGAGATGCCAGAGAC
>SJYX01000281.1:468902-610576 GCA_006410675.1 Oreotragus oreotragus | reverse complement strand
GGTGGGCGGGCAGCCCGGGGTGGGGGCGGGTGTGGGAGGGAGGGCCAGAGTCACAATTCAGGGATGTTCCTGACCCCAGGGGGGCCCTGCCCACGGCACCACACTGCCTACCCTCGCCAAAGAGCACCTGCTCCCTCACTCCGCGCTCTTAAGGGCCGCCTGCCCGTGTGGACAAGGGTCTGAGAGGCTCGCAGCCTCGTTCCCAAGAACAACAGAGCCCTCGCCAGCACCAAGAGGCCACGGCGTTCGGTTAACCAAATAAGATGATGAGATCCACAGGCGGCTTTCCGGGCCTCCGAGAAGCTTCCACGGTCTGTCCCCTGGAGAAACAAATGCCAAGGTTGACAGAAGGGCCACCCAGCCAGTCCCTGGGGCCTCCGCCCGTCAGCCCCCGTTTGTTTTGTCTGCAAGAGGAAAATGCTCCGAACGTCCAGAGAGAAAGGGTGAGAGAAGGTCCCTCCAGGGCTTGGAGGCCAGTGGGTACCTGGCCCCCATTGCTCCACTCCACCGGAGGCTGCCAGGCCCAGGACCTCAGCGCGGCCAGGCCTGCTGTCCCTGGAGGCTGAGGCCAGGGGAAATGTCAGAGCTGTGTGTCACCAGCCCTGGGGGCATATGAGTCAGCACGCAGATCTCCTCCCGCCTGCCTTCTTTCCCTCAGAGGCCTCCTGATTGTGTTTTTGAAGCTGGTTTTTAGGTGAACTCCAGCACACACACAAGTGGGAGCATTTTGAGCATCTATCAAACCCTGCTCCAGATTTCAGCAGGATCTGTCCAGCTCCAGGAACCTCTGTGGACAAGGACAGCCTTTCAGCAGAGCCATGGATTTCTCTTCCTGATGTAAGCTCTGCGACCAGTGAGCCGGCTGCCGGGTACCTGGGGAGACATGCTGAGTAGATGTCTACACATGGGACCTTCAGACAATCCCAACACACCACCTCCAATTCCCACACTCCAGCCAAAGCTCCAGAGGTTTTCTCAAAAGCCTTGAAGGAGCCTCTACACACCTTCTGATCACCAGAATGAATGAACTTGAGGTCATTAGTTCTTTTCTTATTTTTGAATATTTAGGCTGTGCTGGCTCTTAGTTGCAGCTTGTGGGATCTTCACCACAGCATGCAGACTTCTTAGATGCAGCATGCGGGATCTAGTTCCCAGACCAGGGATTGAACCCAGGTCCCCTGCATTGGGAGCTGGGAGTTTTACACCTTCCCACTTTCACTGGACCCACCCAGGTGCTCCCATATGGAAGAAGCTGGGGCTGGTGGAGGGAGAAGGGCTACTGAGGCTGGAGCATCCAGAGGATGGGGTAGGGCAGGGGCTCCCTGCTTTACCCTCCTCACTAAAGGAGATGGGCACAGATGCAAACGGTTCAGCCATGGGATAAATGATGGGCAAGTGAGTGGGGAACGAGGAACCAGGAGAGGACGGAGGAGGAGCTGCTTCTCAGCAGCTTACACTGTGAGGCTTTTTCCTCTTTTATTGTTGTTCAGTCGCCAAGTCGTGTCCAACTCTCCGTGACCCCATGGACTGTAGCCAGGCTCCTCTGTCCTCCACTCTCAGTTTTCTCAAATTCATGTCCATCGAGTTGGTGATGCCACTCAACCATCTCATCCTCTGTCACACCCTTCTCCTCCTGCCCTCAATCTTTCCCATCATCAAGGTCTTTTCCAATGAGTATCCTCTTTGCACCAGGTGGTCAAAGTACTGGAGCTTCAGCTTCCAGCCCTTCCAATGAATATTCAAGACTAATTTCTTTCAGGATTGACTGGTTTGATCTCCTTGCAGTCCAAGGGACTCTCAAGAGTCTTCTCTAACACCACAGTTCAAAAATCACCTCTTGAGTGCTCAGCCTTCTTTATGGACCAACTCTCACATCTGTACCTGACTACTGGAAAAATCATAGCCTTGACTAATACAGACCTGTATTGGNGATTGACTGGTTTGATCTCCTTGCAGTCCAAGGGACTCTCAAGAGTCTTCTCTAACACCACAGTTCAAAAATCACCTCTTGAGTGCTCAGCCTTCTTTATGGACCAACTCTCACATCTGTACCTGACTACTGGAAAAATCATAGCCTTGACTAATACAGACCTGTATTGGCAAAGTTACATCTCTGCTTTTTAATATGCTAAGTTTGTCACTGTTTTCCTTTCCAGGAGCAAGCGTCTTTTAACTTCATGGCTATAGTCACCATCCCCAGTGACTCTGGAGCCCAAGAGAAAAAAGTCTGTCACTGCTTCCGTTTTTTCCCCTTCTATTTGCCATGAAGTGATGGGACTGGATGCCATGATCTTACTTTTCTAAAACTGAGCTTCAAGCCAGCTTTTTCACTCTCCTCTTTTACCCTCATCAAGAGACTCTTTAGTTCCTCTTCACTTTCCTCTTTACCCTCACTTTAATTTTTAAATCCAAGTAATAATATCAAAATATTTCTTTGCAAAAACTCAAAACACTACAGGAACATATGCATATTATCTACTAAAAGTAACCTTTATCCCACTCTAAATACCTTAATATAGTCATCCAGACCTTTATGAGTAAGCACATATACATCTTTAAAAAAGGAAATTAAAAACATCATATGCTCACACTATTTTACTTACACCTTTTCCTTATACCTTATAAGTCAATAAATAATATGATACAGGGTCATATAAGCATATATATAATATTATAAAAACAATACCTTAATAGCTGAATGATACACATTTCACTTTATAGTCAGATGAGTTTTTTAACTCATCTACTGTTAAGACACATTTTTTGCTCCTTACTGCCTGCAAAATGGATTTTGATCCTGCAGTTAATTTTTCAGTTTTCCTGTAACCTTTCCTTGTATTTCCATTCCATGGACTCCATGTCCACTTTATCCTGTTGTTAACCTCAGATCTCTTTAATCTCAGATTGTCCTCAACTGAGGAATGCTGGCTTTGGTTGCATGGAGAATATCTTCTTACCACTGAGGGTGCCAACTTCCTGACATCTGCTCCTAGATCTTTGTCGTTTGATCCCTTCACAGGTGGGCTTTTTTAGATGCAACTGACTCTCCTCTTCGTGGTGGTCACAGTCTGCGTGGTTGCAGGAAGACTCAGTGTGCAAATACTGAACCATTGCTCCTACGTGAAATGCAGTGTTAGATCTCTATAAACCTCTGGCCGCAGCACTGTTGTAGGCTGGTCAGTGCTTAGCCTTGTTGCACGTTGTATCTGCTTGAAGACACCCTATTTAATATATAGTTGAGTCATGAGCATGGAACTCACATACAACGGCACCATCACTCATGCCTGAAGGAAGCTTATTCAACACACAGACTTTCTCCATGAAGCTCATCTTCTTGCACTTGGGACACTAGACAGCACTTCAGCCCTACACGTGGGGGCCATTTTAAACAGTGAAATCATCAACAAAAAGCACAGAAATTCCAAAAATGTGGCACCCAGTAGACCGCAAGAAGGAGGCTTGTTTACAGCATGAGCTGAGACAGGAAGGCTGTGCGTCGCCTTGCACGACCTCAGCTGGGAATGTGCCCTTGAGGGGTGACTCAGAGTGCTCGCAGCGCTGCTCTTCCCCGGGTGACTGTAAAAGGGCCATGCGGGCTGTTTCTGGGGGTACAAACGAAGTCCAGTTAGTAGGCAGCTTCACTAGTATGGAATCCACAAAAAACGAGGGTTGATCGATGGTACTAATTTTTTCCTTGGTTCTGCTCTATTGTTTTCCTATGGATCCTGTTTGGCTTCCTTTATCTGTAAAAGGCAAGATTTGTGAGTAGATGGAGTAGGCTGCACTGGGTCCCGTCTTGGCCTACTTTTGCAGGGATGCGGTTGCCTGCTCAGCTCCACAGAGGCCAGGGGGATGCTCAGCCACGGGGCGTCCTCCCTTGTACCCACTGCCTGTTTTCTGGGGCTCTGCACAAATGGAAAATGGGATGAACTACTATGTCAAACTACATGCATGGCCACTATAAACTACATGAACTTCAGGCACGGCCACTCTCCTCTGGGGAATGGCACTTCCCAGAATAGACTGCTCCTCTGGGCATGCACTTCTCCTCCACGTCCTCCAAGGCTGCGCCCTCTTACACACACACACACACACACACACACACACTTCTCCTTCTCCACGTCCTCCAATGCTGCACCCTCTTACACACACACACACACATACGTCTCCTCTACATCCTCCAAGGCTATGCCCTCTTACACACACACACACACACACATACACACACACATACGTCTCCTCTACATCCTCCTAGGCTGTGCCCTCTTACACACACACATACAGATACACGTACTTCTCCTCCTCTACATCCCCCAATGCTGTGCCCTCTTACACACACATACATACACACACACAACACACATACACATACTTCTCCTCTACATCCTCCCAAGACTGCACCCTCTTACACACACACACACACACACACACACACACCCTGATCTCAGCCCAGTTGTTCTCTGAGATTAACACAATGGGTTGAATAGCCACCCAAAGATATGACCATGTCCTAATTGCCAATCCCTGTGAATATAACCTTATTTAGACACAGAATCTTTACAAATGTAATGAAGTTAAGGATCTTGATGTGAGTGGGCCCTAAATCCAGTGACAGGTGTCCTAATAAGAAACAGAAAAGAGAAAGACACAGAGACACGCAGAAGAGAAGGTCCTGTGAGACAGAAGCAGAAATCAGAATGTTACATCTATAACGATACCAAAGGTTGCCAGCAGCCACCAGAAAGGAGCAGAAAGTCATGAACTGAATTCTCCCTCAGAGGTTCTAGAAGAAACCAACCCTACCAACACTTTTTTTTTTTAATTTACTTATTTTTAATTGAAGGATAATTCCTTCAATTTCTACAATGTTGTGCTGGTTTTTGCCATACATCAACATGAATCAGCCATAGGCATCCATACGTCCCATCCCATACCTCTAGGTTGTTACAGAGCCCCAGTTCGAGTTCCCTGAGTCATACAGCAAATTCCCACTGGCTGTCTATTTTACAGGTGGTGTGTATGTGTTTCCACGCCGCTCTCTCCATTCATCCCACTCTCTCCTCTCTGGCCCCCAGGCCCTGCCTATGTCCATAAGTCTGTTCTCTGTGTCTGCATTGCCACTGCTGCCCTACAACTAGGTTCATCAGTATCATCTTTCTAGATTCCATATATAGGGTGTCCCTGGTGGCTCAGACAGTAAGGAATCTTCCTGCAATACAGGAAACACAGGTTCAATCCCTGGGTCGGGAAGATCCTCTGGAGAAAGGGAATGGCAACTCCAGTATTCTTGCCTGGAGAATCTCATGGACAGAGGAGCCTGCCACAAGTCCATGGAGTCACAAACAATCAGACACAACTGAGTGATTCCATATATGTGCATTATACAACATTTTTTTTTTCCTGACTTACTTCACTTGGTATAATAGGCTCTAGGTTCATCCACCTCATTAGAACTGACTCAAATGTGTTCCTTTTTATGGCTGAGTAATATTCCATTGCATATATGTATCATAGCTTCTTTATTCATTCATCTATTGATAGACATCTAGGTTGCTTCCATACCCTAGCTACTGTAAGTAGTGCTGCAATGAACACTGGGGTACATGTGTCTTTCAATTTTGGTTTCCTCAAGCCAACCTTGCCAACACTTTGATTTCAGACTTCTGGCTTCCTGAACCATGAGAAAATAAATTTCTGCTGCTCTAAGTCACCCAGTTAGTGGTGATTTGTTATGACAGTCCTAAAAAACAAACACATTGAGACAGAGAAAGCTGTAGGAGGTGGGAAGGAGGAAAATGAATCCTGCCTTTCCCACTGCAGGGGGCAGCCCTGAAAGCGGTTTCAGGTTTTCTCACTGACGTGGATGCTGGGGTGCTGAGTCAGGCAGTATCCAGAGTGGGGAAGCATGCTCTGCTCTCACTTAAGCATCTGCATGGGGCAAAACCACATCGGAGGATACAAAGGACAGGAGGGGGAAAGGACTGTGATAGACTGGGGGAAAAGAATGGCAGCACATAAAACCAAGAACTGGTAGCCAGAATATATAAAGAACTCAACAGGGACTTCCCTGGGGGTCCAGCGATTAAGAATCTGCCTTCTGATGCAGAGGACACAGGTTCAATCACCAGTTGGAGAACTAAGATCCCAGGTGCCTCAGGGCAACTAAACCCACCTGCCGCAACCAAGACTTGATCCAGCCACATAAATAAATATGAAAAAGAAGAACAGATAAATAAGAAAAAGACAAACCAAGACACCCCATACAGATACACAATAGCTATGAATATGCCTGTTAGGGAAAAGGCAACCTAAAAAGCCAATAAACATGAAAAGATGCTCAACCTCACTAATAAGCAGGCATGTGCAAATTAAACAGCCATGCAAATGCAAACTGAAACAATATTCCCATTGGACTAGCAAAATTAGTCTGACAATACGAGTGTGAGAGATGGCAGGGAGAAATGAAATCCTCCCTGCAGAGCTGGTGGAAATTGGTGCAGTCATCTTGGACAGCAATCGGGCAGCATCTAACAGTCCTGGAAAGAGCCAAACAATTATGGGTTTTGGTGTCCATCCTAGAAAAATCCCACGCATGACCCGCAGGAAGGACAGACAAAGCTGCTTATTGCAGCAATGTTTGTAATAAGAAAACACCAGGAAAAAGGGGAAATGGACATCAATAGGAAATGGATAAATGAATTGTAGCTTACTTTTACAATGTCGTATCATATAATCCTTAAAATGAATGAAGTAGAGCCCAGTGAGGCCACATGGATCCAGCACAAAAACACAAGTTATAAAATGATACATCTGGTGGCAATAGGATTTAGATGAAGTCATTAACTCATAAAACAACTCTGCATTGGGCGTAGATATTTATATGCAGTAAAAGTTGAAAAAATATGAAGGATAAATTGACTGTACTCATTGTATCTGGGAGGAGGGGAATTTAATGGAACTAAATAAGAGAATGAAAGGTACTTCAAAGGTACTGTATCAGCAACACTCTCTTATTAAAAAAAAAAAAGTCAAAAAGAGAGACATGAAAGAGAAAACTTGGATGCACATAACCATTAATGAAGGAGAATATAAAAATTCCTAGACAGTAAGCAGATGAAGTGTTCTGAGAAGGCAGATGATAGAGTCCTCCACCTTAAGATGAAGGCTTCCTGAAGGAGGTGGCATGGAGCCTTGAAAGATGGATGGCTGAGATTTGGAGATGAGTCTGAGAATGCTTTCCATACCACCTTAGGCCTGCTCTCTTGAGCACACCATGTCAGTCTACTTGCTATGTTTCCTGAATAATGTCTTATATTCTCAAATTTTAATTTAAAAAGTGAAAGACTCAGACATTTTCTGTTTATCTTTTAAAGCAAAGCTACCAAAATGGTGGCTATAATGATCTGATCCACATCCAGGGTCTGGAGAGCTGGCACTCTTCCCCGACTCCCTTGCAGCTAGGCCTGTGTGTGATCTGGGGTCTGCCAGTTAGGCTTCCTGCAGGAAGAGAGCCATGGCAGGGGGCATCCTTCCATGGGGTGGGCAGTGCAGGGGAGTTGTGGTTCTTGGGCTGCAGTAATGCCTCCACTGCCTGGTCCTGCAACTTCCTGATTGTGGCAGAGACAGCAGCTCCCAGGTGGCTTGTTCTGGGAGACATTTGGGATCTTTGTTCCTGAAAGTTCACTTAAGAGTCTTTTCTTCAGCCCTCTCAACAATTCTAAGAGTTATCTACTCTTTTATGAATCCCTTTGTGCTTGAGTAGTGGATTCTATTATCTGCAACGAAGAATCCTGACCAAAGCAAATTTACCGAATGTTTCTCTGATTCAAACCTAAAGTCTTAGTTTGCAAACCAACTGCACCATAGGCTAAAAATACACTAAATCTATCAGCGCAACCTGTAGAGTAGTTGAGAGAAGTCAGTCATACCCCAGGCACTGATATCCAGCTGAACATGTAAGTCTAATCCAATGTCTCCACATTCATACAAAGCTCCCATCACCCCCCAGAATCTGGAAACTGTTATAACTAGGAATATAGTATCCTCATGTCCTTCATATTTTTTTGGCAATAGCATAAATCACATTTTATTTGAGCATTTAGGATTCTTTTCTTTTAATTGGCTGAGATACATAGAATTTCCATTTTGGTATATAATTAAAATATAATTAAAATGCATTTGGAAACTTAAACTGACACAGACATTCATGTTTATATTATAAAATGCCTTGATACACTTTAACATATGGTAATAATGACTAAACAAATTTGGCACTTACTGTCCCAGAATCACAGAGTTTGGAGTATGTCACAAACACAAAACATACTACAGTTTTACCTAACCACCCAAGTTTTGTAAATAAGTGTAATGCTGGAGTTACATGGGTCCCAGTGCAAATTCCATCTCTTCTATTATCCACAATGAGTGACCATGAGCACCTTACGTACTTATTTTTCCAAGCCTCAGTTCCCTCAGTTTTAAATGAGATTAGTATGTGATTGGTGTGAGATGAGACGACCTGCATATTAAGCACAAGTCATGGATCCCAGTAAGTGCTTGCTTGATAAAGGGTCAATGCTGTGATGATGGCGGCAGTGGTGGTGGTGATGGTGGTGAGGATAATGGTGATGATGATGATGAAGTGAGTGATGATGGTAGTTATGATGATGTCGGTATGATAGTGATGATGAAAATGGTGATGGTGATGTTACTGTAATGGAGATGATGGTGGTGGTGGTGGTGATGTTGACAACAATGGTGATGACGATGATGGTGGGAATGATGGTGATGGGGCTGGTGGTGAAGATTATGACAGTGGTGATGATAATGGTGATGGTAGTAATGATGATGATGCTAATGTAATGGTGATGATGATGGGATGGTACTGATGGTGATAACGATGATAGTAGTGATAATGATGATGGTGGTGATGATCAGAGTGATGGTGATCCTGGTAGTGGTGGTGGTAATGATGATGATGACAGAACAAAGTATGTTTTGAAATATCAGTGACCAGATGGCAAGTCAAGGATCAAAACCAAGTTCACAGCACTGAGGGTTTCCAGCCTTGTGTGTTAACTCAGAGGCAGGTCTGCAACTTCAAAACTTTTGTTCCCAAGATACACAATGCAAATGGATTCATCCCGGCATAAAATCCTTACCATCACACACGAGATACTACTGTCCCATCTAATCTACACAGCAGGGGCAAAGTCCTACCTCTACAATTGACTACCTGCAGGATCACAGACAAGCCACTTCACAGCTCTGGGACAGAAAATGTGAGCCAGTTAGTGCTCTCTGCAAACTTCAAGGCTCAGATGAATCACCTGGAGAATTCTGTTAAAATAAAGTAGGTCCGAGGAGGGCCCAGTACTTCGCATCACTAGCAAGTGTTCACGTGCTGCTTCTGCAGCCTGAGACCACGCTTTGGGAAACAACGGCTTAGAAGATTTCTCAGTTCCTCCACCCCCGGACTAACAAGCTTTGATCAAAACACAAGGGCCCATCTGCTCACCATTCATTCCTTCCTTTTTCCTTCTCTTCAACCCACTCCCCTCTATCTTTGGGCTGCCCCCTTTTCTACCCCACCCATGGGTTTGGGGGTAAGGGGAGGAGTCCCAGAGTTCCTAAATAATCAGAGATCTGTTCTCTATCAACAACATGAGTAGAAAGAGAGAGACAGTCAGAGAGATCCCAAGGAACCCCCTCCAAAATATTTAAGGTGCAAATCCTGTTTCTCCTTAGCATGGAGCCTTCACCCCACCCCAGTCTCCACACAGAAGCCAGGGATCATATCACAAATACTGAGAGCCTCCCACATCCCCACAGATTTGTAACAAAACCATCTCAGCAGGAAAAAGTAATCTGGATTAATGCCTTCTACATCCACCTGCCAGCTAAGAGCATTCTTTTCTAGTCCAGAAATGTTCCTAAACCTTTCCAGGCCACCAATCCCACACCCTTGGCTCCAGAGACCCCCAGACAAGACCCTGAAGAGGCAGCTGTCCTGGGACCAGCAGGGTGGCCTGAGTTGACCAGCTGGGTTGGCCCCAGAAATCCAGGTGTCAGGACACAGCTCTTCTGGGAACCCGGTCTCTGCTGGAAACAGAGTTATTGCCATGCCTTCCCGTTACAGAGCGGACACCCAGAACAAAACACCTGCCCACAGATCCCCAGGGTTCTGGCCCAGATGGGAAGCTCTGCCCTCAGTGAGCCTCCAGCTCAGGATGCTTCCCCAGGCCCCCTGAAGCTGGGTCTCTTGCTGCCCACATGGTCAGCGGGGCCTCTGTCCCACAGTGAGTCCCAATGACAGGTCACCACAGCCCTGCCCCATTTGGAGGCGCTGTGACTGGAGCCTGGGCCTGGCACATTCTAGCCCTTGAGTGGAAGAACTTGACTCTGAAATGTCCTGTGGGCAGCGGGCCCTGGCTGTCAGGTCAGGATTATGGTTCCAACCTCTCACTCCACTGAATAAAGCCCACGTGGGAAATCCTGCCCTGCCATGGGCCAGATTGCCTCCCCTGAGGGCTCCTGGCCTCCAGGACCTGCCAGGAACACTGTACAGAGGTCAGAACTCGGCCAGACCCGGGCGCTACAGGGCCAACGCTGGCCAGGAGTGCCAGCCAGAGAGAAGTTTCACTCGGGCTGGCACGAGCACCCTTAAGTGAGCCAGTTTCGACATACTGGCCTGTGTACTCAGCCGCTCTGACCCTACCGCCACCTCCAAGGTCATGTCAGGCCTTCCCTGCTCTGGGAGAGGTTTCACAAGCCCATCTGTGCTCAGAGCTCCCTTTCTGGACTTCCATGGTCTCCCCAGCTGAGCCAGCTTTGTCCTCTCAGTTGTTATTTGCAATCATATATTCTATTGTAACGGAGAAGGCAATGGCACCCCACTCCAGTTATTGTACTCTTGCCTGGAAAATCCCATGGACGGAGGAGCCTGGTGGGCTGCAGTCCATGGGGTACGACTGAAGCAACTTAGCAGCAGCAGCAGCATTCTTTTGTAAAATACACACTGGGCTTCCCAGGTGGAGTTAGGGGTAAAGAATCCACCTGCCAAAGCAGAAGATGCAAGAGATGTGGATTCGATTCCCGGGTCAGGAAGATCCCCTGGTAGGATATGGCAACCCACTCCAGTATTCTTGCCTAGGAATACTCTACAGGCAGAGGAGCCTGGTGGTCTGCAGTGCATGGGGCCGCAGAGTTGGGCATGGTTGAGCACAAAATAACCAATAACCAAAATCAGTTCAGTTCAGTCACTCAGTTGTGTCTGACTCTTTGCGACCCCATGAATCGCAGCAGGCCAGGCCTCCCTGTCCATCACCAACTCCCGGAATTCACTCAGACTCACGTCTATCGAGTCCGTGATGCCATCCAGCCATCTCATCCTCGGTCGTCCCCTTCTCCTCCTGCCCCCAATCCCTCTCAGCATCAGAGTCTTTTCCAATGAGTCAACTCTTCGCATGAGGTGGCCAAAGTATTGGAGTTTCAGCTTTAGCATCATTCCTTCCAAAGAAACCCCAGGGCTGATCTCCTTCAGAATGGACTGGTTGGATCTCCTTGCAGTCCAAGGGACTCTCAAGAGTTTTCTTCAAAACCACAGTTCAAAAGCATCAATTCTTCGGAGCTCAGCTTTCTTCACAATCCAACTCTCTCATCCATACATGACTACAGGAAAAACCATAGCCTTGACTAGATGGACCTTTGTTGGCAAAGTAATGTCTCTGCTTTTGAATATGCTGTCTAGGTTGCTCATAACTTTTCTTCCAAGGAGTAGTGTCTTTTAATTTCATGGCTGCAGTCACCATCTGCAGTGATTTTGGAGTCCCCCAAAATAAAGTCTGACACTGTTTCCACTGTTTCCCCATCTATTTCCCATGAAATGATGGGACCAGATGCCATGATCCTTTTTTTCTGAATGTTGAGCTTTAAGCCAACTACTCCAACACCACAGTTCAAAAGCATCAATTCTTTGGCACTCAGCTTTCTTCACAGTCCAACTCTCACATCCATACATGACTACTGGAAAAACCATAGCCTTGACTAGACGGACCTTTGTTGGCAAAGTAATGTCTTTGCTTTTGAATATGCTATCTAGGTTGGTCATAACTTTCCTTCCAAGGAGTAAGCATCTTTTAATTTCATGGCTGCAATCACCATCTACAGTGATTTTGGAGTCCCCAAAAATAAAGTCTGACACTGTTTCCACTGTTTCCCCATCTATTTCCCATGAAATGATGGGACCAGATGCCATGATCTTTGTTTTCTGAATGTTGAGCTTTAAGCCAACTTTTTCACTCTCCTCTTTCACTTTCATCAAGAGGCTTTTTAGTTCCTCTTCACTTTCTGCCATAAGGGTGGTGTCATCTGCATATCTGACGTGATTGATATTTCTCCCGGCAATCTTGATTCCAGCTTGTGTTTCTTCCAGCCCAGCATTTCTCATGATGTACTCTGCATATAAGTGAAACAAGCAGGGTGACAATATATAGCCTTGACGTACTCCTTTTCCTATTTGAAACCAGTCTGTTATTCCATGTCCAGTTCTAACTGTTGCTTCCTGACCTGCATATAAGTTTCTCAAGAGGCAGGTCAGGTGGTCTGGTATTCCCATCTCTTTCAGAATTTTTCACAGTGTATTGTAATCCACACAGTCAAAGGCTTTGGCATAGTCACCCTCTCCAAAGTCCTGCCTAAATGAAACACCTGACCACTGAGCCCCCTGTGAAACCAGAATGTATTCCTTTTGCCCTGCCTGCCTGCTGCCATCTGCATGGAATGGACCCCCTCCTGTTTCCTGCGAGGAGCAGCTTCTGAGTCTCAGCAGAGCCCTCTGGTCTCTGGGCAGTTACTCCTGCAATGAGCATGGGACAACAGAGCCTAGGATGGATGCCTGCCAGGGTGAAGTGTGAGCAGGGGAGATCCTGGAAGAGCTACCACTTGCCCAGAGGTGGTCTGAGAGATGAGCTGACCTGCACTGGATATGGAAAGAGAAGGTGACAGCTCTTCCAACAGCAGCTCCTCTCCCCCAGGCAGCAAACCTGCTGAGACAGCTCAGGGCAGATCCCCGAGGGAAGTGCCACTCTGTACATCTAGCATTTTTCATGTCTTTGGGCTTTGCCCTAACTCCCTTAGTTCTGGGGTTTTTTTCCTTCCATAATGTGATTGCAGAGCTGGATGTTGGCAGCACTGCACTTGGATAGCATTGGGCTTTTCATTTGCAGAGAATTAACTTGGCAGAGATGGTGGTATTTAATAGCTTAGGTTGATTGATCAAAATGTCAGCTATCTCATTTCTTGAAAATGTTTTATGTGTGTTGAGCTTCTTCTCCTAAGGACACAGTGTCTATTTGAATTTCCCTCTCCAAGATGAGATTTATTTGTACCATTCAGGCAGCATAATTGATGTCTTCCATATTCTATATCACAATTTATATCCAGCATTTCAGCATTTCAAAAAGCCTGAAAGCCACAAGGATGAGTGTCTTTACTGGTCTGCCACCTCGAGATGGGCTGGATCCATTGGGTGGCAGAGCCAACACTATCCTCTTCTTTTTTTTTGAAGTAGAAGATGAAATTTACTTGAACTTTAGAGATGAAACACACAGTTTCAAAGAAATGCCAGATGTTCAGGGAGTGGTTTGCCAAGGCTTCATAGTATCTGCTCCCACTCTTAACATATACATCAGTAAAATATCATCCTTTTCTTAACAGGATTTGGTGACAGGGCTCAAAAAGGCTAGTCATTACTCCAAAACTCTAAATAATCAAGTCAGGTGGACAGTCACTGATTGCTTAGTGATTGGATGTTATGATGGCCAGAAAAACTTCACTTCAAATCAACTAGATATTTAGGAAGTCCGCTTAACTCTGAAGGCATGGGCTAAGAAATAATTATCTCCATTTTGTTGATGAAAGCTTAGAAACCCGAAGAACAAGGGATTTGTTCAACTTGATATTGAATCAAGCATGTAAGTCATAGAACTTAAATGAAAATCTTTATTAGGCATTTTTGACCTCGGGCTAAGAATGGGAGCATATTATAAAGAAAAGCAATAGAGACAGGAATGTAAAAGGAATGCGACCCTGTACTTAACACTGCTAATTATTAGAGAAATGCAAATCAAAGCTAAAATGAGGTATCATCTCACACCAGTAAGAATGATCATCATCAAAAAAATCTACAAATAATAAATGCTGGAGAGTGTGTGGAGAAGAGGAAACCTTACAGTGTTGGTGGGAATGTAAATTGGTGCAGTCACTGCAGAAACAGTATGGAAGTTACCATATGATCCAGCAGTCTTGCTTCTGGCCATATATCTAGAGAAAACTGTAATTCTAAAAGACACATGCACACATATGATCATAGCAGCACTATTTACAATAGCCAAGACATATCCCTTGGACTGTAAGGAGATCAAGCCAATCAGTCTTAAAGGAAATCAGCCCTGAATATTTATTGCAAGGACTGATACTGAAGCTCAAGCTCCAGTACTTTGGCTACCTGATGCAAAGAGCTGACTCATTGGAAAAGACACTGATGCTGGGAAAGAAAAGGGAGTGGCAGAAGATGAGATGGTTAGATAGGATCACGGATTTAATGGACATGAGTTTGAGCAAACTCTGGCAGACAGAGAAGGACAGGGAACCCTGGCATGCTGCAGTCCATGGGGTCAGAAAGAGTCAGACATGGCTTGTGGTCTAAACAACAAGAACAGCAAGACATGGAAGCAACCTAAGTGTCCGTCAACAGATAAATGGGTAAAGAAGTTGTGGTACATGCATATCATGGACTATTACTCAGTCATAAAAAGGAATGAAATAATGCCACTTGCAATAATATAGATGGTCCTAGACAGTATCATACTTTCTAAACTTGCCCACTTCTCTCAGTTTGACCACCTAATGGAAGCCCACCATTTCTGCCCCTCTACACCTGCCCAATTCCAATAGTTTGAATATAACTGTCTTACCAGCTCCCCTTATAAGTCACAGACCTGCCTCTGGAATAGTTATACTTGGCTCCCTGGTTCAATCAGGTGTGGCCTGTTGGGGTTGCAGTCATGTGGAACAGAAGACAATCTCCTCATTTAGGTTAGAGCCAGGACTGTTCTTATCAGCCCAAAGTGGCAGATATCTCAGGAGAGGACAGAGGGCAGTGGGGCTTGTGGTCACTGTAACTGTCCACTCTAAATAACATGCTGACCTGGCCACCATTATTTCCCTCATTTATGCTAATTCGTCTTCCAGCTTCTTTAAGTGAAGGCCAGCTGAGGCTGGCTGGTGGTTGTGTCCATTTGTGGGACCTACTTATAAAGCTGTAGGAGAGACTCCAGAGGAAGAAGAAAGTGAGAGAAGAAAATGGCTATCAATTAAAGAGCTGATAATTTTGTTATTCTGGTAGCAACATGATATAATGACTAGATGTAGGTCCCTGGGATGTGCAATTATTCACCATGAGGCCTCCAGCAAGATGGGTCGTGGCTCAGAGCTTGGTTTGCATCTATAAAACAGGAGATGATAGTAGGATATGCCACCTACTTGCCTCTCCTGGGATGTCTGAGGACAAGTTAACATTTGCACTGTGCTTTGAAACTCTGGGATGAAAGGTGTGACTAGACTACAAAGAGGCATTGTACTCGGTGATGTGCATTTGGTCAGGAGCCACTCTGGATTCTTCTGAGGCCAAGCCTGGTAGACTCAGTGAAAGTGGGGGGCAACAGCAGGGGAGGGGTTAGAGGCAGTGAATGTTACACCCCCTCCCCACCCCAACCTGTTACCCTGAGCAAGGACCTGTGGTCTGTCTCCTCAGCACTGGAGATGGACTCACTGATAGACTGAAGGGTGTGGGAACTGTGGGTTGTCTCTGATTTGCAAAAGAAGTTCTCAAAGCAGCAAGACTGGACTGAGGGCAGCTTCTCCCTGAAGTGCTGGTGGGGAAGGTGATAACCTAGACTTGCCTTGCTCTGCCTCCTCCCAGTCCCCCTGCCACCTGCCGCGATGACCTCCAGGCAAGGCTAGGAGATACGTCCAGTCAGTCTCACAGGACATGGGCCCTCAAACAATCACCAGTACCTCCTGCATCACCTCCTGTCTCAGTCTCTTTGGTATCTACTGTCCTCGTTGAGGCTGTCCCTGATGGTCATTTTACTTTACTCACAGACACTGTGGAAGGGTGGGCTGTTAGTAGGGAGTGGCACAGTACTGGCTTGCTCTGGGCCCGAGAACTTGCTTGGGCATGTCCCTAATTGCTGGATAGTCCCTAGTCCCTGGAAACTCAGCTATCTTCTTTTTAACTCCCGCCTGCTTCTGAATCAAGATCCCTTGACCTTCATTTATTCACCTCTCCATACCCTCTGATCAAACCTTGATTACTCAGAACACCTGGTGAATTCCATGGTTCTGAGTGACATTTAGAGGTAAGGCAATGGCACCCCACTCCAGTACTCTTGCCTGGAAAATTCAATGGACGGAGTAGCCTGGTGGGCTGCAGTCCATGGGGTCGCTAACAGTCGGACAGACTGAGCGACTTAACCTTCATTTTTCTCTTTCATGCATTGGAGAAGGAAATGGCAACCCACTCCAGTATTCTTGCCTGGAGAATCCCAGGGATGGGGGAGCCTGGTGGGCTGCCGTCTATGGGGTCACACAGAGTCGGACACGACTGAAGTGACTTAGCAGCAGCATCAACCTTCCTGACCTCAGATTATGCTACAAAGCTACAGTCATCAAGACAGTATGGTACTGGCACAAAAACAGAAATATAGACCAATGGAACAAGATAGAAAGCCCAGAAATAAACCCATGCACCTATGGGTACCTTATTTTAGACAAAGGAGGCAAGAATATACAATGGGGCAAAGACAGCCTCTTCAATAAATGGTGCTGGGAAAACTGGACAGCTACATGTAAAAGAATGAAATTAGGACACTTCCTAACACCATACACAAAGATAAACTCAAAATGGATTAATGACCTAAATGTAAGACCAGAAACTATAAAACTCTTAAGAGGGAAAACAGAGGCAGAACACTCGATGACAAAAATCAAAGAAAGATCCTCTGTGACCCACCTTCCTAGAATAATGGAAATAAAAACAAAAATAAACAAGTGGGACCTGATTAAACTTAAAAGCTTTTGCACAGCAAAGGAAACAATAGGCAAGGTGAAAAGACAACCCTCAGAATGGGAGAAAATAATAGCAAATGAAACAACCAACAAAGGATTAATTTCCAAATATATAAGCAGCTCATACAAATCAGGGGTTTCCCTGATAGCTCAGTTGGTAAAGAATCTGCCTGCAATGCAGGAGACCCTGGTTCAATCCCTGGGTCGGGAAGATCCACTGGAGAGAGGATAGGCTAGCTACTCCAGTATTCTTGGGCTTCCCTTGTGGCATAGCTGGTAAAGAATCTGCCTGCAGTGCGGGAGACCTGGATTCAGTCCCTGGGCTGGGAAGATCCTCTGGAGAAGGGAAAGGCTACCCACTCCAGTATTCTGGCCTGGAGAAGTCCACAGACTGTACAGTCCATGTGGTCACAAAGAGTCAGACACGACTGAGCGACTTTCATTTTTACACATAACTCTATGCCAGAAAAACAAACAATCCAATCAAAAAATGGGGAAAAGACTTAAACAGACATTTCTCCAAAGAAGACATACACATAGCTAACAAACACATGAAAAGATGCTCAACATCATTCATTATTAGAGAAATGCAAATCAAAACTACAATGATATATCACCTCACACAGCTCAGAGGCCATCATCAAGAAGTCTACAAACGATAAATGCTGGAGAAGGCGTGGAGAAAAGGGAACCCTCTTGCACAGCTGGTGGGAATGCAAATTGATACAGCCACTATAGAAGACGGTATGGAGATTCCTTGAAAAACTAGGAATAAAACCACCACTGCGGTTTGGGGTGAAGTTGCTCAGTCGTATTGCCCAGCAATCCCACTCCTAGGCATATAACTTGAGGAAACCAAAACTGAAAAAGACACATGTATCTTCCCCATTGTTCCGGGGAAGGCAATGGCACCCCACCCCAGTACTCTTGCCTGGAAAATCCAATGGACGGAGTAGNAAGGGAAAGAGGTGGGAGAGGGACAAATCAGGAGATTGAGATTAACCTATACACACTACTATCTAGAAAACACTAATAGATAACCAACAAGGACCCAATACACATACAGCACAAGGAACTATACTCCCTATTTTGTAATAACCTATAAGGGAAAAGAATCTAAAAAAAATCATATATATGTGTGTGTATATGTGTACACATCTAACTGAATCATTGTGTTATACACCTGAAACTAATGTGATAGTGTAAATAAACTATACGTCAAGAAAAAAATTTTAAGATTTTAAGACATCCTCATATATTTCTGGTAGAACTATGACTGGTTTGCTCATTTTAGAGAGCAAATTTAAGTTTAAAATATTCTTATCCTTTGGCCCAGAAATTTTCCCTCTAGGAATTTATTATAAGGAAATTAGGAATTTACACAAGTATACAACTAAGATATCCACTGTAGAATCTTTTCAAAGAAAGGAAGAAAGGGAAAACCTGGTTGTCACAAAGCAAGATTATATGAGACTACTGAAATAAGGCTATGGTTTCTCCAGTGGTCATGTATGGATGTGAGAGTTGGACTGTGAAGAAAGCTGAGCGCCGAAGAATTGATGCTTTTGAACTGTGGTGTTGGAGAAGACTCTTGAGAGTCCCTTGGACTGCAAGGAGGTCCAACCAGTCCATCCTAAAGGAGATCAATCCTGGGTGTTCATTGGAAGGACTTATGCTAAAGCTGAAACTCCAGTACTTTGGCCACCTCATGCAAAGAGTTGACTCATTGGAAAAGACTCTGATGCTGGAAGGGATTGGGGGCAGGAGGAGAGGGGATGACGGAGGATGAGATGGCTGGATGGCATCACTGACTCGATGGACATGAGTTTGAGTAAACTCCGGAAGTTGATGATGGACAGGGAGGCCTGGCGTGCTGCGATTCATGGGGTCACAGAGTTGGACACAACTGAGCGACTGAACTGAACTGAAATAATGTTACAAAATATCTATTAACATGGAAAATATTTCCAATGAAGCAATTAAAAAGCCCCAGCTACAAAACAGTATGTATAATTCCATTCCACTTAAAGATTCATGTATAAAGGAATAGGAAGAAATACCAGAAAAATATATGCCAAAATGTTATTTGTTTTTCCTCTAGATAATAGGATTTCAGATTCTTTTTTCTGTATTTTCTTAAATTTCTCCAATTAGTACTCGTTGCTTTTAGAATAAGAAAGAAATGAGCATTAGTGGTCAACAAAAGTTATCCCACCAGATGGAAAAGTGAGAGAACTGCCCATCAATCTGAAAACCATCTCCCCCATGACCTCGATCTCCAGCAGCATCTCAGGAACCTCCCTGGTCCACATCCCAGTGATGGATGCTGCTTATTTTCTCCACGTGCAGGTGTGGCTGGAAACACACAGCATCGTCTCCCGACTTGCTCCAGCCCAGGTCCTGTGAAGACATCTTCCTGCCCCAGGGTCCTCACAGATGAGATTCCTGCCTGATGCTCGGGCTCCACCCGAGTCTGTTTGCACCTGCTGCATCAAGTAGGATGCTCTGCAATGATTCTTCTCACATCCTTCAGGACCTGCTCCACAGCTTCCCCTGCATCCCTCACTCCTCAAAGTTCAGCTCACTGTGATTACAATTCTTCAGCTGCATAAGTGTCTCCAGGGTACCCAGCTGCATCGCTGGGGATACTGCATGGCCACATAAGGCTCGTCTTGCCCGTGCACGATGTTGATAAAACTGAATGAACGTAAGGGATAGCTATAGTGGATGCAGGCCACATCCTCATCAGGCCAGGTGGCATCAACTTCACCTTTGGGGATGGGAGTGGGAGGAATCATTTAACTGGCAAACTCAGAAGTGAACAATGGCAAGTGACAATAAAAAAATGAGTAAAACATCCATTTCATAGCCAAATAAACAAAACAAAATACGTAGATCTATTCACTTTGCTCGACAGACTTACTAGACTCTCATTCAGAACCTATTTATTCTCAGTTCACATTCAGTGTTGAATAGCTCATCTGTTTCCTTTCTTGATGAGGTCAGAGTAAGTCGATTGGGAGCAGAAAATCAATAAAGGAGAGAAGAGGCTTATATTATTACAGATGTTCACTAGCTGTTTTTGGTATAGCAAAAGAGTGGGAAAATCTAGGTACATCAGGGACCATATAAATAAATTATATCACCTGCATTCAATGGCATAATAAAGAATCCATATGTGCTGATTTGGAATTACTGTCACAACATATTAAGTAAAACATGCACTTAACTGTATGAACACTGTGCTTCTGTTTGTGTTTAAAATACAAAGATATGTATTCATATATCTCCTGGTAAACACATCAAACCAATCTGCAAGGATACAAAACATTGCCTTTTTTGGAGTGAATAAGCATTTGGTATGAGAGGGAGACACTTTTTACTGCAGTGTTTAAAATTTTTGCTTTTGAATTTTTACTTATGCAGTGCTTGGAATGTTTTCCACGCTCATGGATTATGACTTCAATTAAAACAATGGTTTAAAAAAAGAAAGAAGGGGCGAGGGATAACTTTTAGAAGTATACCCAGTGACAGCAGAAATAATTGATAACAGACAGCTTGGGAACAAGGGAAGAGATCCAAGGAAAGTTTCAGTAAGTCAATAAAGCAAAAGAAAGAGAAAGAAGGTCAGAGAAAAACAGAAGTTTGGGACTCACAAGTCAGGTAGATACGTAAGATCCATGGATCCCAGGCGAGATTACTATTACAGGATGATTTTTGATTATTACTAACAGTGCCTCTCAAACACCAAAAGAAGATTAAGTTGCACTTAACACAAAGAGGGCAGAGAAATTTGAAACACTGGAGACATGCCCGTTTATGTCAGAATTAAATGAGGACGTCTGCTGTCATCCTCACTATTTAAAGTTGCTTTGGCTAGTGTAGCCAATGCAACAAGACAAGAAAAGGAACCCAACGGCACAAATGCTGTCAAGAAAGAGGCAAAAGACGCCAGAGACAACAGACAAAAGACGCTCAGCAGTAAAGAAGCCACCTACAATGCAGGAGATGTCGGTTCGATCCCTGGGTTGGGAAGATCCCCTGGAGGAGGAAATGACAACCCACTCTGGTATTCTTGCCTGGGAAACCCCATGGGCAGAGGAGCCTGGCAGACTACAGTCCATAGGTGCCATGATGATTCACCCATAAAACCCAGGAAGAGAGACTCTCTGTTTAGTGAACAGACTAATTACTATATAAACATAGGAAAATCAATCTTTTTCTATATACCAACAGCAACCGTTAGAAAACAACTGAAAATTGATACCATTCACCTTTCCTGCAAACAATTCATCATACCCAAGGATACATTTAAGAAATGTGCAGGGACCTACATGAGGAGACTATGTAAACAGCTGACAGACAAACTGAAGTTCCAGAGGAGACTCAATATCACAAAGATGCCAATTCCCTCAGCATTCGTCTATAAACTTAATGCAATTTCAATCAGAATCACAGAGGAATTTTTTTTCCCCCAAGTTGACCAAATCATTCTAAAGTTCATTTGGAAATAAAATGCAAGAGCACAGCCAAGAAATTTTGTAATCGCGGGAACCATGCCCTAAAATAATTAAAATATTAAAACAGTGTGGAACTGGCAAAAGAACATAGATTCCTATCATTGGACAGAAAAGTCCAGAAACAGAACCAAGAATATACGAGAATTAACACACGACAAAGGTAGCACGTTGAACCGACAGGAAAAGGACAATGTCAGGATAATGTAAGGCTGGATTCTCTAACTCACATTAGACATCTGATCATTTTAGGAATGGATTCAAGATTTAATCCATTAAAAAAATGTTTTTAAATCCATGTGAAAAATTAAGCTATAGACGTGCTGCTGCTGCTAAGTCGCTTCAGTCGTGTCCGACTCTGTGCGGAATAAACTAAAATGTAGATGAGTATCTATAACATAGTAGGTTGCTAAGAATGACACCAAAGACAGCAGTTAAAAAGAAAACACTTAGACATATCTCTACAAGGAAATAAAAAGCTATTTTTCAGTATCCACAAGCACCAAAAACCAAAATCAGAGCCAAAGGGCAAACTGGAGTAAAACTGTTTGCAATTGATATAACAAACAATTTACATCTTTGATATACAAAGATTCTTACAAATGAATAAGACAATATTAATCCCCCATGAAAAAACACACAAAGGCCATGAGTAAGCAATTCCCCAGAGAAGAAACACAAATGGCTAACAGACATAGAAATAAAAAATGTTCAAAGAAATGCATACTTTTTAAACCAAGATGCTGTTTTTCACCGTTCGGATTGACAAAGATATTTTTAAACAACGATACTCAGTGTCAGTGAGGGTATGGGGAAAACCTCTTCAGTGCTGTTGATGAAAATATGAATAACTAAGCAAAACAAATCTGACAAGCAATTTGCCAAGACTCAAAAGATTAAACAATGTGCACACCCTCTAACCCACCAACTGTGGTTGCAAGAATCTACACCAAAGAAAGAATAAACAAATGTACAAAGCTCTGGCTCCAAGGATGCACTTCCCAGGTGGCTCAGTGGTAAAGAATCCGCCTGTCAATGCAAGAGACTTGGGGTTGATCCCTGAATCAGGAAGATCCCCTGGAGGAGGAAATGGCAACCCATTCCAGTATTTCTGCCTGGGAAACTCCACGGACAGAGGAGCCTGGAGGGCTACAGTCCACTGGACTGCAAGAGTCAGACATGACTTAGTGACTAAACAATGACCAGTGTGCATTCCATGTACTGTTGGTAACGGGAAAACGGGAAAGGCAGCAGGTAGCTGGCTGGATTCTACGGCATATTCATGTGCTAAAATGCTAAAATCACGAAAACCTGCAGCCGGAGTCAAGATAGCAGTCAGTTTGGGAAAAGCAAGTTATGAAATAGTTTGTGTTTGAATATAAAATCCTATCTTTGGAAACTGAATGTGTTAATAAATGAAACAGAAGTACAGGTACCACAGCGTACACAGATATGGTGGTGATTTACTTATAAGAATGGTCCAATTCACAGAGACAGAAAGGAGAGTGGTGGATGCCAGGGGCTGGGGAGGGGAATCGGGAGTGTTAAGGAGGACAGAGTTCCTGCTTGGGGGGATGACAAAACTTCTGGAGAGAGACAGAGGCGATTGTTGCACAGCAATGTGAATGTCCTCCTCACTACTGAAGAGCATACTTTAAAACAGGGAAGATGGTAAATTTTATGTGATGTGTATTTTACAATTCTTTTTAAAAAATAAAAAAGTTGGACGTACAGCTTATGGAAAAAACCCGAATGAACTTTGTGGCCAACCCAACAGTTAAAATTTTTAAGTCTGGGGGAGGCGTTTCCGTGCTTTAGAAAAATCGCTTAGGAAGAACAGCTCACGCTCTGATAATGCCAAATAAAGGAGGTGTTATTACAGAAAGTGAGACATAACCAACACTCTAGAGACCTTTCATTTGGCACCGCTGACTCCTCTGCCTGGCATCCAGTGCCCTGCTGGGGCTGGAGTCTTCTCAACCCTCCTCCCTGAAGTCAGGCCTGCCCCGCTGGACTGGGGCTAAGAGGTCCCACTGGAGAGTGGGAACCCCTGCCCCCTTTCCTGCAGCAACCTCAGGATGGGCAAGCCTCCCCCAAAGATGGGCAAGCACCCCCACCTCTACCCCCGTTGTGGCCCCAAGCCTCCTCCAGGCCCTGCCAGCCTCCCTGCCCCCTTCTCTTGGCTCCCAGTCCATAGCAGCATTTGACTTTCTAATTCTTCCCTCCTCACAACAAAAAGCTAAATGTTCCCCAGGCACTTGGCCTGGTTTCTGTCCCTGGGGCAGAGATGGCCGGAGAAGGCAGGCAGCAAGAAGCCAGTTCCAGCAAGTTCCTGAGAGCAGCTGCCTCGAACACCGTTGGCTTCATAAACAGCACCAAATCGGCCCATCTACCTGCTCATCAACAGCCGGAGACATGAAGCAACTTCTTCGCTCAGGGACCCACAGTGAGTCCTGCCCTGCTTGGGGAATTGAGAGAAATCAAGTCAGCCCAGGGGAGCAGCCCCAAGGTTCCCATGAGAAGATGAAGCAGCGCCTGAAGTTGGGAGGAGGCAGGTGTCACCCCTATCCTCTGCTCACAACCCTAGCGGGTCCTGGTGCCCCAGCCTGTCCCCGCCATGTCCTCAAGTGCCCATCTCCTCGCCGAGCCTCAAAAGGATGGGCGGGCACATGGGCTGCAGGACTTCTCGGCACAGAAGGGAGCAGTATTAGTTTTGCTTACTAACTGGTGGCTGTGTCGAGATGCTTTGTTAGTGTTTCTTTTTTTTTAAATCTCTTTGACCACTCTAACAAGTGCTCACCAGAAACAGCAGGAGGCTGGTGGTAGGAGCCAGATCCTAAAAGGGAGATGAAACCCCCCAACTGGAAAAAGATGATCACAGGAGAGTGGCTTGCAGCTGTGCACACAGGCCCCGTCTTCAGTCCCTGTGGCGTTGGAGGTGAGTGGAGGGAAAGGTTCCGGTGTGGCTGAGGCAGACAGCTGACAGAGCAGGGCTTCTCAGAGGGGGGCGATTAACACTTAGGGTCAATTAGCAGCGTGCAACCCACCCGGGAACCGGAAGGAGAAGCATCTGAGAAAGATTTAGACGAAAGTTTTATTACAGTGACAAGGAGTGAACCCTCATCAAAACTAGCTGTGGCAATGTGTTCTTCAAGGCATAAAACGTAGAAACCAGAGAGGAACCCAAATACGTGTGTTCATTCAATGACAGAGAAAGGGAAGTGCAAACCAGGCTCCTCAAGCCTGGTTCTCAGTCCTCTGCAATGCAAAAGAGCCTGTCTCCTGGCCTCGGGCGCCCCGACTCCACGTCCATCACCACCATTTGGGGGGGTGGGTCACCCAGGAGCTAGTCATGGGACTTGTGGAGAAATTAACTGGTAAACCCAACCGTTTAAGATAATTCAGATGCACCACGCGCTGCAGGGTGAACAGGTGTGAGAGAGGGATTTTGTGACGGCTGGCCACACAGAACCTGGAGCGAGGTTGTTTCTCTGGATTTGAGATCGTTTAAACTCTTGGAAGGACCAGAACAGATTTGCAACCCCAAGGTCCTCCACGCTGTTCCCAGCCAGCTCGGAAACAGTCACCAGGACTCAGCCAAGCTGCCAGCCAGGTCTGAAAACCTAAAACCCACAAAGAGGGTTAACCGAAGCAGAAAAAGCCTCCATCTGTGATACTGAATGTGGTCCAGGCTTCCAGGCCCACCCTGAGGTCTCCATCCTTAAATGCGGCACCCCTCCCCGGAGGTTAGAGAGGGGTCCAACCAGGAGTCTGTTCACCCATCTGTCTGAGGGCACCTACCTACGTGGTAAATGAAGGTGCTGGGATCTCCAGAGAGCCTCCGAGGACTTCTACAGACAACCCCTTGTTTCTCAAAAGGGAGGCTGAGGCCCAGAGAGCGGAAGGGTTGGCCCAGTATTTCCCAGTAAGCCAGGATTATAGCCAGTCTGGACCCAGAACTCATGACCCCAACTCACTAGGGATCCCTCCAAATCTTCAAGGGCAGGACGAGGGGGAGTTTCAAGTGGTAGAACAGGTGGCTTTTGAGGCTGGCCTGCAGATGGACACCCACCTGGGCGCCTGTGGGGCCCCCTCAGCTCAGCCTTTGGCTGTCCCCTCTCCCCCTGCCTCCCACTGGGGCTGCCTGTTCAGCATGGACGATGCCAGCCTGATGGAGCCGGGTTCCTGCTCACTCACCCAGCGTGCTGTGCCGCGCTCGGCTCCGGATGTGGCAGCCCCAACGCCCCCTCACGGGTTCATACAAAGTAAGGCAAAGCCATGCTGCAACCTCAGAGGAGGGGACAATGGCAGAGAGCAGGGAAAAGGGGCTTCGTGTAGCCTCCTAGTGCATCCGGCACTGCTACTCCTGCTCCTGGGCAGCAGGTGCGTTCCCTGCGGCAGGATGCCCAAGGAACGTCCTAATTACCTGGGACCTCGGGGACTCCTCTGGCTGCTTCTGGGCCAGACTCTTCAGCCTTGAGAGGAGTGCATCTGATGGACTGCCCTGTCCCTGGACCAGGTTTGAGGGTCAAGCGACCAAGGCATAGGAGCAGCTGGGGAGATCTCGGCTCTAAACCCTCCTATTCCCCATCCTGATAACTGTCAGCTCTATAGGAAGCATAAGTCTGGCTCAGTGTGGACCCTCTCCTCAGCCTTCACGAAGAAGTGGCGTAAAAGCCCAGCACTATGGCTGCTTGCATCAGATGAATCCATTGGAAAGTTTATTGGGCAAACGGGCACCGGCCCAGAGCCCCACACAGAGGGAGGGGGTCACTGCCCCGAGGAAGGAAAGTGATGAGGCCTCCCCAGCAAGAGGAGGGAGGCCCCGAGGGACTCTGAGAATGACCACCTGCTCAGAGGGTGACCCCCTTTTCCAGCCCCAGGACTCTCCTGTGTGGGAGGTAGGTGACTTCAGACAGCCCCCGCCCCAGTCTCCCCATTCTCCACTTTGTGACCAGGGTGGTCCTTCCACAGCTTTACGAAACCAGCTGTGGCTCCCTCTTGTTTAAAATTCTTCAGTATCTTCCTTCTGATGGCATTAGACAAAGTCCAAACACCAGACACGGCCAAGAAGGTCCTGGGGACCAGACCCTGCCATTCATCCAGCCCCCTCTCTCAGCCAGCCACAGAAGAGTTTCTGTGGGCCCTCACTGACCCCTGCTCTCTGTCACCTCTGCAGCATGCCAGGAACCCCCTCTCCCTGGAATGCTCCTCACCTGGCCAACGCCCACTCCTCCTCCGACCATGGATGGTAAGATGAGGCCCCAAGGCAGACAGCCTGAGCCTGAAACTGACAAACTTACTGTGCTCAAACTGCCTAACTTGCATGGGCCTCGTTTTCTTCACCTCTTAAGTGAGAATAATAACTTTCAAGCATGATGTTAGGCACAAAATGGGATAACGCATGCAAAGAGCACAGGGCCGAGCACACAGGGGGTACCCAAGGAACGCCAGCTACCATGGTGATGGTGATGGACAATGATGGTGATGCTGGTGATGCTGACGGTGACGTGATGATGGTGACAGCGATGGCGATGATCTGTTTCACGATGCTTTCACTTCCTCCAGGAAGTCTTCCTTGATCCTGCCCCACACATCTCGGCCCGGTGCCTCTTCTTCCTACTTCCTCAGTGCCTACTTCCTCAGTGCCTGTTCTAACCCTCCTGTGACACTGACCACCCCCTCCTGGAACTGCTGGTGTGCATGCCCCACTAGAGTGTCACTCCGAGGGCAGGACCCATATGGTGGTCTCCACTGTATCCCCACCACTTAGGGCAGAGACTAGCATGAGACAGATGCTCCAGAAATAGTAACCGAATGATTTTAAAGCTTGTTTATGGAGGCACCATGACGACTTATCTCCCTACACCTACTTTCTCTTGCTACATTAAAAAAATACAAATAGGCCTCATAAAAAGAGTAAGAAAAAGAGTGATCTTTTAAATGAACACAAATGGGATGCTACCCGGTTTTTATGAAGTGGTTTTAATAAACAGCAGAAATCCATCTTATGTAGGTTCTAGTTAAACTGTTAATCGCTCAGTCGTGTCTGACTTTTTGCGACCCCGTGGACTGTAGTCCACCAGGTCCCTCTGTCCACGGAATTCTCCAGGCAAGAATACTGGACTGGGTTGCCATTTCCTTCTCTACCGGAGCTTCCCGACACAGGGATCGAACCTGGTACTCTTGCACTACAGGCAGATTCTTTACCATGTGAGCCACCAGGGAAGCCCAGGCTCTATTACTAATTAGAAAAAGCCACCTGGAAGATTCTTACAAGGAGCCCTGACTTGGATACCCCATATTCGGTATCAGTGAGACTCAGGAAAGAGAGTGGTTAGAAGAGCTGACAAGTCTTCCTGAGTGGGTACCACTGTCTCCCCACTAGAGTGTGAGTTCCCAAGGACTGAGCTTGTCTGGTTTTTCACTGCTGACTCCCCAGTACCTGGAACAGAGAGTAGGCACTCCACACCTATTTGTTGACTGATTGAATGAACACAGCCAAAACGGCAGCCTTTTTTTTTTAATTAATGAATTATGTATTTATCTCTTTGGCTGCCTCAGCTCTCATTTGCGGAACGTGGGCTTTGTTGCATCATGTGGGATCTTTAGTTACAGCATACGGACTTAGTTGCTCCGTGGTATGTGGGATCTTAGTTCCCCAACCAGGGATCAAATACACATTCCCTGAATTGCCAGGCGGATTCTTAATCACTGGACCATTTGGGAAGTACCCAGCAGCTCCCTTTTGAGCACCCAACTATGTGTGAGGGTCACACAGCTCCTCCCTCTCACATGTTTCCACAGCACCCTGGTACAAGCAGCCACACTGTATTAGAAGGAAGCATTAGTGTGCAAAGACCAAAGCCACAGACGCCCACAGGAATCCTGGGGAATGAGCTACAGGACAGTTAGAAGTCTCCTTCCACCAGAACGTCCCTGGTGGTCCAGTGACTAAGATTGCAAGGTCCCATGGAGGGGGCCCGAGTTCGATCCCTGGTCAGAGAACTAGATTCCACGTGCTGCAACTAAGAGTTCCCAGGCCTCCCACAAAAGGTCCCGCACGCTGCAATGAAGATCAAAGATCCCACGTGCCGCAACTAAAGACCCAGCACAGCCAAATAAACACATATTTTTAAAAAAGAAGAAAGTCTCTTCCTACCGACAGTCCGTATCATGGCGGGAAGAGGATTCAGTGGTCCAGGGATGCTGCTCCCCAGATGGAAATCTCCAGAACTCCCCGCTCCCTTCAGGGCCACCCTGTGATCGCATCTTGTGAAAGCAACACTCCGATGGCTGTTTCCACACTAGAATGATGACAGTTTGGGGTTTGGGCTTCCTCTCCCACAAAATGACAACACAAAACAGTTTCTTCTCATCCGAATCATCCTGTGCCTTTGTGGAAATGTTCTCTTGCTATTCCCGGCACGTTCACGGAAGCCGCAAGTACATCTCATCTCGTGCAACATAGGTGCTCCCAAAATGCTAACAATTCCCCTTATCCTTTGAAAAAATGTGTGCAGTGAGTTTTCCATTTAAAGAAGTGCCATTAGGAATCTACACATACCAGTGGACTGTCACCACTCTTGTCTATGCTCCTTAAACCTGGATTCCATACCCCTTCTCCAGCCTAGAGCTCTTCACTAGCCACTCTGCAGCTCCTCAATGTGCCTCAAAAAGACCAAGGCCCAGAAGCCAATGAAGTATTCCACACATACATGTCACCCCCCATCGGAAGCAAGGACTCTCATCTCCATGGCAGCTGAGATTCTCCGTGTGCCAAGGAACAGAAAACTGAACTCAAAAAGCTTAAGAGAATGCTATGGGTCCATGCAACCGAAAGGCTGTGGGGTGGAGCTGGTCTCATTCAGGGACGTCATCAAGGACAGTTTTCCTCCATCTATTCCCTTGACCTTTGCGGTATCAGTACCATCCCTGGGTGGGTTTCTCTCTGGTGGCGAAAAGGGTGCAGCCATTCTAGGCTCGCATCCACACACCACACCATCCAAGGTAAGAGAGAGAGCTGGAATCTCTCTCCAGAAAAGGACGGGAGATTCCAGAATCTCCTCCAGAAGAGGACAGGAGAATCAGCAGTACTTTATTTTACAAATGTCCCCAGGCAATGTGTTCTCATGCCTCATTGAGCCAAACTGGGCCACTTGTCTGCTCCTGAACCAATTCTTGTAGTCAGGGAAATTCTGTGTATTGATGGATCACATCCATAGGAAGAGGGATGGAGTCATCCAGATTGGATTAGACAACTCACGGACAATATCCCCATGGCCACATGGCTGTACAGGGAGGAGGAGGGATGGACAGGAACTGGGGAGATGGTCAGTGACTGAAGATGACATTAGCTTCCGTGGGCAGCCACATCCCATGGGTGACTCACATAAACCTTTCATTCTACTGAAATCCTGTCTCCCAGATAACATAAGTATTCATCACAATGTAAGGGTGCCATTCATTTTTTTGAACCTATGGCAAAGACTTTAGCTTTCTATCCCAGATTTGTCATCTGATTAGATTGTCTCAGTTGATAGTCATCTGAACTTAATACAGAAAACCCCTCCTGACCCATCTGGACACAGTACACTCGCCAGTGCAGCTTACACTTTGCACCCTCTGTGCAGCCCTTCAACCACTGTCCAAGGTGAGCACTGCTCACGGTGGTGGAGTTCTCACCGGCCAAACGTGCAGGCTTTCGTCCCACTGAGAACAGCCAGAGAAGGGCCCCTGTTTCTATGAAAACTCCGCTGGAAAGCCTGAACAAAAGTAAGCCGCTAAATTTTCAAAAGAAGGGCTGTCAACGGAGCTGTGGAGGAGCTATCTGGAAAAGACCCGGGAGAGGTTATAAAAAACAGGAGATGCTGAACCCAGATAACTTCCCAGGCTTCTCTAAGGAATCACTTCACTTTAATGGAACTGAAGATGATGCACCGCGGGCAAGGTTCATGCAAGAAAGAACACAGAACCAGCAGACGCACACTCAAAGAAAATGCCTTGGCCTCGCATCAAAAGCTTGGCAGACAGATGCACATCTACATGTCTGAAGTTAAAATCAAACATTTAAATGTTTATCTGACTTATTTGATTATCCAGCCAACTCCGGTCTTCCCACCCCGGCTTCCTGCCATTCATAACTTTACTGGCCTGTCATTCATCTTCTCCCCAAAGGAGTAAAAACGTTGAGAAAGGCAAGCTGAGCCTAGAACTCGGTGCCAGCACGTCTGCTTCCTCCCTGACGTGATGGAAGGAGATGCTTTATAACCAAGAGTGTGGGTGTGGAGCCAGTGGGATTTGACATGGGATCAGGCAGGCAGGGAAAGAGACTAGTTGGGGGAAGGGCAGTCACATCTCCAGGTGAGCAGAGCTTGGGTGTTGGCAGTGTGAGAGGAGAAGAATAGGTGCAGAAGGACGTTACAAAAAGATAATCAACAAGATTGGGAGATTGCTTGAGAGGTCATAGACCAAGATGGCGCTCCTGGGTGACTCTCAACAGCATAAACAGAGAAGACCATAGAGCAAGTACATTTTGCTTTTATGGATGAGATCTCAAATGTTCCAAGTTTGAGATAGCAATATTGTATGTTTCAAGAAAAACCTTGATTCATGGACCTAACATTCCAGGTTCCTATGTAATATTGTTCTTTACAGCATTTAATAAACAGCAGAAATCCATCTTATGTAGGTTCTAGTTAAACTGTTAATCGCTCAGTCGTGTCTGACTTTTTGCGACCCCGTGGACTGTAGTCCACCAGGTCCCTCTGTCCACGGAATTCTCCAGGCAAGAATACTGGACTGGGTTGCCATTTCCTTCTCTACCGGAGCTTCCCGACACAGGGATCGAACCTGGTACTCTTGCACTACAGGCAGATTCTTTACCATGTGAGCCACCAGGGAAGCCCAGGCTCTATTACTAATTAGAAAAAGCCACCTGGAAGATTCTTACAAGGAGCCCTGACTTGGATACCCCATATTCGGTATCAGTGAGACTCAGGAAAGAGAGTGGTTAGAAGAGCTGACAAGTCTTCCTGAGTGGGTACCACTGTCTCCCCACTAGAGTGTGAGTTCCCAAGGACTGAGCTTGTCTGGTTTTTCACTGCTGACTCCCCAGTACCTGGAACAGAGAGTAGGCACTCCACACCTATTTGTTGACTGATTGAATGAACACAGCCAAAACGGCAGCCTTTTTTTTTAAATTAATGAATTATGTATTTATCTCTTTGGCTGCCTCAGCTCTCATTTGCGGAACGTGGGCTTTGTTGCATCATGTGGGATCTTTAGTTACAGCATACGGACTTAGTTGCTCCGTGGTATGTGGGATCTTAGTTCCCCAACCAGGGATCAAATACACATTCCCTGAATTGCCAGGCGGATTCTTAATCACTGGACCATTTGGGAAGTACCCAGCAGCTCCCTTTTGAGCACCCAACTATGTGTGAGGGTCACACAGCTCCTCCCTCTCACATGTTTCCACAGCACCCTGGTACAAGCAGCCACACTGTATTAGAAGGAAGCATTAGTGTGCAAAGACCAAAGCCACAGACGCCCACAGGAATCCTGGGGAATGAGCTACAGGACAGTTAGAAGTCTCCTTCCACCAGAACGTCCCTGGTGGTCCAGTGACTAAGATTGCAAGGTCCCATGGAGGGGGCCCGAGTTCGATCCCTGGTCAGAGAACTAGATTCCACGTGCTGCAAATAAGAGTTCCCAGGCCTCCCACAAAAGGTCCCGCACGCTGCAATGAAGATCAAAGATCCCACGTGCCGCAACTAAAGACCCAGCACAGCCAAATAAACACATATTTTTAAAAAAGAAGAAAGTCTCTTCCTACCGACAGTCCGTATCATGGCGGGAAGAGGATTCAGTGGTCCAGGGATGCTGCTCCCCAGATGGAAATCTCCAGAACTCCCCGCTCCCTTCAGGGCCACCCTGTGATCGCATCTTGTGAAAGCAACACTCCGATGGCTGTTTCCACACTAGAATGATGACAGTTTGGGGTTTGGGCTTCCTCTCCCACAAAATGACAACACAAAACAGTTTCTTCTCATCCGAATCATCCTGTGCCTTTGTGGAAATGTTCTCTTGCTATTCCCGGCACGTTCACGGAAGCCGCAAGTACATCTCATCTCGTGCAACATAGGTGCTCCCAAAATGCTAACAATTCCCCTTATCCTTTGAAAAAATGTGTGCAGTGAGTTTTCCATTTAAAGAAGTGCCATTAGGAATCTACACATACCAGTGGACTGTCACCACTCTTGTCTATGCTCCTTAAACCTGGATTCCATACCCCTTCTCCAGCCTAGAGCTCTTCACTAGCCACTCTGCAGCTCCTCAATGTGCCTCAAAAAGACCAAGGCCCAGAAGCCAATGAAGTATTCCACACATACATGTCACCCCCCATCGGAAGCAAGGACTCTCATCTCCATGGCAGCTGAGATTCTCCGTGTGCCAAGGAACAGAAAACTGAACTCAAAAAGCTTAAGAGAATGCTATGGGTCCATGCAACCGAAAGGCTGTGGGGTGGAGCTGGTCTCATTCAGGGACGTCATCAAGGACAGTTTTCCTCCATCTATTCCCTTGACCTTTGCGGTATCAGTACCATCCCTGGGTGGGTTTCTCTCTGGTGGCGAAAAGGGTGCAGCCATTCTAGGCTCGCATCCACACACCACACCATCCAAGGTAAGAGAGAGAGCTGGAATCTCTCTCCAGAAAAGGACGGGAGATTCCAGAATCTCCTCCAGAAGAGGACAGGAGAATCAGCAGTACTTTATTTTACAAATGTCCCCAGGCAATGTGTTCTCATGCCTCATTGAGCCAAACTGGGCCACTTGTCTGCTCCTGAACCAATTCTTGTAGTCAGGGAAATTCTGTGTATTGATGGATCACATCCATAGGAAGAGGGATGGAGTCATCCAGATTGGATTAGACAACTCACGGACAATATCCCCATGGCCACATGGCTGTACAGGGAGGAGGAGGGATGGACAGGAACTGGGGAGATGGTCAGTGACTGAAGATGACATTAGCTTCCGTGGGCAGCCACATCCCATGGGTGACTCACATAAACCTTTCATTCTACTGAAATCCTGTCTCCCAGATAACATAAGTATTCATCACAATGTAAGGGTGCCATTCATTTTTTTGAACCTATGGCAAAGACTTTAGCTTTCTATCCCAGATTTGTCATCTGATTAGATTGTCTCAGTTGATAGTCATCTGAACTTAATACAGAAAACCCCTCCTGACCCATCTGGACACAGTACACTCGCCAGTGCAGCTTACACTTTGCACCCTCTGTGCAGCCCTTCAACCACTGTCCAAGGTGAGCACTGCTCACGGTGGTGGAGTTCTCACCGGCCAAACGTGCAGGCTTTCGTCCCACTGAGAACAGCCAGAGAAGGGCCCCTGTTTCTATGAAAACTCCGCTGGAAAGCCTGAACAAAAGTAAGCCGCTAAATTTTCAAAAGAAGGGCTGTCAACGGAGCTGTGGAGGAGCTATCTGGAAAAGACCCGGGAGAGGTTATAAAAAACAGGAGATGCTGAACCCAGATAACTTCCCAGGCTTCTCTAAGGAATCACTTCACTTTAATGGAACTGAAGATGATGCACCGCGGGCAAGGTTCATGCAAGAAAGAACACAGAACCAGCAGACGCACACTCAAAGAAAATGCCTTGGCCTCGCATCAAAAGCTTGGCAGACAGATGCACATCTACATGTCTGAAGTTAAAATCAAACATTTAAATGTTTATCTGACTTATTTGATTATCCAGCCAACTCCGGTCTTCCCACCCCGGCTTCCTGCCATTCATAACTTTACTGGCCTGTCATTCATCTTCTCCCCAAAGGAGTAAAAACGTTGAGAAAGGCAAGCTGAGCCTAGAACTCGGTGCCAGCACGTCTGCTTCCTCCCTGACGTGATGGAAGGAGATGCTTTATAACCAAGAGTGTGGGTGTGGAGCCAGTGGGATTTGACATGGGATCAGGCAGGCAGGGAAAGAGACTAGTTGGGGGAAGGGCAGTCACATCTCCAGGTGAGCAGAGCTTGGGTGTTGGCAGTGTGAGAGGAGAAGAATAGGTGCAGAAGGACGTTACAAAAAGATAATCAACAAGATTGGGAGATTGCTTGAGAGGTCATAGACCAAGATGGCGCTCCTGGGTGACTCTCAACAGCATAAACAGAGAAGACCATAGAGCAAGTACATTTTGCTTTTATGGATGAGATCTCAAATGTTCCAAGTTTGAGATAGCAATATTGTATGTTTCAAGAAAAACCTTGATTCATGGACCTAACATTCCAGGTTCCTATGTAATATTGTTCTTTACAGCACTGGACTTTACTTCCAATGAAAAAAGCTAGTGGAGGTGATGGAATTTCACTTGAGCTATTTCAAATCCTAAAAGATGATGCTATTAAAGTGCTGCACTCAATATGACAACAAATTTGGAAAACTCAGCAGTGGCCACAGGATTGGAAAAGATCAGTTTTCATTCCGAACCCAAAGAAAGGCAATGCCAAACAATGTTCAAACTACTGCACAGCTGCACTCATCTCACATGCTAGCAAAGTAATGCTCAAAATTCTCCAAGCCAGGATTCAACAGTACGTGAACCATGAACTTCCAGATGTTCAAGCTGGATTTAGAAAAGGCAGAGGAACCAGAGATCAGATTGCCAACACCCGTTAGATCATCAAAAAAACAGGAGAGTTCCAGAAAAACATCTACTTCTGCTTTATTGACTATGCCAAAGCCTTTGCTTGTGTGGATCACAACAAACTGTGAAAAATTCTTAAAGAGATGGGAATACCAGACTATCTTGCCTACCTCCTGAGAAATCTGAATGCAGGTCAAGAAGCAACAGTTAGAACTGGACATGGAACAACTGACTGGGGAAAGGCTGTATGTTGTCACCCTGCTTATTTAACTTCTATGCAGAGTACATCATGCAAAATGCCAGGCTGGATGAAACACAAGCTGGAATCAAGATTGCTGGGAGAAATGTCTATAACTTCAGATATGCAGATGACACCACCTTTATGGCAGGAAGTGAAGAAGAATTAAAGAGCCTCTTGATGTAAGTGAAAGAGGAGAGGGAAAAAGTTGGCTTAAAACTCAACATGCAGAAAACTAAAATCATGGCATCTGGTCCCATCGCTTCATGGCAAATAGATGAGGAAACAATGGAAACAGCGACAGACTTTATTTTTTTTGGCTCCAACACCACTGCAGATGGTGACTGCAGCCATGAAATTAAAAGACGCCTGCTCCTTGGAAGAAAAGCTATGACAAAACTAGGCAGCATATTAAAAAGCAGAGATATTACTTTGCCAACAAAGGTCCTTCTAGTCAAGGCTATGATTTTTCCAGCAGTCATGTATGGATATGAGAGTTGGACTATAAAGAAAGCTGAGTGCCAAAGAATTGATGCTTTTGAACTGTGGTGTTGGAGAAGACTCTTGAGAGTCCCTTGGACTGCAAGGAGATCCATCCTAAAGGAAATCATTTCTGAATATTCATTGGAAGGACTGATGCTGAAGCTGAAACTCCAACACTTTGGCCACCTGATGTGAAATACTGACTCCTTGGAAAAGACTCTGATGCTGGGAAAGATTGAAAGCCAGAGGAGAAGGGGATGACAGAGGATGAGATGGCTAGATGGCATCACTGACTCAACGGACATGAGTTTGAGTGGACTCAGAGTTGGTGATGAACAGGGAGGCCTTGCTTGCTGCAGTCCACGGGGTCGCAAAGAGTCTGAACGACTGAACTGAAGAGAAACCAGAAGATGGACGAATAATCTGGAACCATTTCCGTCTCAGCTCTATAGATGGGAATCTTGGGGACAAGACAGTTAAGTGGGAGGCAGGGCTTACCTCAGGCTTCTCTGGTGGCTCAGACGGTAAAGAATCTGCTTGCAATGCAAAAGATCTGGGTTTGATTCCTGGGTTGGGAAGATCCCCTGGAGAAGGGAATGGCAACCTACTCCAGTATTCTTGTCTGGAGAATCCCCATGGACAGAGGAGCCTGGTGGGCTACAGTCCATGGCGTTGCAGAGTCAGACACGTCTGAGCCACTAACACAACACAACAATAGGGCTCATCTCAGGACACACCCATGTTTGGCGGGGTGCGAGGTGGGTAGAGAAAGACAGCCCTGAGTAGGTACGTCAGGAGAGACCTGGGTCGTCAGGCCAAGTGTGGGGAGAAGTCACACAGGGCCACTTGGTTTGGATCCAGGAGGCATGGCTGCCTGGAGGAACCACTCTTTCACTGCCCAGAACAGCCAGAAGGTGTGAGGGAAGGGGATGGTGTTCACAAAAGAAGACACACTGCTTACCGCTGCCACCATCAACACAGTGGGGAGAAGCCATGCTCCCCAGCCAACCTCACTATGCAGGACGCTCTTCAGAGGCCTTGGAACGAGCCCGGAGATCAGGAAGAAGCAACACAGACACTGTAGAGGCAGCCGGAGTGGTAGGGGGGGTGTAGGTGGAGCCCAGCCCGCCTCCCCCAGGATGACGACCCCGCCATTCTCCAGCAGGACTCCACCCCTCCAGTGAGGTGGTGAGGGTCTACAGGGAAGGCCCTTCCACCAGGATCTAGCTTCCAGCAGCACAGAGGATTCTGGGAGCTGCTTTGCCATTCCAGGCTCTGCTTTTGGGAGGGGGGGTTGCGTCTCCTCTTCCAGGACCAGGGGCTGGCACAGGGGGCGGGGGATGCCAGAGAGTCAAGATGACCACAGAAGCCACAGGGAGCTTCCCTACATGTACGATTTCCTTCCAGCCAATGTACTGTGCATGTGTGTGTGTGTTAGTCGCTCAGTCATGTCCCACTCTTTGCCACCCCATGGACTGTAGCTCTCCAGGCTCCTCTGTCCATGGGGACTCTCAAGGCAAGAATACCGGAGTGGGTTGCCATTCCCTTCTCCAGGAGATCTTCCCAACCCAGGGATCGAACTCCAGTCTCCTGCATTGCAGGCAGATTCTTTGCCGTCTGAGCCACCAGGGAAGCCCTGAATGTACCCCAGACCTCCTATGTTGGTTGCTATGTACCCCCAAGGAAGGGTTCATGGGAAAACAGGAAGGGAGGCAAGGGCAAGAGAACAAACAGGATACTGAGTGTTGACAAGGAGAGCCCGACCACTGTCTGGGAACGGGCACACAGAGCTGAGTAATGACAATAAAACCTGTTACTGAAAACATCTCCCCTGGGATGACTTTCACACTCCCCACATGGAGCCCAGGAACCCAAAAGCCTCCACAAATACTGACCGCCAGGCAGCCCGTGGCCAGGCGGCTGCAGACTTGTCACATCCTCTTTCCTGTATGGGGGAGGTTTGGATGCGCTAAGATCAGAGAAGCATGTGGTTTACACATCATTCCTTCTGCCTTCAGTTTCCATCAATGATCCCTCCGCCATCTTTCCAATCTTCCTGGATATTTCACTAGCCATTAAGTTCACCTTCCCAAACATCCCCTCCTTTGTTTCTAACAGATCACGTCATGCATCGTGAGTGTATGCTCAGTCTTGTCCGACTCTTCTGACCCAGTGGACTTCAGCCCGGCAGGCTTCTCTGCCCATGGGATTTTCCAGGCAAGAATGCTGGAGTAGGTTGCCATTTCCTCCTCCAGGGGATCTTCCCTGACCCAGGGATCAAACCCACCTCTCCTGCATTGACAGGCGGGTTCTTTACCACTGAGCCACCTGGGAAGCCTATCAGATACATCATCTTTACTATTACCATCATTGCTATTATTAGTCACATGACACCTTAAAAATAAAGTGTGTCATCTCTGGCTGAGCTTATCTGGACTTCTTCTGCCGGGAGGGAGCTGGGAATTGTCATCTCCATCTTACAGGTGAGACCACTGATGCTCAGAAGGCTGAAGTGACCTGCTCACAATGCTACAAGGAGCTGATGGTATGGCCTGAATCAGAAGCCGAGTCTTCGGTCTCTCCCAGCCCAGGGCTCCACCTCCAACATCCTGTTGCCTCTGGATGCCCGCCCTGTCACCCCAAATGCATCTGAACTTATGTTCTCCTGGGCCTGCTCCTCAAACAACACGTAGCCCAAGCCTTGTCCCCCTTCCTAGCCAAAAGCTACATCACCTCTTCCAATGCTGCTCTTTTCTTTTTTAAACTGTCCATCATTTCCAACAGGAGAGCTGGGGCTGGTTGCCCACATTCTGGAGACAATTTATCTCCAGCTGTTATCAGGTCTTTCCTCTCATCTCTCCCTTTGTTCATTCCAAGATGCCCCGAACAGGAAAGAAAATGATAACATGGCTGATCCTCTGTTCACCCAACTGTCTGGCCATTACCTGCAGCAGAAGAGAGTAGGGCACATTTCCAGGGAAGAGGGGGAGAAGCAGCAGGTCTTCAGCTTCAAAAGTGGCCAGGGTTTCAGCTTCAAAAGTGCCACCCCTCTCCCCAATCTGACTCCTATGCAGAGAGCCAAACACTGAGATCCACACCAGGACTCGGTACTCGAGTACTCAAAATCACCATCATTCAAGAAAATATGACGGGTCCACACTGGAGCTCCCAGAACAAGTACAGGGGCGCTCCCCCACCTCCTTAGCAGGAAAGCACCTCTGACAATGTGAAGCCAGGACACCTGAGCCCTAGCTCAGGAAAGCCCGGCCCTGGATGGCAGCAGGTGGTTGAAAAAGTCACACAGGAGGTGAAAACAACTGACTGTCAAAATAACCTAAAAAAATCACTTGAATCACCAATAATAGCACAAAACACACACTGCTGTGTATTCATTTTCACTCTTATTTATTAGACGTGTCGAAGGACGAGAAACTGTGAACTGGTACAAATGTCTCAGCATTCCCATCACTATACCTGGAAGGAATCCCCAGTGCGTCTGCATGGGGGGCTATCAGGGGACTTGCAAACTTCTCGCCAGGGCTGAGTCCACCCCATTTTGACATGAGGGCCCCTTTCATTCATAGAGGAGGTGGCTCTTGAGAGGATCAAAGCACACAGTGGGGTTAGGTGTCATCCATGGGGTCAGGCTCTCCCATCAACTCCCATGAGCGAGGCCAGCTGAGTGACCCTGGGGATCGTTTCATCTCTTCAACCAGCAGTTTCTAAAATACCTCCAGGGGCCCCAGGATTTGCTGGCATCACCTTGAGGGCTACTCTGGGGTTGAGGGGTGGCCTAGCCCCTGGGGCCTCTCTAACTTCAACCCAAGGAACTCACTTACCAAAGGCAACTAACTCTAATACCAGCTAGGTAAGACTCTTCTTGTTGTTCAGTTGCTCAGTCGTGTCTGACTGTTTGCAACCTCATGAACTGCATCACACCAGGCTTCCCTGTCCTGCACCATCTCCCGGAGTTTGCTCAAACTCATGTCCATTAAGTCAGTGATGCCTTCCAACCATTTCATCCTCTGTCGCCCTCTTCTCCTCCTGCCCTCAGCATCAAGGTCTTTCCCAATGAGTCGGCTCATCCTATCAGGTGGCCAAAGTATTGGAGCTTCAGCTTCAGCATCAGTCTTTCCAATGAATATTCAGTGTTGACTTCCTTTAGGATGGACTGGTTGCATTTTCATGCTGTCCAAGGGACTCTCAAGAGTCTTCTCCAGCACCACAGTTCAAAAGCACCTCTTACAGAGCCTCATTTTTACATGATGGGAAAACTAAGGCACAGAGAGAGTAAGTAACTTGCCCAAGGTCACGACCATCATTAAGGGATGGGCCTGGGATTTGAATTCAGGCTGTCCAGCTCTGGAGCCCATGTCCTTAATCACTGTGCAACACTGCCTCTCAGAGAGAGCCTTGGTGCACAAACCCACTAGGCCTGACCACAACATAGTGAGGCCTTTGTAACAACCCAGAACATTCTGCAACCACACATTCCTTTGAGTCAGACCCTTGGGTGTTGGGGGTGGCAGAGTGAGGATTGTTCATTTACTCCAATACTTGTCTTGGGGTCTGTCCTTGGGGTTTCTGAATATCCACGTGTCTTCAACCCGCAGGTCTGGACAACACTTTCACATCCAGCCCTGAGATCTGGGTGTCAAGTCTGGTGAGCGGGCTCAGGGATAAAACTCGGGTGATATTGTTCTTGGATGAAAGCTATCTGTGGCCATACAGGCACGAACCTGGCCATGCCCCGTGGGGCTGGTAAATGGCGCTCCAGGCCAGTGGAAGAAGTGTATCTACTCCCAAGGGGACCACTCCAGTGGACTGGACACATCTCTGGACCTGTCAGCTTGGGTCTGTTCGGTGAAAAACAAAAAAGTCGGCTCCCTCCTTAACAGTCACACCTCTGAGGCCAACGAGTCATGAACTTGGAGTTGTTTTTCCAACTCTGGACATGAATTTCCACTGATGTGCACAGCCGCTCACCCGCTCTACGGCTCACCCTCATAAGGAATGACACACATTTTCGAGAAGGCCGGCCAGGTGAGGGGTTCAGCCCAAGGCCGCGCGGAGAGACGCTCGGTGACCCCTAATGGGAATGAGTCACAGCTCGGAGCTCCAACCCCAGCGAGCTGGCCGAGGCCCATCCCTAGTTCTCCTGAAAAATGCAACTGCTGAACTCACACGCCACCCTCGCCAGCCTCCTTCCTTCCCGAGATGGTTCAATGTCAACGCCTTGAGTGGCCGACGCCGCGAGCCGCCAGCACCACCGCCTTCTCTCCGATGCTCCCTTTGGGGCCTAAGTGGCTGCACTCTGGCTCTCAGCGCCAGCAGACCAATCTCCCCAAGACGTCACACAACCTTTCCACCAATTCCTGGGCCTCTCGTGCTGGTCACTGTCCCCGGACCGAGAGCCCAGGGTGCTGGGCCCCTGGCGACAAGAATCAGGTGTCTTCTAGGTACTACTTCCAAATGACTTCCCTCTTCCCGGTTTCCCTTGCAAGACAGTTGAAAAATTGGTAGGGCAGGGAGGGGATCAGCTTAGGAAAATAGCCAGGGAGGGGAGCGGGGGAGCTGAACCCAGTGCACCAAGGAAAACTGAGAACCCCGGTGGCAGGCTGCCACCAGGAGAGAAAGCCACGGCCACGATCACAGCAAACACCGGCTTGCCAGGCATCTACTTAGTGCCCATCCCTGACCATGCTGGACACTGCTGCCAGCGTTCCCGGAAGGCACTTCCAAACCAACAGGTGTAATTCCCAGAATCTCTAAGAATTGGCCCTGCGAGAGGGCAGACACCGGCCCCTGGAGGGATGAGCGTTCCCTGTCGGGGTTAACACGAAGGGGATTCCTGCACCGAGTGCCAGGTCAGATGCTGGATCATCAAGAGCATCCTTCCACCCCCGAAATGTCACAAGTCTGAGACAGTGTAACCCAGGGAGAGACACACACGTGCCCCAGGCCTATCACGAACACTGATGCCTTCCTAGAGAAGACTGAGAATTTTCCTTCCCAGGCTATTCCGGTGGGAGAGCCGCCCTCGAGTCTGTGCCCTGATCTAATGAACTCCCGGGGCAGGAGGTGACGGAGCAGCCTCACGGAGGGGTGCTGGCTGTAAGAGTTCAACGTCTTCCCAGATGACTCACTCTTGGCTTCAGCCTTCCAAGCCACGCCGCACACTCCTTCAGCCTCCCCTGTCCCCGATCCCTGTGCTCAGGACGCAGGTGCTGGGGACCCAGGTGGAGACCCGGCTCCTCCAGGCCACCATCTGCGGAGTTGTGCCCCACCCCCCGCCCACCCTGCCCCATCACCACCACCTCCTCCTCCTCACCCGGCCTCCCGAGTGAAGCTCCGCTGCCAGCCTGCTTTCAATATCCGCTCGTCCCTCGCTGGCCTACCAGCCAGACGGTCGCCTCCCCACCCCTTTCTCTTTGAAGAAAAGTGATTTAATTTCATGAGACTTTGGGGTAATCATGTTATGATCTTCAACATTAACCAGAACCAACTCCCTGCTACAGGAGGGTGGGGAAGGAAAGGGGAAGAAAAAAGTAAACAGTCCCACTCGGGATTGCCAGAAATGAGAGGAAAAAGAAAATCACAACAGCTGCTCCGCTGGTTCCCCTGATGAGGACGGGCTTCTGCCAGAAACAGGGCCTCTGTGCCAAGGTTTCTGGAAACAAGGAAGTTGGGCTTGGCAGGGCCTCTATTTCTACAGGTTAATCAGCTCAATTCTGGGGGCGGATTGAGGGAGGGAGGAGAGATTGGTTTTCACTCCTTAACCTTCCTCTCATTCCCACCCCACCCCCTAACCTCCACTCATTCCATGGCATTCCGCACTGTCCCCTCCCCTGAAGCTACCTGACCTCCTTCTTTGCCCATGCTCAGGCCTCCCTGCCTCCTCGGAGGCCAGTGGGCTTTGGGGACCAGGTCAAGCAGCCACTTGAGGTTTTGCTGCAGGGCTTCACCTCCACACTTCTGCTGGCCTCTCAAAGCTTTCTGAAGAACAAAAGATGAGATGATTGGGTTGGGAGAAAGCAAGAATAAGTCAGAAAGAGCAGAGCTTAGGAAAAGACAAGGATTAATTCAGGGCCCAACCCCAGAACAGTGCATCTAAGGGTTAGCTGGAACTCGCAAGGAATTCTTATGAACAATGGTCCTTCTTGGCAGTCAGTCCCAGGGTGTGGTGCTAGCTTGAAAAAACAGCAAATAACCCAGGCTCCAGGGCCACTGGGAGGGGGCTGGTGTGAGGTGGGAGAACTAGGAAGCTGGAGTGAGGTGCAGATACCCAGGAAGTGACAGCCACACTGGAAGGTGCAACCCTCGGAGCCAAGGGACACGGACTGGCCAGGTACAGAACAGACAGCTCCAGGTCTGCCCTGGCCTCCCTCCCATCACTCAGGGTCGCTTGTCTGCTGAGACCACCACCACACCCCATCACCAAAGCCTCTCCGGGACCCTCAAGGCTCTGCACCCTGCTTGAGGATGCTGAAACAGTGACATCTTCCAGGGGCTGTGGCACAGAGGGATCACACAAGGCATCACTCGGTCAGACCCCAGCATCCATTCAGATTCCAAGCCAGGGCTGAGAGTGTCTCAAGAGTTCTGGAGGGAAACAAGGTCCGGACATGGCTTTGGAGACATATGTTTGCAGTTTAAGTCCTTTTCTAGGGAAAACAATACAAGTGAAATTGGCCCCCAAGTGACTGCCACACCACCCCCAAATCTCCCTACCAGGTTGCTGGCTGAAGGGCATGCATGGGGGTCTCCCTCCACCAGGGCAAGCAGGTGGGCACATCCTTAGACCCAGGGCGGGGGTCTAAGCGAAGTTCTTTGCCCCCCCCACCCTGTGAGGCATGTCATTCATTTTAATAGGTTTTTGTCTTTGAAAGCATGTTTGAGGGGCTTTGTTTTTCCATCTCGCAGAAAAATTTTAATTTAAGATAAAGGTCAAACAGAGTAGAACAGAGGGATTACGAAGTCTAATTAGTGGGAATGTGAAGAGATATCGTTATATTAGAAAAGTGATCAAAACAGGCTTAGAACAAGCCTTGGACCGCGTCCGGAGCTTAAAGCACTGATTCCAGAGCCTGCCCTTCTCACGCTGGAGAAATGCTCAGGGAAGTCACTCCATCCGAGGGTGTCAGTGTTGTCGATCCACGTTACATTAGACTTGGGTCTGTGTCCCCAGAGAGGGCAGACTCCTTCGGGCAGCTGACGGAGGTGGAAAAGTGCTGGGTTCAGGAGCCCTGCAGCCTTCGTGGTTTGTGGTGACTCTCTCCACACGGAAAGTTCCAAGAGGCTGGAGGAGCTGAGGTCTGTGGGGTGTGGGGCAGGCTGGGGACCACAGAAGAGCTCCTGGGGGAAGCTGTGTGGCCGTCACATATGGCAGGAACATTCTGCAAGAGGGCACCCCAGAAGTCTGGGGAAGCCCCGATTGCGGGTCGAGCCCCCACCGAATGATACACAAAGCACATCGCTCTTCAAAGTGAGCTCCTAATCCCCGGCAGTTTAGATTACTGCTAAACGTGCTGGACGAGGAGGTAAGAGATTTAGGTTCTAATTCCATCTTTTCATCACATTGCACTTTTCCAAAGTTTCAGAGGGTCAGGCTAAAGGGGCCGGGACTGCTCTATGTTCATTCTCCCGTCTCTAGGACCTCTCTAAATAGTGAAATGAGTTTAAACAAAACCTCCTTTCTGGAAAAGGGGAGACAGATGAAACGTTCTGAATCGTTTCAAACAGCAGCTTAAGTAAAATCCACCCAGAAGTCTCACCACCACCATTTTTTTTTTTTTGAGCTTTTTTCCCCTTAATTTTGTTTATTTCTTGTTGGCTGCACTGGGTCTTTGTTGCTCCGTGGGCTTTCTCTAGTTGCCCACGGGAGTGGAGGCTACTCTCTAGCTGTGGCGCACAGGCTCCATTGCTCCTTGACATGTGGAATCTTCCTGGACCAGGGCTGGAACCCATGTCCCCTGTATTGGCAGGAAAATGGCTGACCCCTGGGCCACCCAGAGAAGTCCATCCACCAGCATTTAGTAAGCACTCGCTGGGAACCAAATACTGTCCCAAGCACTAGCTCACATAACTCACAGCAGTCAATTGCGGGAGGCATTACTACCACCCCTGAGACAGAAGGAGGACCTGAGACACAGCAAGGCTGTGCCACCTGCTCAGCATCACAGGGCTAGTACGTGAGAAATGTGGGGCTCAAGCCTAGACATTCCACCACAGAAGTCCCAGCGCTAAGCCCAAGAGACCACACTGCCTACAAGAACAACATTGCCAGTGTGCTCTGGCCAAAAAAGCTCTCAACCACATGTCTGGGAACACAGTCAGATTAGCTCATCCTTTTCTCCCAAAAGGGTGCCCACTCATATCTGGATCACCCACCAATCTCTTCCCAGGAGGATGGCCCATAGGTAGTTCCTTTAGCCCATGACTCAGGATCTTGTCACACTCAGCCAGGGAGTCAAAGGTGGAACATGTTAGGATCACAAACAGGAGTGAAGAAAGTGAAAGTTGCTCAGTCGTGTCCGACTCTTTGCAACCCCATGGACTATATACACCATGAAATTCTCCAAGCCAGATTTCTAGAGTGGGTAGCCTTTCCCTTCTCCAGGACATCTTCCCAACCCAGGAATTGAACCCAGGTCTCCTGCATTGCAGCCTGATTCTTTACCACCTGAGCCACAAGGGAAGCCCAAGAATACTGGAGTGGGTAGCCTATCCCTTCTCCAGCAGATCTTCCCGACCCAGGAATCGAACCGGGGTCTCTTGCATTGCAGGCTGATTCTTTACCAACTGAGCTATCAGGGAAGTCCAACAAACATACAAACAGGGGAGCAAATTTCAAACATTTTAATATGGGGAGTCAACCCCACCAGCCTTTCTTTCTCAGGAGTAACTGGGAGCCCCAGGCAATAGCTCTGCTCTGATTCTTAAGACATTCTTTTTTTTTTTTTCTACATTGTCATTTATTTAAGACCATCTGTAAAGAAAATCAAAATATTCAACCTCCAGTACCTATCTTAGGCTTATTCTTTTCCTAAAGATATTGACATTTTTACAAACCAGTTCCGGCTTAAGAGTTAATACCTTAATTATTTTGGCTTTTCAATAGTTCATATATTTGTTTCTTTTTTCTGTTAATATGTTGATTAATATTCCACAAAAGTAGAAAGAATCAATGTTTATCTGCTATGAGCAACACATTTAAGCCTCATTAAGTCATTTATGTCACTATCCTTAATATGGGTGGGTTGCATTCATGTTAGTAGTTAAGAGCAGTATTTTTCTTTAATAGTTATTTTCATTTCATACTGTTAAAAAATGTATTTTTTATTGAAGTATAGTTAATTTACAATGTGTTAGTTTCAAGCATACAGCAAAGAGATTCAGTCATATATGTGCGTATGTATACATATACACATACATACATTTTTTTCAGATTCTTTCCCATTATAGATATTCTTTTTTTTTGGCTGCACTGAGTCTTCATCACTGTGTGTAGGCTTTCTGTAGTTGCAGCAAGCAGGGGCTACTCGCTAGTGGTGGTGTGCGGGCTTCTCATTTCGGTGGCTTCTCTTGTTGCGGAGCACAGGGTCAACAGTCGTGGTAGCATAAGCACTCAGTAGAGTGAGCGGGCTCAGTAGTCACAGCTTACGGGCTCAGCTGCCCCATAGCACGTGGCATCTGCCCGGACCAGGGATTGAACCCAGGTCCCCTGCACTGGCAGGTGGGTTCTTAACCCATGGACCACCAGGGAAGCCCCACATTGTAGACATTCAAGAACTTCAAGATGCCTTCTGGGGACTTCTCTGGCGGTCCAGTGGTTAAGATTCCACACTTCCACTGCAGAGGGCACACGGGTTCGACCCCTGATCAGGGAAGTTCCACACACTACAAGCGAAACCAAAAAACTTCTTAAAAGATGCCTTTAGGTTCTCCTGTCCCCAAATCCCTGTTGGTGATGAGAAGCTAGGTCCCTGAGATGCAGACAAGGCAAGACCTCCAACGTGGAAAACGTGAGAACTTTCAGGAAGAATGCCGTGTAGAAGATTCAAACTCTTCTCAAAAAGGAAATGACCTCCTTGGCTCCATTATTTTGTTTGTCACAAAGTGAAAGTGATTAATCCATCCTCAAACCAAAACAGTTTATACACAGAGTCTGCTGAGGGCTTTTTAATTATGAAATATGAAAGAAAAAGAATGTTCTTCTTCTGCTCTGGAATAACAACGAGTCAGTAAAGTGGAAATTCAACTGATCTTTCAGGAAGACCAGAAAGAAATGTCCCTAAAACTTAATTTCCACTTTTTTTTTTAGTTCCCATGACTATAAAGTAGTTGAATACCCCTTTCAAATGTTTTAAGAGGAAAATTCCTGGGAGAGGAAGTGAGATCTTGGTGTCTAAAAGGTTCAAATTCAACAGTTGAGAAAAGTGTCTCAGCAGCCCGCAATCCCCACAGGATTGTGAAATCCATCAAAGTGGAGCTCTCAGTACTGGGTCTTCAGAAACAGTGGCAGAGGCCAGGCTGAGAAGCCTGAGCCTGTTTGTTCATTTGTTTTAACCTGTTTTATTGCAGTACAGCCTTCTCAGGTGGTGCTAGTGGTAAAAGAATCCACCTGCCAATGCAGGAGACATAAGAGATGCGGGTTCAATCTCTGGGTCGGAAAGATCCCCTGGAAGAGGACATGGCAGCCCACTCCAGTATTCTTGCCTGGAGAATCCCACGAACAGAGGAGCCTGGCAGGCTATGGTCCATAGGGTCACAGGGTCGGACATGACTGAAGCAACTGAGCACGCACACACGCATGCACACATATATATACATATATATATATCCATTCTTTTTCATATTCTTTTCCATTATTGGTTATCACGGGATATTGACTATAGTTCTCTGTGCTTTACAGTAGAACCTTATTGTCAGAGGCTGTTTCTGAAGAGAGGAACAGTCAGCGTCGGGCACTGAAAGGCAGACAAGCTTATTCCTAGAGTCACGGAGGGGTGGGTGTGGGCGCATGTGCAGGGCAGCCGTCAGGGGAGCTGGGAGTCTGTCTGCATCGCTGCCATGTGATCTGGGAGCCAACCCCTCTCCCTTCCTGTATCTCGGGTCACCTGCTGAGAACCTGAGGTTGGCACATTGCTCTTTACCAAGGGTTTAGAGAAAGGCCTCAGCTAGGGGATACAATCTGACTCTATTCACACCAAGAGGTACTTCCACAAGCTTAATCAATATGACTTTATGATGTGTCTCTGGCAAAACACTAAGATTTTGTACTGAGAGATGCGATCTGAGCTCCATGGAGGCAGAAGCAAGAATGTTGGTCTGCCCTAGAGGATTCGGCACCTGAGAAGGAGCCTCCAGGGCTGCAGGGAGATGGACTCCACATTTATCCCCCTCCCCTATCTCATCTTATGCAGGGACTGGCCGGGCAGAGCCACCTGGAAGAACTCCAGATCCAGGATTAAGGGGGTTTGTACAGCACAAGCTCAGTGGGACACAGGAGGTAACTAAACAAGTGAGAAAGATGGGCATTTCAATTTCATGCAAAGGACTTTGGACTAGATTCTGTAAGAGACAAGGATGAAGAATCGGAATCATAGAAGAAGGCAACTCAGGTGGCAGTGTACCAGGACACAGCATGAGTGTGAATGAAGGCACACAGCATGTGGTTCAATGGAATGTGCCTTATGCCACTGACAAACGTCTTTATTATAATGAAAACCTTAAGAGTCACTGCCATTCCATCTGCAACCCTACCAACACTCCATTTTCCAAACTGCTAACTTACACGATCCATGGATTTGATTCGACCATCCTGAATATGTGCTATTGCATTTCCTCTGTTTGAGCCACAAAGAATGCAACCAACATCGGTGTCAGCTTCGGATGTCTTTAATATAACGAGTGATCTTTTTCACCAGACAATAAACTATATCATGGCATTTTACTCATTTTTAAGGTCTAATGAATACATCCACACAAAGGTGCCCGTTCTACCGTATTCCTCTCCAGGTATGTATTTTTCATCTTTCTCCAGACAGAGACAAATGTACATAATCTCAGGCTAAAAGCAGATATTCAAGCAGAGATGCTGGGATTAGCAAAATGAAAAATGAGGAGTTTGTGCATTTACAGTCAACACTGAATCTTGCAATGATTTGTTTAAATCAAGCTTTCCTGCCTTTCAAGTGAAAGTGTTAGTCACTCAGATATGTCTGACTCTTTGTGACCCTAGGGACTGTAGCCCACCAGACTCCTCTATCTGTGGGATTTCCCAGGCAAGAATACTGGTGTGGGTAGCCATTCCCTTCTCTAGGGGATCTTCCCCAGCTAGGGATCAAACCTGGGTCTCCTGCATTGCAGGCAGATTCTTTGTCATCTGAGCCACCAGGGAAGCCCCAGGATACTCTGTGAAAATGAAAGTGTCAGTCACTCAGCCATGTCCAACTCTTTGCGACCCCATGGACTGTAGCCCACCAGGTTCCTCTGTCCATGGGATTCTCCAGGNCTGCATTGCAGGCAGATTCTTTGTCATCTGAGCCACCAGGGAAGCCCCAGGATACTCTGTGAAAATGAAAGTGTCAGTCACTCAGCCATGTCCAACTCTTTGAGACCCCATGGACTGTAGCCCACCAGGTTCCTCTGTCCATGGGATTCTCCAGGCGAGAACACTAGAGTGGGTTGCCATTTCCCTCTCCAGGGGATCTTCCCAGCCCAGGGGTTGAACCTGGGCCTCCCACATTGCTGACAGACTCTACCAACTGAACCACCAGGGAAGAACTAGGATACTCTGTATAACATCCAAAAATGATGGGAAAATACAGAAATCACAGCGGAAAGCCCTGGGCAAAGTGATCAAATGCATTTCTCTCAGCCCCACAAGCACTGGGCTATGAGAACTGCTCCTTCAGTCTTGGCTAAAAGAGAATCTTTACTAACCACGCGTGCTAACTTCCTTCACAGCAAGGTACGGAACCTTTGGATTACGGACTAAATCCCACCTTGGAGCTGAGACCACGGAGAAACACCATTTTCTGCTTATTATGGCAAAAATATCACAAAGCTTTAAAAGTCACTAATGATATCTATAAAAGGCTACAGGATGCATGGAGATTAGAGTCTTTCCTTTTTTTAAAAAAAAAGCACTGATAGTCTCGTCTCTGAAACAGGATTTCTCTGTGGAAATGGAAAAGTACAAGTTCAGAAAGATGTGCTTCCAGATTTTAGACAGGCATGGAATAAATGCTGGAAATGTTTGTAACAACCCCGAATCTTTTTTCTAACATAAAGGCGACACTGGCAAATCTATTAGATTTTACTATGAGTTGACACTGTCACACCTACGGATACACTGAGTGTCAGATATCCTCATCACGTGATCCATAAAATGTAATGCCTGCACATAATTTCATGTGCTATTTTCCTGAGCTTTCTCATGAAAAGCAGGGTGACTTCTTGGGTAGCAGCAATTTAGCTTTCATACTTCTGTAAGGAATCAAGGTGCCTGATTGCCCTGAATAACATTCCAGGCTGTCAGAATATTTCAGGGCTATGAATTAGCATTTCAAAACCTTTTGAAACCAAGGGTAGGAGAGCTTTTCCCCTAACTACAGGCTCAGGCTGGCTGCAAGAAGCCAGTGTTACGTGCACACCTGGAGAAGCTATATTTCTGTAGGAGGATATTGGATGAGGGTCTTAAAAATGTGTCCAAAAGCTCAAGAAATATTCTGGCTTAATAACCACTGAAATTTCCAGGAATGGTCTGAGTTCAAATATCTCAACACTTTAGGCACAGAAACATTTTCTAGATTGTATCTCCAGTCCCAGAAGGAACATTAAAATTGCTTGTGAGGCTACAGCTCTTAATGCGGAGTTGGGGAGGCTTCATATCAAGAAAGTCATCAAAATGTAACAGTGGACTCAAAGATTTTTTTGTTAGCAGGTTGGACATCTGGGACTAAAGATATGCTGAGATTTTTCCTCAATCTGAACCTACCTCGTTCTTCCAGGATTATCAGTAGGCAGGAACAACACCTCAGACACCTTCGTATTCTACCCAGTGGGGCCTGAGCCTGCCACAAGGTAGGCAGGCAATACAATGAATGATGATACAGGGGCCTTACCAGATGCAGTGTATTGCTAACTGCTTTAAGTACATTACCTAAGTTAATGCTCACAATAACCCTGTGAGGTAGGCACTATTGTTATCTTCGTTTTTCAGATGGGTAAACTGAGAAGCAGAGAAATTAAGAAATCTGCTCAAAGCCATACAACTAGAAAGTAGAAGAGCCAAGATTAGAACTCAGGCAGTGAGGGCTCTTAAGCCACTACACCATCAGCCTCTCTCATGATCACTTGCCCTGAACTCCTTAAAAAGAAACACTTTGGGGTTGGGGAGGGGTTCCTGAAACCTAGGGTTCCAAAAAGCAAAATCAGGTCAAACATGGTAAAATGGAAAACCAGTAAATTAGCTTACAACCGAAAACATCTAGCCTCCTTAGCATCTATTGCCATTTTTTATCCTTTTCTTTAAGCTATCTTTTTTTTTTTTTTGAGTGCCTACGGCAGAAAGTGAGGAGGAGCTAAAAAGCCTCTTGATGAAAGTGAAGGAGGAGAGCGAAAAAGTTGGCTTAAAGCTCAACATTCAGAAAACGAAGACCATGGCATCTGGTCCCATCGCTTCATGGGAAATAGATGGGGAAACAGTGGAAACAGTGTCAGACTTTATTTTTGGGGGCTCCAAAATCACTGCAGATGGTGACTACAGCCATGAAATTAAAAGACGCTTACTCCTTGGAAGAAAAGTTATGACCAACCTGGATAGTATATTCAAAAGCAGAGACATTACTTTGCCGACTAAGGTCCGCCTAGTCAAGGCTATGGTTTTTCCTGTGGTCATGTATGGATGTGAAAGTTGGCCTGTGAAGAAAGCTGAGCACCGAAGAATCGATGCTTTTGAACTGTGGTGTTGGAGAAGACTCTTGAGAGTCCCTTGGACTGCAAGGAGATCCAACCAGTCCACTCTGAAGGAGATCAGCCCTGGGATTTCTTTGGAAGGAATGATGCTAAAGCTGAAACTCCAGTACTTTGGCCACCTCATGTGAAGAGTTGACTCACTGGAAAAGACTCTGATGCTGGGAGGGATTGGGGGCGGGAGGAGAAGCGGACGACCGAGGATGAGATGGCTGGATGGCATCACGGACTCGATGGACATGAGTCTGAGTGAACTCTGGGAGATGGTGATGGACAGGGAGGCCTGGCGTGCTGCGATTCATGGGGTCGCAAAGAGTCGGACACGACCGAGCGACTGAACTGAACTGAACCATTGGTCAAAGCTATGACAAACCTGGACAGCATATTAAAAAGAAACATCACTTTGCCAACAGCCCATGTTTTTGTTGTTCAGTCACTAAGTCATATCTGACTCTGCAACCCCATGAACTACAGCACACCAGCCTTCCTTGTCCTTCACTATCTCCCAGAGTCTGCTGAAGCTCATGTTCATTGAGTCAGTGATACCATCTAACCATCTCATCCTCTGCCACCTCCTTCTCCTCCTACCCTCAATCTTTCCCAGCATCAGGCACTTTTCCAGTGAGTCGGCTGTCCGCATCAAGTGGTCAGAGTATTGGAGCTTCGGCGTCAGCATCAGTCCTTCCAGTGAATACTCAGGGTTGATTTACTTTAGGATTGACAGGGTTGATCTTGCTGTCCGAGGGACTCTCAGGAGTCTTCTTCAACACCACAGTTCCAAAGCATCAGTCCTTTGCTGCTCAATCTTCTTTATGGTCCAACAATCATATCTATACATGACTCCTGGAAAAACCATAGCTTTGACCAGGCGGACCTTTTTTGGCAAAGTAATGTCTCTGCTTTTTAATACACTATCTAGGTTTTTCATAGCTTTGACTAATGGTAGTAACTCCAAAAAAAAAAAAAAGGTAGATTAAAGAAAAGAACAAAAAATGGCAATAGATGCTAAGGAGGCTAGACATTACTGTGCCAACAAAGGTCCGCCTGGTCAAAGCTATGGTTTTTCCAGGAGTCATGTATAGATGTGATTGTTGGACCATAAAGAAGGCTGAGCAGCAAAGAACTGCTGCTTTGGAACCGTGGTGTTGAAGAAGACTCCTGAGAGTCCCTCGGACAGCAAGATCAACCCTGTCAATCCTAAAGTAAATCAACCCTCAGTATTCACTGGAAGGACTGATGCTGACGCCGAAATTCCAATACTCTGACCACTTGATAAAAAAAAAAAAAGGTAGCTTAAAGAAAAGAACAAAAAATGGCAATAGATGCTAAGGAGGCTAGACATTACTTTGCCAACAAAGGTCCGCCTGGTCAAAGCTATGGTTTTTCCAGGAGTCATGTATAGATGTGATTGTTGGACCATAAAGAAGGCTGAGCAGCAAAGAACTGCTGCTTTGGAACTGTGGTGTTGAAGAAGACTCCTGAGAGTCCCTCGGACAGCAAGATCAACCCTGTCAATCCTAAAGTAAATCAACCCTCAGTATTCACTGGAAGGACTGATGCTGACGCCGAAATTCCAATACTCTGACCACTTGATGCGGACAGCCGACTCACTGGAAAAGAGCCTGATGCTGGGAAAGATTGAGGGTAGGAGGAGAAAGAGGTGGTAGAGGATGAGATGGTTAGATGACATCACTGACTCAATGAACATGAGCTTCAGCAGACTCTGGGAGATAGTGAAGGACAAGGAAGGCTGGTGTGCTGTAGTTCACGGGGTTGCAAAGCGTCAGATATGACTTACGACTAAACAATGACACGGGTGAAAAATGCTATGGGACCCCTAATTCTCATAAAAATCCCGTAAGACAGGCACTAATATACCCATTCTATGGATCAGAAGGAGAAGGCAATGGCACCCTACTCCATTACTCTTGCCTGGAAAATCTCTTGGATGGAGGAGCCTGGTGGGCTACAGTCCATGGGGTCACTAAAAGTCAGACACGACCAAACGACTTCACTTTCAGCTTTCACTTTCACGCAAGGGAGAAGGAAATGGCAACCCACTCCAGTCGTGTCTGGAGAATCCCAGGGACGGGGGAGCCTGGTGGGCTGCCGTCTATGGGGTCGCACAGAGTCGGACACGACTGAAGCGACTTAGCAGCAGCAGCAGCAGCATGGATCAGAAAAGTGAGGCTTTTAACACACAACCCTAACTCTTAAGACTTGGCGACCTGGGTTTTTTTAAGGCCAGGACACAGAGTCCAACATGGTTCCATACATTGCATTTAACCTAAAGCAACAAATGACATTCGTGCAGATGATCTGAGCTATTAAGAAAAAGAAAGGTTACGTCTGAAGCACTCTGTTCAAGAAGAAAGATGAGTATGAAATGCATTTCAGAAAGACTGTTATTCAAAATGATGAAAATGAAATTAGAAGTGTTGCACTTAAAGCGGCTGTTCATAATTTTCTGGAAAATTTTTCTACGTGGATCTTCTCAAACCTGATCTTGGAAGGTTGGTCCTGAGCCTGTCCACCCACCTGATGACTTCATGGAGATGTTTTGTAAACTGCGATCACCAGGTGAATTATAAAAACAAGGAAGGAACAGCAAGCCAAATATTATGGAATAGAAAATACCCGTGAAATCAGCGAAGGCAGGGAGATGAAGGAAGATGTGTTGGGCAGAGTGAAAACAGGTCACACACAGAGAGGCAAGCAGGTCACATCACTGCCCTTAGAAAGCAGATCCTATCCTAGCCAGCAAAGCAAAAAGCAAGCAAGACAGTGACAACCCTGGGAAATTACTAGGAAACAGACTCGAAGGTCAGCAGGGATCTGTGTGCAATCAACACATCAAATTGAGCATCAAGTGATAAAATTATTTCAGTCAACATACCCCAGGACCTATTATTTACACAGTATATTCAGTGGGTCGAAAAACTGTTGTCCAAGTTGGTCCTAGGTCTCTCTTTACAAACTGCATCCCCCAGGGCCCTATGGGTCCTCTGGTCCTTCGGGAGGGGGAATGGCAGGGAGAGAGAGCAGGGGAGATGAGAATGGTAACACTCCAGCCCCCTCCCTTCACCAACCAAAGCAGGTCAACCCTTCCAAGTTTTCCAGGTTCCACATAAAATTTTGTACAAAGAAAGAACCCTGGAGAATTCCCTGGCCGTCTAGTGGTTAGGACTCTGCTTTCACTGCCGAGGGCCCAGGTTCAAACCCTGATTTGAGAACTAAGATCCCTCAAGCCGTTTGGTGTGGCCAAAAACAGGTGGGAAAGGTAGAGCCTATCACATCTCAGAGGGTCTTTCCTTGACCAGCCCAGTGGCTGTGGCCACAGTAGCACCCTGTGCGGTTCAAGCTCTCTGGACTTTCTGTCTCGCCAGCTTGTCTGTCCTTGGTACTGGTGGTGGTGGTGGTGGTGGTGTGGTCATCAAGCCGCACCCGACTCCTTTCGACTCCATAACTGTAGCCTGCCAGGCTTCTCTGTCCATGGAATTTTCCAGGCAAGAACACTGGAGTCAGTTATCAGTTCCTTCTCCCAACCCAGGGATCGAACCCAGGTGCCCTGGATTCCAAGTTGATTCTTTACCGACTGAGACACCAGGGAAGTCCATCACTGCTACTAGACTGGCCCCCAATCCTAGCAGTTCTTCAAAAAACTGACATCTCTTCCATCCCTTTGGCCGCTGACCCAGGTCAGTCTGCCCCAGGTCAGTCTGCCCCATTCCCTCGATCTCAACCTTCCTGCTGCCAGCTTTCCCAGCCACCCGTCTACCCTCCACCCGTCTCATCTGCCTGAAGCAAGCTTTCCTGGCGGCACCACTGATCCAAAGGGTCAAAGCACCCTCACTGACCTCAGAGAGGGTCCCAGGGCACTCAGACCAGGCTGATTCCTCACAACCAAGAGGACCATTCAGAGTACTCCCACATCTCAGAGAGCTAAGCATTTCCTTTCTCTCCAGTGCCCCACACTGAAACTGATGAAAGGCCAGCGAAGAATGTGTCCAAGTTGCACCCTGAGGCTCCGTGAGGTGCCCTGAGCCCCTCCCCACTGGCCCGTGTGGGTACCCCATAGGGCACAGGGTGTGTGACAGAACCGGGAGCTGAGACGTGAAGAGGCTACAGCCTGCATCTGCAGGTGGGATCACCCTGACCTTCACTTTCAGCAAAAGGGTTCCCTCCATCACTGCCAGATAACTGCTCCTACCAAGCTGGGCCTGCAGGCCCTGGCCCTGGAGGCTGCTTCTCACGGGGTTGTTGTTGTAGCTGCTGTTCAGTTGCCAGGTCGTGTCTGACTCTTTGCAGCCCCATGGACTGTAGCACGCCAGGTTTCCCTGTCCTTCACTACTTCCCAGAATTTGTTCAAACTCATGTCCTTTGAGTCGATGATGCCATCCAACCACCTCATCCTCTGTCATCCCCTTCTCCTCCTTCTCTCTCAATCTTTCCCAGCATCAGGGACTTTTCCAGTGAGTCGGTTCTTCGCATCAGGTAGTCAAAGTATTGAAGCTTTAGCTTCAGCACCAGTCCTTCCAATGAGTACTCAGGGTTGATCTCCTTTAAGACTGACTAGTTTGATCTCCTTGCTGTCCAAAAGACTCTCAAGAGTCTTCAGCACCACAGTTCAAAAGCATCGATTCTTCAGTGCTCTGCCTTCTTATGGTCCAGCTCTCACATCCATACATACTACTACTACCATTACTAAGTCACTTCAGTTGTGTCCGACTCTGTGCAACCCTATAGATGGCAGCCCACCAGGCTCCCCCGTCCCTGGGATTCTCCAGGCAAGAACACTGGAGTGGGTTGCCATTTCCTTCTCCAATGCATGAAACTAAAAAGTGAAAGTGAAGTCGCTCAGTCATGTCCGACTCTTAGCGACCCCATGGACTGCAGCCCACCAGGCTCCTCCGTCCATGGGATTTCCCAGGCAAGAGTACCGGAGTGGGGTGCCATTGCCTTCTCCGAACATCCATACATGACTACCGGAAAAACCACAGCCTCTCACAGGGTGTAAATCCTATTTCTGGACTCTGAGCAGAGTGAAGGAAAGCTGAGTTAAGTGCTCTCCTGTTTCAGACTCCAAGACCACGTTCACAGTGAATGGGCTCATGGCCTCATTCATCCTCTGGACTGTGCCTTGAGCCACAAGAATACCCTTCCTTGGCCCCAAGCTGGCCCCAGAATCACATGGCACCCCACATCCCCCCACCCAAGGCTGAGCAGCTCCCAGTTCAGAGCCATCAGGTCATCCGGCCCAGGTCCCTTCCCTGCTTCTCCTTTGCCCTCATCCTCGCCCAGCAGCCAGACAGGTCACCAGCCTACCTGACACCCCGAGAGTCCCCCACGGTCCTCAGAATACAATCCAGGCTTCCAACCATAAAGCCCATCTGATGGCAGCCCTCCTGCCGTCCTCTCTGCCCACCAGCCTTTGTTCTGTTCCTCAAGCACGGCAAGCTCCCTCCCTCCTGCTCTCCTTTTATCTATCTTTGGTCTCCCCGGTCTTCGTTGCTGTGCAGGGTTTCTCTAGTTACTGCGAGTGGGGGCAGTGCCGGGCTTCTCGTTGCAGCGGCTTCTCTCGTCGCGGAGCACGGGCTCTAGGGCGTGCAGGCTCGGTAGTTGTGGCGCTTGGGCTTAGCTGCCCCTCGATTTTCCCAGAGCAGGGGTTGAATTGTGTCCCTTGCACTGGCAGGTGGATTTTTAACCCCTGGACCACCAAGGAAGCCCGCATCTTGTTCTCTTGACCTGAAATGCTCCTACATCCAGTCTCTGCAAAACGGCCTCCTCTCACTCAGGTCTCAGCTCAAATGCACCGGCTCAGGAGGCCTCCCCTGGCTCCTGCTCTAATGCTGCCCTCCCCACACACACTCCCTGCCATGTGCTTAATCGCTCAGTCTTGTCCGACTCTTTGTGACCCCATGGACGGTAGCCCACCAGGCTCCTCTGCCCACGGGAATTCTCCAGGCAAGAATACTGGAGTCCCCATCATTTACTTCTTTACTAGCTGCCTCCCCTACATCCACTCCACAAGAGCAGAAACCCTGCTTGTCCACTGTGGTGTCTGCAGCCTTCAGAACTCTCTGAACATCGTCTGAACTCAGAGACTAAGGCTGAATAAGTGAATGAGTGGATGAGTGAATGAATGAATGAGAAAACGAATAAGTGAATGCATGGCCCAAATGAATGCGTGCCAAGAATGAGCGCATGCACAGGTGGCGGGTGGCCTGAATGCAGGGAGGCAGACATCCAACCAGGGGCCCTCAGCTCCATACCCTGTCTTTTGCCCGGGGTGGGGGAGGGGGCCCCGACACCCAGCAAACTTGGGCTCAGCCTTGGCTGACCTGCTTGAATACTCACTTAGCCCAACCGAGATGCTGCCAAGAAGACATGTGCACTTGATTCTTCTTTCTCATACCACAGATCAAACTTGCACACTGTCCATTTAAACTCCCATTGTTTGGCCCTCCCCTAAGGAAACTTCAAACCTAAAAATTTCTTTCTCCCCTCATTTTGCCCCTTTGTGGAGAACGAAATGCTCCATTTAGCATTCCTAAAGGGCCATTAGCATCCCAAAGCTCTTGTGTGCGGCCCGGCTGGAGGTGGTTCCCGGCGGAGCGGCTGTGAGCTGCTGCCTGGGGCCCAGCCTGCCACTCCGGGCAGCCTCCCGAATCCCCAGGCTCTTGGCAGAATCTCCCTCCTCCCTCGCCAAACTCTGCTGGTCCTCTCATTTCAGATATTCACCACATACCTCCCTTCTCCTTCTCCGACTCTAGTTCCGAAGGATTTTTCCCTCTCCTCCTTTCTTTTGATAAATGCTGCACAGGGGAACTTTTTAATTCCAATAAAAGAATCACCCTCCCGCCTCAACAAGGCAAGAAGAATACCCTCATTATAAAACAAACAAGGGAGGGGGTTAATCCTCCCTTCGCTGCCCCCACTTCCTGCGCCCTCCATCCTTGTTCAAAGAGAAAGCCGAAGCCGTGTCCCCACGAGGCAGGTGGGGCAGACCTGGGCGTGAGGCAAACACAGCAGTGTCTCGAGACTCCAGAGAGGCCTGAAGAGGTGATTCCTCCCCACGTTCGCATGTCAGCTTGCCAGGGACATTGCTTGGTGTGGGACATTGTTCTAGATAATCACCTGCTGTTCAAATTAGCCTGGGAATCAGACAAAAATCCTTCTGGAAAGTGTAACCCAGTTTGCCAGGTTCTCAGGGAGAAACTCATGGTCGGCCCTTTAGCTTCCATCAGAGAGGATTCTTCTTTCTCACAGCAGCTTTGCATTTTTCTGTATCCGGTCTAAAACTTCAGGATGCCCACCCCCAATACGGATCCCTGCCAAAGCAACAGGATGACCACTGGTCCCTGGAGACAGCGCAGCAGCCTTGAAGACCATGATGGCCTGTGTGTCCTGGACCTGGTGAGGATCTTGCTGACCTCTGCCTTCATCAGCCCCTGGGGAGGGGAGGCAAGACACTTCTTTTTCATCTGAAAGTACTAGCCCCATGAGCCATTTGCACAGCTAGTATTTCATTTAGGTGAACCGATTTCCTTAATTTTTACTGAATGAGGTCAGGATAGGCTGCCTGAGGGGCAAGAGACTGGAGATGATTCTTTTTTAAAAAAAAATAATTTTCATTGATGTATTTATCCACTGTATATATGTGTGTGTGTATACATATATATGTGTGTGTGTGTATACATATATATATGTGTGTGTATACATGTATATATGTGTGTGTGTGTATATACATACACACACACACATATACAGTGGATAAATACATCAGTGAAAAATGTTTTAAATATATATATGTATTTTATATACACACATATATATACATACAGCCAAATTTAAAATACAAAAATATATTTTAAATATATATTTTTTAATTGGGCTGCACCAGCTCTGAGCTGTGGCTCACAGAATCTTTTCTCTGTGGTGTCATGCAAACTCTTAGTTGCACCATATGGAATCTAGTTCCATAATCAGGGATCAAACCCGGGCCCCCTGCACTGGAAGTGTGGAGTCTTAGCCACTGGACCCCCTGGGAAGTCCCTTCACTGTATACTTAATAAGCACCTACTATGTGCCAGCATCCTGCTGGACCCTGAAGACACAAAGATAATGGCCAAAGGACTGTCCTTGGAGGGATCAAGTCTGCTTCCAGGGGCTACTTCGGAAATTGTGTAATTCCGAAGTGCTGGGATTAACACCCATGGAGGACACTGGAAAGGGCGTTGCTCCAGGGCTGCACGTGCTGGAGAGGGAGGGGATGCAATGACTTTCACAATGACTAATTCATAATGAAGTATCCATGCATGAAATTATCCAGACCGGAATACTGCAGTGGATAGCCTATCCCTTCTCCAGGGGATCTTTCCAACCCAGGAATTGAACCTAGGTCTTCCACATTGCAGGCGGATTCTTTACCAGCTGAGCCATAAGGGAAGCCCAAGAATAATGGAGTGGGTAGCCTATCCTTTCTCCAGGGGATCTTCCCGACCCAGGTATCGAACCAGGGTCTCCTGCACTGCAGGTAGATTCTTTACCAACTGAGCTACCAGGGAAGCCCCACAGCAGCAACCGGAAGGGTAAACTCCTTTCAACATCCCCCAGACAGTGGAAGAAATGGGGTGGTCTGGGAGAAGGGTCTAAGATACGTTTTGTCTGTGAAACAGCCAGATAATTATTTGAGGCTTGGCGGGTTGCAGGGTCTCTGGTGCAACTACTCAAACCCTGCTGTTGTACCGAAAGCAGTCACACACAACCTCTAAACAACAGATATGGCTGTGTTCCAATGAGTATTTACAAAACAGGCAACAGGCAGAACTTGGCCCACAAGCTGTAGTTTGCAGACATTGTCTAGTTCAGCACCAAGAAAGAACCCACTCCAGACCTAGCTCTTCATTAATTTAATAAATCAATGATCCACCTAATAACAACAAACTCACTCGAGTTACAAATTTCCTGAAACCAATGCTATTCCCAAAGCACCAGAGCTAAGACTGGCTAGGGAAAGGTGGAGGAGTAGGAAGAACATCCTGCTCAGGGGAGCACTTCAGTGATAGATGAGGCAAGATCTTGTTTTGATATGTGAGTGGTATTATACCATATGTTATGGAGTTCTGTTCCTGGGGGCACACATATATTTATGATTTTAACTGCAGCATTATATTTTAGGGTGTGAACAGACCAGTTTATTTAGCCATTTCCTTACTGATAAGACATGGAGGCTGTGTTCTCTGCCTCTCTTCTCTCTCTCTTTGTGTGTGTATGTAGAAATAGACATGGCCTAATACTAAAGAATCTGCCTGCCAATGCAGGAGACACAGGAGGCTCAGGTTCAATCCCTGGGTCCAGAAGATCCACTGGAGGAGGAAATGGCTACCCACTCCAGCATTCTTGCCTGGAAAATTCCATCGATAGAGGCTGGCAGGCTACAGTCCTTGGGATCGCAAAGAGTCAGACACAACAGAGCATGCACATACCCATGCTACCCCCCAATACAATAGATATTCTGAGATAAAATTATAGATAGATATTAAGACAGATGACAAATAGATATATAGATATATACAGTAGATATTTGTTGTTGTTCAGTCGCTAAGTTGTGTGTCTTTGTGATGAAGACAGCAGAGGCAGTAGATAGACAGATGGATACAGATCTAGATGAATCTGGGACAAAACACTTGTTGATACCTTTCTGTGTGCCCTGTGTATTTCTCCAGGGTGGGTATGAAGGGTCAGAATTGCTGGGTCACAGGGAAAACTCACTTAAATGCACTCAGTCCTTCCAACGTTCTCTAATGGTGCCTTTAACTGTGGCTCACCTTCTTGCGTCCCTCTGGCCTTGTGGGGGAGGCAAGTGACAGACCACAGAGGGGTCCCTATAAAAACAGGGACTGAAGGACTTCCCTGGCGGTCCAGTGGTTAAGACTCCACGCTTCCACTGCAGGGGGCACGGGTCTGATCCCAGGTCGGGCAACTAAGATAACACACGCCACGTAGTGTGGCCAAAAAAAGGGGGGGGCGTACTGAAAAACTACCTAAAGTACATGACCCAATGGGAAGTCAACACGAACTGCTCTGTTTTATTATTCAAAATCATCCAAAAGAAAACCAGGCCAGCACAGCCACCCACACGCTGCAAAGCAGGGAGAGTTGGACCCGGTGGCAGGTGGAAGGGCACCACCTTCGGGCCCATGGCCGAGTCTCAGCTGTCAGAAGAATAAATGCCAGCAGGGAACCGGTCCTGACTACTCTCATTAATTTGGACCCGGGGTCAAGGATGGGAGCCGGCTCGGGAGGGGAGCTCTCTCGAAGGTTCTTGGCATTCTCGGAGTGGGGGCAGAGCTACGGGGATGGTCTGGCCTGTCTGTGAGTGCCGAGGACTTGGATTTCTGAATTCAAATGCCAAGCCAGGCCTGGCACCGGCCAGGTTGAGCCCTCCTTTGTGTCTGAAAACCCTTTTTGTTTGAAGTTGGTGTAACTTTAAGCGGCCTGCCAAGGAGAGCCTGTGAGAAAGCTCCCCAGGCCAGACTCCTTTCCCATCTCAACCTCGTCAAACCCCCGCCTTCTCCCGTGATGCAACTTTTCTCAGCTGCCCAGCCCGGGTGCTTAGACGGCTCCCCGCCAGGCCAAACACCCCAGCCCAGAGGAACCATCAGCTGATCCTCTCGCTCCAAGGCCCAAGAGGGACCTGAGGCTGAGTGAGTGGGAGAATAACTCTGAACTGCGGGGGAGGGCTGGCATTTCCTGAACAGCTGATACAAGCAGGGGGCTGTACTTAGTATCTTGCTTACATCCTTTCACTGAACTTTCCAACAATTCCAGGGCACGGAGGTGGATGAATCCCATTTCTCAGATGACAGGTTGAGGCTGAGAGGCTCAGGATCTAGATGGAGAGGGTGTTCAGTTCAGGCCTGTCTGATTCCCAAAGCCAGAAATCTTCCTGCTACACCACTGGCTTTCAAACTGGGAATCGTGACACTCTAGGATGGTGGTTTCTTGTTAATTTCATTGTTCAGACAGTAAAGGATCTGTCTACAATGCAGGAGACTGGAGTTCAGTCCCTGGGTTGGGAAGATCCCCTGGAGAAGGGAACGGCTACCCATTCCAGTATTCTTGCCTGGAAAATCCCATGGACAGAGGAGCCTGGCAGGCTACAATTTGAAATAATTTCAGACTTAACAAAAAAGTTGCGAAACAGTGCAAAGAAGTCCTGTGTCCCCTTCACCCAGCTTGCCCAGATGTTAATGTCTTCTACCCATACCATTATGATCAAAACCAGGACACTGAAATCTTATCTAAAAACATTATTCAAACTTTACCAACTGTCCCACTAATGCCCCTTTCTCATCCGGGATGGATCTGATCCAGCATCTGATACTGCAGGTAAGCCTCTTGTTTTCTTTTCCTCCTCCAGGCTGTGGCAATCCCCCAGTCTTTCTTTGTCCTTAATGACTCTGATACTCTTTTTTTTTTTTGGGGGGGGTGCATCTAGTCTTAGTTGGTTCATGGCATGTAACATCTTAGTTTCTAGACCTTACCCCCAAGAGATGTGACTTCATTAAGCCAGGAAAATGCTCAAAAACACACATTTTAATAAACATTTTCTTCCCCACACAATTTTTTAAATTAAAATGTCATTCCCATACCACAGAGTTTATCCTTTATAAGTGTACAATTCCATGATTTTTAGTACATTTACAAGGTTATACATCATCACTGATTCCAGAACATTTTCATCACCCTAACAAGAACCTCATACTCATTTAACAATCCCTCTCCACTCACCCCTCCCTTCAATCTCTAGTAACCATAAATCTGCTTCCTAGATGGATCTGCTTATTCTGGACATTTCATGTAAGTAGAATCATACAGTATGTGGCCTTCTATGACTGGCTTTCAATTATCATGAAGCTTTTTTTTTTTAAATTTATTTACAAAGTTTTTAAGGTCTACTCATGTACAAGCATATACAGTACTCTATTCCTTTATATGGCTGAATAATATTCTATTTTTACGATGAGATGGTTGGATGGCATCACTGACTCAATCAACATGAGTTTGAGCAAGCTCAGGGAGATGGTGAAGAACAGGGAAGCCTGGTGTGCTGCAGTCCACAAGATTGCAATGAGTCAGACATGACTGAGCGACTGAACAATACTCTATTCTGTGGACATACCAAACTTTATCCATTCATCTGTTGAAGGACTTGTGGGTTGTTTCCACTTTCTGGCTATTATGAATAATGCCATTATGAACATTTGTATTCAGTGTTTTGTGTGTGTATATGTATTTTCATTTCTATTGAGTATATATCTAACAGTGGGATTGCTGGGTCATATGGTAACTCTACAAGCTTCCCAGGTGGCTCAGTAGTAAAGAATCCACCTGCAATGCAGGAAACCAGGGTTCAATCCCTGGATTGGGACAATCCCCTGGAGAAGGGAATGGCTATCCATTCCAGTATTCTTGCCTGGAGGATTCCATGGACAGAGGAGCCTTGCAGGCTGCAGTCTATGAGGTGACAAGGAGTCAAACACAACTGAGCAACTAACTATACTATGCATGGTAACTCTATGTTTAGCATTTTCAGGAACTATTTTCTAAAGCAGTTACATCACTTTACGTTCCCAAGAGCAAAGTACCCATGAAAGTCCCAATTTCTCCACATTCTTTTGAATACCTGTCATTATTTTATTGATTGTAGTCAATCCGCCTGCAATGCAGGAGACCCCGGTTCAATTCCTGGATCTGGAAGATCTGCTAGAGAAGGGATAGGCTATCTATTTTAGTATTTTGGGGCTTCCCTTGTGGCTCAGCTGGTAAAGAATCCACCTGCAATGTGGGAGACCTGGGTTTGAGTCCTGGGTTGGGAAGATCCCCTGAAAGGCTACCCACTCCAGTATTCTGGAGAATTCCATGGACTGTAAGAGTCAGACATGACTGAGTGACTTTCACTTTCACTAGCAATCCTAGTAAATGTGAACAGGTACGATTTATATTTCTCCAGTGGCTAATGATGTTGACATCTTTTCATGTGCTTATTGGCCATATGTGTATCTTCTTTGGAGAAATATCTATTCAAATTCTTGGCCTGTTTTTAAGTTTATTTTGTCTTTTTGTTGTTGAGTTGTAAGATTTCTTTATATATTCTGAAACCTTTTCAGGTAGTTGATTTGTAAATATTTCCTCCTATTCTGTGGGTTGTCCTTTCTTTTGCTTGAAAATGTCCTCTAAACCACAAGTTTTCAGTTTGATGAAATCCACTGTATCTGTTTGTTTCTTTGGTTGCACAGAAGACTGTGAAGTAGGTCATCTATTTACAATCTTATGAGACACTCCAAGGGGCTGATCAAGAGCTAGAGGTCATATAGAGTTACCATATGACCCAGTAATTCCACTCCTAGCAATTCCACTTTTTAAATGTATTAGCATAAAGTTGTTCACCGTATTACCTTATTTTTTGTCTCTGTCAGATTTCTAGTTATATCTCTTTTTCACTCCTAATGTTATTTATTTGTGCCTTCTCTTTTTCTACCCCTCCCCCCACCTTCTACCAGTCTTCCAGATATTTGTTTGTTTTACTAATCTTCCCAAACAACCAACTTTTGGCTTTGGTCTTCTCTGCTGAGTATTTGTTTTCTAGTTCATTGACTTCTGCTCTTATTTTCTATCTCCTCAGCCCCCACTTTGTTCTGGCTTATTCTGTTCATTTTTTCCCCTAACTTCTTAAATTAGATACTTAGGTCATTAACGTTCAGCCTTTCTCATGGTTCTGGTATCCTGTGAAACACATGCCTCTCTTCAGCATCCCCTTTTTCCAATAAATTAATCACCTCTTGGCAAGAGAATGAGGGGGCACAGAGGCCGGCATGGAGCTGAGTAACCTGCCTGTTCCTGTAAGTAAGTAGCAGCCTATGGGAGTCGGGGCTGGGGGCGGGGAGGGGTTGTATTCCAGAGCCAAACTCAGCCGTCAGGGTCATATTTCATTACAGGAGGTGGCACCCCATGTCAGGGAGTTCTTGTGGCCTCACCAGCTTGTCCTTGCAGACTGACTTCTATTTCAGCACATCTCCTTTGCCAGGCCAAGAGGCAGTAAGGCAGATGCTCCTGTAAAGACAGGAATGAGCCAAAGCAATAAACCCAGCCCCAGCTGTCAGCTCAAACTGCTCCAATCTCAAGAATCATCCTGTCTTATTCTTTGCTTCTAATCCTTACTCCCAGTTAATTAATTCCCTTCCTGGAACCACTTAGGAGGGAACCCCAAAACCATCCTCATGGAATGGGAACACTGGAAGGGACTAGGAAGCATCCACCAACTCCTTCTTTTCACCAGAGACCAAGGCCCTGGTGACTTCCATTCACATTCATGATATGGTGCAGCTCTTCTGAAATTAGCTGCTGCTGCTGCTAAATCGCTTCAGTCATGTCCGACTCTTTGCGACCCTATGGACTGTAGCCTGTCAGGCTCCTCTGTCCATGGGATTATCCAGGCAAGAATCTTGGAGTGGGTTGCCACACACTTTGCCAGGGGCTCTTCCTGACCCAGGAATCAAATCCTCGTCTCCTGTGGCTCCTGCACTGCAGGCAGATTCTTTACTGCTGAGCCACCAGTGAAGCTCTTTTTGATACCAGGGTAATATAAAATAACCATCTTTGCCCTATTTAAATGCAGTCTGCTCTGAACTCTACATTTCAGATACTATTTTGTGACCCCTGCTTTTACTTTGGGTTCAAGCATCATATGGCTTTGCACATCTCTTAATTTTTAAAAGGTTGGAAGGCTTTGTCACTTTGTAAACACAAATTAAGAGAGTGATACGTTAGAGTCTACTGTTAATGTGGTCTTTTTGCTCTTTTTGTAGGCAAAAATAAAACAAAGATACAGAGTATCTGAAAACATAATTAGTAAAATTGATTTTGATAAATATATTGAACTCTGTAGCCTGAAAACAAGAGCTCTCTTTCAGTTCCCACGGACTAGCAACAGAAGTGACCTTACATACACACATGAGATTATTTAAAAACAAAACAAAAATGTATTCGTTGCAATGAAATGGAACTGTACACTAATAACAAAATATATACTTTGAGGAGTTAATATCCTAGAAATGAAAACCCAATTCATAAATAACTCCAGAAATGAAAAGAATATCAAAACTACAATGACACAGTCATTGGAAAAACAGTGACAAGGAGAGCAGTACAAACCAAAACCAAGGGCAAGTGGTCAGGGCTACTCTGGAAAGGAAAAATCTTTGCCTTAAATAGCTGTGCTGCTAAATATGAACAAGGGAAAAAAAATGATATTAGTTGAACTGAGCATTCAACTAGAAATGTTAGTAGGACCACAAAAGCCTAAATAAGAAATTAATAAAGATAAAACAGAAATTATAAAATTAGAAAGAATTTTAAAATATCAAAAAATAAGTGGCAGGACTTCCCTGGTGATCCAGGGGTAAAGAATTCGCCTACTAATGCAGGGGACATGGATTCGATTCCTGGTCCAGGAAGATCCCATATGCCACAGAGCAACCAAGCCCGTGGACCACAACTATTGAGTCTGTGCTCTAGAGCCCAGTAACCGCAACTACTGAAGCCCCTTAGCCATACAGCCCGTGCAGCCACTGCAATGAGAAGCCCACACGCTGCAACGAGAGAACAGCCCCCGCTCACCACAACTGGAGAAAAAAAGGCCTCACAGCAACGAAGACCCAGCACAGCCAAACATAAATAAATAAATAAATAAATAATTTAAAAAAAATAAGTGGCAGACTAAAATGTATGTAAGAGCTCTGACTCTGAGAACAGAGAGACCCTGTCTGAATTACAGCTCTGGGCTTTGTAGCTGTGTCTCAGGCAAGTTAAATGCCTGAACTTCTCAACCACCTGTAAATGTGAATAATAGTACTCAACTCACAGAGTTTTCAGATTCTGAAAAGCAGACAGTACATACAAAATACTTAGCACAGGGCCTGGCACACACTGAGTGTTCAACAGATATTATCAGATGTTATTATCACTTTCAAAAATGTCAAACAAACACACTGAGGCAAAAAAGAGTGAGAATATTCACTATTAGAAATTAGAACAGTGATACAGCCATATTTTAAAGTTAAAAAATAATTTTTTTAGTGATTGGGAATGGGAAGTGATTACTATACACAACTATGCTTAAAAAATGAAAATCTGGGTAAATCATTATTTTCTTGGAAAATAGATTACCAAATTTGACTCAGAAAGCAGTTGAAAAATTCCTGAATAAACATATAAGCATGGAAGAAATTGAAATGGTTATCAAATAACTCTTCCCAAAATGGCACAGGGCCCAAATGGGCTAATTCTAGCAAATCTTCAAAGAAAAGTTCTTTCTCATGCTACTTAAATTATTCCAGAGCATAGAAAAGAACAGAAACTTCTCACTTCATTTTATAAGGTTAGAACAGCCCTGATACAAAAGACAATAAAAAGAGAAAAAAGTTCAGATAAATTACACGTTTGAACAGATACAAAAAAAACACATAAAACATCACTAAAGAATAATATAACCAAATAAACTTTATTCCAAGAACACTAGAATGGCCCCCATTTAGAAAATCACAAAACCACAGTGAGATACTACTTCACCATCACCAGAATGACTATTATCGAAAAGAAAGAACAGAAATATTGATGAGGATGTGGAGACACTGGAATCTTCATACATTACAGGTAAGACTTTGAAATGGAACAGCTGCTCTGGTAAACAGCCTGGCAGCTCCTCAAAAAAGTTAAATATGAAGTTACCATACAACCCAGCATTTCCACTCTGAGCTACAAACCCAAGAGAAATGAAAACACATATTCATGCAAAAACATGTATATCATAGGAGCATTACTCCTAGCTGCCAAAAGGTAAAACAATCCAAATGTCCACTAGCTGAAGGATGAATTTAAAAAATGCAACATATCTAGACAGTGAAATATTATTCAGCCATAAAAAGGAATGAAATGCTGACACATGCTGTAACATGGATGAACCATGAAAACATTATGCTAATTATTTAGCATTAAACAGTATGCTAAACATTGAAGTCAGTCAGTAACAAAAGGCCCCAGGTTATACGATCCTATTTATATAAAATGTACAGAACAAACAAGTCCATAGAGATCAAAAGTAGATTAATGTTTTCCTGGGGCTGGGATAGAAACGCAAGCAAAAAGGACTGAGAAGTGACTGTTATGGGTATAAGGTTTCTTCTGGTGATGATGACAATGCTCTTTAATGATGGTTGCACCACTCTAGGTCTTTCCAGTGGCTCAGCAGTACAAAATCTGCCTGCAATGCAGGGGCAGCAGGATAGATCCCAGGGTCAGAAGATTACCTGGAGGAGGACATGGCAACTCACTCCAGTATCCTTGCCTGGAGAATCCCATGGACAGAGAAGCCTTGCAGGCTACAGTCCACACGGTTGCAAAGAGACAGACACCCCTGAAGTGACTTAATATGCATGCACACACCACTCTATAAACATACTAAAATCCATTGAGTTGTATGCTTTAAATGGGTGAAGCATATAGTATGATAATTATATCTCAGTGAAGCTATTAAAATTTTATCAAACCAATTAATATAATTCATTATTTAATGTGCTTAAGCAGAAATACTATATGATCACTTCGATTGATATCTAAAGGATTAACATTCTAAAGGAACCACATATCCTTGATTTAAAACAACAGCAAAAAGGAACAAACCTCCGGGAAGCCAGGAACCAAGGTCATTCCTTTGAGCACAATAAAAAAGGAACAAACGACATACTTAATAATAAAACTCTAGAAACATTCTCACTCAAATCAAGATCAGCTTAAAGGTGTCTTACCGTTATTCTATACCGTTGCTGTCAAGTTCTATTCAATGCAGTAAGGCAAGAAAAATAAAAGTCCAAATGCTGGGAAAGAAGAGCTAAAATATTCGTGATTTGTGGGTTCTAATTGAATAGAGAAGAGAATTAACTGAAACACTATGAGCATTAATTTTAAAAGAGTTCAGTAAAAAGGCGGGTTGCAAAGTACTAATATAAAAATCAACAACTTTGCTCTATGTCAGCAGTGTCCAGTTAGAAAATACAATAAGGGTTTCCCTGCTGGTCCAGCAGTTAAGAACCCACCTTGCAATGCAGGGGACACTGGTTCCATCCCTAGTCTGCAAAGATCTCACGTTGGGACGAAGATCTCACAAGAGAAACCGAGCCTGCTCTCTGGAGCCCAGGAGCTGCAGCTACTGAGCCCTAGCGCCCTAGAGCCCATCAGTTCAGTTCAGTTCAGTTCAATTCAGTTGCTCAGTCGTGTCCGACTCTTTGCGACCCCATGAATAGAGCCCATATTCTATTCCAAAGAGGAATTGCCTATGGCCAACAGGTACATGAAAAGATGCTCAACAACCTTAATCATCAGGGAAACGCAAATCAAAACCACAACGGGATACCCCTCACACCTGTCAGAATAGTTATTATCAAAAGGAACACAAATAACAAATGTTGGTGAGGATATGGTGAAGCCAGTGCCCTGTTGGTGGGAATGTACATTGGGTCAGTCACTTATGGAGGTGTCTCAAACAACTAAAGACACAGTTACCCTATGACCCCAACAATTCTACTCCCAGGTAGATATCCCCAAAAGTGAAAACACTAATTCAGAAAGGTACAGGTACCCCAATGTTCACAACAGCATTATTTACAAATGCCCAGATATGGAAGCAAACTAAGTGTTCATAAGCAGAAGAATGAATAAAGAAGAGACACACACACACTAATCTATACACATACAATGAAATATTACTCAGTCAAAGAAAAGAGTGAAACTTTGCCACCAGCAGCAACCTGGATGGACTCGGAAGGCATTATGCTAAAGTGAAATAAGCCGGAGAAAGACAAATACTGTATGAACTATCACTTATATGTGGAACCTAAAAAAAAAAAATACAACCAACTGGTAAACACAACAACAACAACAGACTCAGAGAACAAATTAGTGGTTACCAGGGGGGCCGAAGGAGGGACAATATAAGGGTGAGGGATTAAGAGGCACAAACGGCTAGGTATAAAATAAGCCACAAGGACATATTACACAACATGGGGAATTTAGCCAATATTTTAATAATAACTATAAATGGAGTATAACCTTTAAAAACTGTGAATCACTATACTATACAACTGTAACTTATATTGTACAGCAACTATGCTTCAATTAAAAACTTTTTTTACAAAAGAAAGTTCAAGTCTAGAAGCTGCACTCCACCTCAGGGTCTATTTTCTATGAGCCTCCTCTAAGCCCCCTCCTTGGGGGTGTGTACCCTCACTTCCTACCCTACTCCATATACCAGTGAGGTCTGGAGCAGAGTCCCCAGGACCTGCAGGCATTGAAAGCCCAGAGAACTTCAATAACATTCCCAAGGCCACACTGTGAGCCCAGACCCAGGACTTCAACCCAGGCAGTCTGAACCTGGAAACAGGTTCTCTCGACCATAACCCCTAACACACATCTTGGTATTTCAGACACTATTACAGAGAACCCTGTGCTCTCTGATCTTGATTTTAAAACTGAAGTGTTTCTATACAGTTGGAATATCAGACCTTGCTTTTCACTGAGGGTTGAATTCCGCAGACACTTTCAGTTCAAAACAATGAACAGGGACTTCTGTGACAGGGAGTAGAGTGATTAACTGCACTTCCAACTCAGGGGTCGTGGTTCCATCCCTAGTCTGGGAACTATGATCCTACATTCCGCGGAGCATGGCCAAAACAATATAATAAGAAAAATAAAACAACAAACAGGTCTCTCATCTTGGTTCCAACAACAAACTGGGGTGAAGAACACAGAGGACATCCAGTCCCGGTCTTCCCTGGCGAGTCTGAGTAGCGCTGATAGATGATCCGCCCCTAAACGTGGCTTAAGTCTCTGTGGATTGGAGTGAGAAGCAGTTTCCTTCCTTGTGGCAGCTGGGCAGGCAGAGTACTTTCTCACCATGAGTTCTCCCCGGGTCTGAGCCGAGGAGTGAGATAGGGCTGGGTCTGGGAAGAAAGACTTGGCTGCGATGGACCTGCCCACCTCTGAGGTCTGGCTGCGCGAAGAGGAAACGCGTTGGCCGCAGGACTCAGAGCAGGGGAACTGCTGTCCAACAGCCCTGCCCTGGGGCACCCGACCCAGAGGTACTTTCATGTTTTGGAGGCCAAGCTCTAGATCTGTAAACACAATGTGTTTCCTTTTTCATGCTGGGGTTGAAGCTGTTATTGTTCGGCGCTTTTTCTGCTTCGGCCCAAATGCAAGCAGAGCGCTTGCCCTGGGCAGAGTCCTGTCTCCCCACGTCACGCAGACCTTGTTTGGGGTTCTGGGCCTAACTTCTCAGGTGGGAAGAGCCCCAGGCCCCCGACCCAGTTTGGGGCATAATTTCCTTCACATTTCAGGGTAGTTCTAGAGTTTTCTCACTCCAGGGGACCTTGCGTGGGGACTTCAGGGCTGACTTTCCTGGAGAGGCCACTCTTCTAAGGGCCCCGCGATCTCTCAAGCTGTTGGGGTAGGAGGAAACTAAAATGCTACGACAGAGCAGATGCAGGAGGAAAATGTGAAGTGGACCACAGTCCCATCCCTTCCTAGTACAGGAGCCAAATCCAAAACTCACTTCCTCTCAAGACCTACAGCATCTTTCCTATGTCCCAGACATTGAGCAAAGCTCCTCACTTGGGGGCCCACTCATGTGTATGGTTCAGTACAAGTGTTCACCACTCACACGCACACCCTCCTTAAAGAGATCACTTCCCACCTGCATGGAGGGCACCATTTCCTCCTTCTTCACATCCCCAGACCCAACAGAGCCACCTGACCACTGACTGCTCCAGAAACGTCCACTTAAGGTTACTTCTTCTTTTTTTCAAAAAAAAAAAATATATACTTATTTGGCTGCGCCAGGTCTTAGTTGCAGCACGGGGAATCTTTTTTTTTAGTTGCAGCACACAGAATCTAGTTCCCTGACCAGGTATTGAACCCTGGTCCCCTGCACTGGGAGCACAGATTCCTAGCCACTGGACCATCAAGGAAGTCCCCTACAGGCTACTTCATTGTCTGCAGGCTGGGGGAGCAGGGGAAGCTCTTCTGGGACCAAAACTGTCTTGCAGTTTTCATCTCCTAGGCTAATTCTAACTAAACAGTAATGGCTGCCTAGGATATTATACTGAAGTATGTGTTAGTTGCTCAGTCACGTCCAACTCTTTGCAACCCCATGGGCAGTAGCCCGTCAGGCTCCTCTGTCCATGGAATTCTCCACGCAGGAATACTGGAATGGATAGCCATTCTCTTCTCCAGGGAATCTTCCCGATCAAGGGATCATACTTGGGTCTCTGACACTGTAGGCATAATTCTTTACCATCTGAGCCACCAAGGAAGCCAAGAGTCTAATACCCTAAGACTATTTCTGGACTTAGGAAAACGAATACTGTGACTGATTAGTGATGTCTGCCCTGGTTTCAGAATTTGGAAGAGATGCATTGCCAAGTACTCACCACAGCCACTCCAAACAGGAAGAGATGAAATCAGAAGTCCCAACAAACCTAATGAGGCAGCAGAAAGTGTCCATCTCTTTGGGACAGTCCATCCATGGAATATAATGCAACACAGAGGCAGTCAGGAAACTAAAAGAGGTCTACCTCGTTTTCTTGTTACCTAAGACTCATTTATTCAAACCCAGCTCCTTCAAAGGTGACTATGGTCCTACAGAGTGTCTAACTTAGGTGTGGAGCCTCTGGAATGTGTGAAAAATTGTACATGATGACTAATACTCTCTCTTATCTGCAGGCAGTAAAGGAGTGGGGAAAATCTAGAAAATCTAGCAATAGCACAGCCAGGAAGGAGAATGAATGGCTCTCAACTAAAGCTGGGCCCTGCAGAGAGGCTGGTACCTTGCACGCCTTATACAGGCTAGTCCCAAACCGTCCACAGGCTGAGTTCTAGAGCCTCCTTCCAGGCTGAGTTGGGAGGATTCATTGATTATCAGGTGAAACCGTGAACTTTCTGCCCCTCTTAGTGTTACTTTCTGCCTTTCAGGTTCTCACTGAACAAATGTACTCTGACCTCTAAAAAACCACTCATCCTGCCCCTGTTTTTGGCAGCACCATACTGCATGCATGAGCTTAAGTTCCCCAACCAGGGATCAAACCCGCAGCCCCCGCAGTGGAAGTATGTGTGCGTGTGTGCGTGCTCAGTCGCTTCGGCGACCCTACGGACTGTAGCCCTCCAGGCTCCTCTGTCCATGGGACCCTCCAGGCAAGAATACTGGAGCGGGTTGCCATTTCTTTTTCCAGGGGATCTTCCCAACCCAGGGACTGAACTCGTGTCTCTTGCATCTCCTGCACTGGCAGGTAGATTCTTTACCACTAGCACTGCAGTGGAAGTGCAGGGTCTTAACCACTGGGCCGCCAGGGAAGTCCCCACTCACCCCTTTAAATAACCCAGAGGACTGGCATACCTACTGAGAAATCTTTCTTCTGGATCGTCTTTATATGCATAAACGCACTGCAAGGGGATTACAGCCTTAGCACCAGCTAATACACTAACCCTAACGGCAAAAGGCTCAGGATCTCTAGGAATGACCCTGAGAGAGGCAGAGGCAGTGTACATTTCTCCACTCCTTGGCAGCACTCCTGAACCACTGGTACACCTGTCTCCTTGCTGACATATTCCCCTGTTCCCTGAGGGCCAGTGGATGCACTGGCTAGAAACATCCAACACAAAGGAGGCTGGGAGCAGGCGCTTCAATGCTGGATGAGGAAGGCTCCGACGGAAAGCATCTCACATCTCATCCATCCCGTGACCACAGTCCCTTCTCTCTGTCAGAGGGCAGAACTGGTACAAAAATAACAAAGTCAAGGCTGAACACACACTGAGTCAAAGACTCCCAGGAGCTGGGGATGGAAAGGAAGTATTATCTCTAGAAGCAAAGAACTGACCAGCTGATGGGTCTCTGCCTTCTGACCTGGGGGAAACTCACATTATATAATCATAAAACATTATGTCATTAAATCATTAAATGTTATGTAAATCATGTAACATTCCAACACAAAGGAAAATCTAATTCCAAGTTTATAATAGGGCTACATTTTCTGGAATACAAATACAGAAATGCACTCTTGAACTCCCCACGTGGTGCTATACACATCGAACCGAACTGAGACAAGAGACAGACTGGCTGCGAACGGCCCTATGTCCAAGGACTCTCACGGGCAGTTTCCTTATTCCAGGTGCTGTTCAGAACCATCCCTGGGAGCTGATTACAACAGAATGTGGCTTTTATGTCATCAGCCTTTGAGACAAGTGCCACTGGTAACTGCCTGCTCTCTGTGTCTGCAATGGCATCACTGAACAAGCCAAGATGTGCCCTGTCCAAGCTCAGGTTCGTTTGTGCAAAACCTCTGCTGGTGGCCAGGACATCTGGTTTGGAAAGGCTTCCATTTCTCATGGCAATCTGATTCACTGACATAAAGCACATGCAGAGCACCAAGTACGATGCCTGGCACACAGTAGGGGTTTTCAGTCTGTCCTCAGCATGCATCGTGACACACCCCTGGGACAGACACTTTAAACTCCCTGGCCACCTAAACCAAAGCTGCATCTTCCGAGGCTGTGGAGACGGCAACGGCTGAGGTGTGTCTCTTCAGACCATCAGGCAAAATGCTGTCGGTCACTCTGTAAGTATTAACCTCAAATCTCAAGCATTTCAAAAGCCCCCCCGAGACCTCCGGTCTCCCTCTAATGAGAGGCACTGCAGAAACTCAAGGTATGATTATCACTTCTGAAAGGAATCACACTGTGAGCCCAGACCCAGGACTTCAACCCAGGCAGTCTGAACCTGGAAACAGGTTCTCTCGACCATAACCCCTAACACACATCTTGGTATTTCAGACACTATTACAGAGAACCCTGTGCTCTCTGATCTTGATTTTAAAACTGAAGTGTTTCTATACAGTTGGAATATCAGACCTTGCTTTTCACTGAGGGTTGAATTCCGCAGACACTTTCAGTTCAAAACAATGAACAGGGACTTCTGTGACAGGGAGTAGAGTGATTAACTGCACTTCCAACTCAGGGGTCGTGGTTCCATCCCTAGTCTGGGAACTATGATCCTACATTCCGCGGAGCATGGCCAAAACAATATAATAAGAAAAATAAAACAACAAACAGGTCTCTCATCTTGGTTCCAACAACAAACTGGGGTGAAGAACACAGAGGACATCCAGTCCCGGTCTTCCCTGGCGAGTCTGAGTAGCGCTGATAGATGATCCGTCCCTAAATGTGGCTTAAGTCTCTGTGGATTGGAGTGAGAAGCAGTTTCCTTCCTTGTGGCAGCTGGGCAGGCAGAGTACTTTCTCACCATGAGTTCTCCCCGGGTCTGAGCCGAGGAGTGAGATAGGGCTGGGTCTGGGAAGAAAGACTTGGCTGCGATGGACCTGCCCACCTCTGAGGTCTGGCTGCGCGAAGAGGAAACGCGTTGGCCGCAGGACTCAGAGCAGGGGAACTGCTGTCCAACAGCCCTGCCCTGGGGCACCCGACCCAGAGGTACTTTCATGTTTTGGAGGCCAAGCTCTAGATCTGTAAACACAATGTGTTTCCTTTTTCATGCTGGGGTTGAAGCTGTTATTGTTCGGCGCTTTTTCTGCTTCGGCCCAAATGCAAGCAGAGCGCTTGCCCTGGGCAGAGTCCTGTCTCCCCACGTCACGCAGACCTTGTTTGGGGTTCTGGGCCTAACTTCTCAGGTGGGAAGAGCCCCAGGCCCCCGACCCAGTTTGGGGCATAATTTCCTTCACATTTCAGGGTAGTTCTAGAGTTTTCTCACTCCAGGGGACCTTGCGTGGGGACTTCAGGGCTGACTTTCCTGGAGAGGCCACTCTTCTAAGGGCCCCGCGATCTCTCAAGCTGTTGGGGTAGGAGGAAACTAAAATGCTACAACAGAGCAGATGCAGGAGGAAAATGTGAAGTGGACCACAGTCCCATCCCTTCCTAGTACAGGAGCCAAATCCAAAACTCACTTCCTCTCAAGACCTACAGCATCTTTCCTATGTCCCAGACATTGAGCAAAGCTCCTCACTTGGGGGCCCACTCATGTGTATGGTTCAGTACAAGTGTTCACCACTCACACGCACACCCTCCTTAAAGAGATCACTTCCCACCTGCATGGAGGGCACCATTTCCTCCTTCTTCACATCCCCAGACCCAACAGAGCCACGTGACCACTGACTGCTCCAGAAACGTCCACTTAAGGTTACTTCTTCTTTTTTTCAAAAAAAAAAAATATATACTTATTTGGCTGCGCCAGGTCTTAGTTGCAGCACGGGGAATCTTTTTTTTTAGTTGCAGCACACAGAATCTAGTTCCCTGACCAGGTATTGAACCCTGGTCCCCTGCACTGGGAGCACAGATTCCTAGCCACTGGACCATCAAGGAAGTCCCCTACAGGCTACTTCATTGTCTGCAGGCTGGGGGAGCAGGGGAAGCTCTTCTGGGACCAAAACTGTCTTGCAGTTTTCATCTCCTAGGCTAATTCTAACTAAACAGTAATGGCTGCCTAGGATATTATACTGAAGTATGTGTTAGTTGCTCAGTCACGTCCAACTCTTTGCAACCCCATGGGCAGTAGCCCGTCAGGCTCCTCTGTCCATGGAATTCTCCACGCAGGAATACTGGAATGGATAGCCATTCTCTTCTCCAGGGAATCTTCCCGATCAAGGGATCATACTTGGGTCTCTGACACTGTAGGCATAATTCTTTACCATCTGAGCCACCAAGGAAGCCAAGAGTCTAATACCCTAAGACTATTTCTGGACTTAGGAAAACGAATACTGTGACTGATTAGTGATGTCTGCCCTGGTTTCAGAATTTGGAAGAGATGCATTGCCAAGTACTCACCACAGCCACTCCAAACAGGAAGAGATGAAATCAGAAGTCCCAACAAACCTAATGAGGCAGCAGAAAGTGTCCATCTCTTTGGGACAGTCCATCCATGGAATATAATGCAACACAGAGGCAGTCAGGAAACTAAAAGAGGTCTACCTCGTTTTCTTGTTACCTAAGACTCATTTATTCAAACCCAGCTCCTTCAAAGGTGACTATGGTCCTACAGAGTGTCTAACTTAGGTGTGGAGCCTCTGGAATGTGTGAAAAATTGTACATGATGACTAATACTCTCTCTTATCTGCAGGCAGTAAAGGAGTGGGGAAAATCTAGAAAATCTAGCAATAGCACAGCCAGGAAGGAGAATGAATGGCTCTCAACTAAAGCTGGGCCCTGCAGAGAGGCTGGTACCTTGCACGCCTTATACAGGCTAGTCCCAAACCGTCCACAGGCTGAGTTCTAGAGCCTCCTTCCAGGCTGAGTTGGGAGGATTCATTGATTATCAGGTGAAACCGTGAACTTTCTGCCCCTCTTAGTGTTACTTTCTGCCTTTCAGGTTCTCACTGAACAAATGTACTCTGACCTCTAAAAAACCACTCATCCTGCCCCTGTTTTTGGCAGCACCATACTGCATGCATGAGCTTAAGTTCCCCAACCAGGGATCAAACCCGCAGCCCCCGCAGTGGAAGTATGTGTGCGTGTGTGCGTGTGTGCCTGCTCAGTCGCTTCGGCGACCCTACGGACTGTAGCCCTCCAGGCTCCTCTGTCCATGGGACCCTCCAGGCAAGAATACTGGAGCGGGTTGCCATTTCTTTTTCCAGGGGATCTTCCCAACCCAGGGACTGAACTCGTGTCTCTTGCATCTCCTGCACTGGCAGGTAGATTCTTTACCACTAGCACTGCAGTGGAAGTGCAGGGTCTTAACCACTGGGCCGCCAGGGAAGTCCCCACTCACCCCTTTAAATAACCCAGAGGACTGGCATACCTACTGAGAAATCTTTCTTCTGGATCGTCTTTATATGCATAAACGCACTGCAAGGGGATTACAGCCTTAGCACCAGCTAATACACTAACCCTAACGGCAAAAGGCTCAGGATCTCTAGGAATGACCCTGAGAGAGGCAGAGGCAGTGTACATTTCTCCACTCCTTGGCAGCACTCCTGAACCACTGGTACACCTGTCTCCTTGCTGACATATTCCCCTGTTCCCTGAGGGCCAGTGGATGCACTGGCTAGAAACATCCAACACAAAGGAGGCTGGGAGCAGGCGCTTCAATGCTGGATGAGGAAGGCTCCGACGGAAAGCATCTCACATCTCATCCATCCCGTGACCACAGTCCCTTCTCTCTGTCAGAGGGCAGAACTGGTACAAAAATAACAAAGTCAAGGCTGAACACACACTGAGTCAAAGACTCCCAGGAGCTGGGGATGGAAAGGAAGTATTATCTCTAGAAGCAAAGAACTGACCAGCTGATGGGTCTCTGCCTTCTGACCTGGGGGAAACTCACATTATATAATCATAAAACATTATGTCATTAAATCATTAAATGTTATGTAAATCATGTAACATTCCAACGCAAAGGAAAATCTAATTCCAAGTTTATAATAGGGCTACATTTTCTGGAATACAAATACAGAAATGCACTCTTGAACTCCCCACGTGGTGCTATACACATCGAACCGAACTGAGACAAGAGACAGACTGGCTGCGAACGGCCCTATGTCCAAGGACTCTCACGGGCAGTTTCCTTATTCCAGGTGCTGTTCAGAACCATCCCTGGGAGCTGATTACAACAGAATGTGGCTTTTATGTCATCAGCCTTTGAGACAAGTGCCACTGGTAACTGCCTGCTCTCTGTGTCTGCAATGGCATCACTGAACAAGCCAAGATGTGCCCTGTCCAAGCTCAGGTTCGTTTGTGCAAAACCTCTGCTGGTGGCCAGGACATCTGGTTTGGAAAGGCTTCCATTTCTCATGGCAATCTGATTCACTGACATAAAGCACATGCAGAGCACCAAGTACGATGCCTGGCACACAGTAGGGGTTTTCAGTCTGTCCTCAGCATGCATCGTGACACACCCCTGGGACAGACACTTTAAACTCCCTGGCCACCTAAACCAAAGCTGCATCTTCCGAGGCTGTGGAGACGGCAACGGCTGAGGTGTGTCTCTTCAGACCATCAGGCAAAATGCTGTCGGTCACTCTGTAAGTATTAACCTCAAATCTCAAGCATTTCAAAAGCCCCCCCGAGACCTCCGGTCTCCCTCTAATGAGAGGCACTGCAGAAACTCAAGGTATGATTATCACTTCTGAAAGGAAGAAAAAAAAAAAATACTGGCTCACAGAATACCCGCACCACAGCATCAACAGATAAGACCGTTTTATAATCCAGTTCCCTAGAGAGCCATTTATTTTGGTGAAGCCAGTGTGCATAGCAGACGCGGTAGAAGCCATCAAGATAACACGAATAACAACCCAGTGGACTTTTGAAGTGTAAACATAAAAGTCTATTAAGAATACAATGTTGGTTTAATCCCAAGACAAAAAATTTACTTAATGAAAAGCACAACTCATCTCCAGAAGGAAATTATCGATACCAGCTGTGAGCAGACAGTGAGGGGGTTCCTTCCAGGGAACATCTGAATTGCAACCCACTGCCTTTCCAGTATTTACTCTGGACCTGAAGTCTCAGATACTTTTCCGAGGATCTCATTTTTCTACGGGAGGAGGAGGTCAGGGAGAAGTCTGGGCAGGGCAAAAGGACAGTTTGGCAAAGCCTTGGAAAGAAACAGACGCTCCCCAAAAGGTGTGTCTTGATTCGGCTCTGTTTCACTTCTCTGGGTCAAGCAGCGAGCAGCATCTGGGCCCACCTCAACAGAGACCCTCACTCCAGCTTGGGAGACCCTCACTCCAGCTGCCATGGGGCCCAAAGTGATAAACGATAGCCCCGTGCCACTGACACACGTGCCCTGCACGTCCAGCACCCCGCCAGTGACCAGGAAACACCATTAAACTCCCGTCTTTATTTTTAAGACTTTTCTTTTTGATGTGGACCATTTTTAAAGTCTTTATTGAATTTGTTACTGTCTACGTTTACTGTTTATATTGCTTCTGTTTTATGATTTTTTTGGTCTTTTGGCTGCAAGGCATGTAGGATCTTAGCTTCCTGAGCAGGGATCAAACCTGCACCCCCGGCATTGGAAGGTAAGGTCTAAACCACTGGACCACTAGGGAAGTCCCTAAACTCCCTTCTTTAACAATACTTCTTAGCCACGTCCTATACTTTTTCCAATATGTCCCAGAGAAGCAACCAGCTACTGAGCACTAGGGAGAAAGGAGAAGGCCTGTTTAAAAAAGGAATTTCTGATTACGAGCTCTGTTCCACCATCTCTGAGAGAGATCACGGGCCCTGAAATCAAAACTCGGCCATGAGCAACACCTGTGCACACTGACCACCCACACGAAAGTGTTTAAACACTCTGCAGTTACATTCCCAAAAGCTCCCAACTCCCACGAGGCTTAAAGGCTAACATCAAGGACTTTTTATATACAATTTCATATGCAAGCATTCAAGCATATATGAACATAGTAAATATGATCTATGGCATCATATGACATACTATCACATAATACAATACAACTAGGGAACCACCTTTAATTCTAGCAAGAGGCAACAGGTTGTTCCAACTATTGTGCTCTACACGCAGACCTCGCTTGATTGTACTGCACTTTATTGAACTTTGTAGACATCGTGTTTCTTACAGGTTGAAGGGTTGTGGCAACCTAGCCTCGAGCAAGTCTACGGACACTGTAGCACAGACTCACTTCATGCCTCTGGGTCACATTTTGGTAATTCTTAGCAATAGTTCAAACTTTTTATTATTGTCTGTGTTATGGTAATCCATCATCGGTGATCTTTGATATTACGACTATTAATATTAATATGACTCACGAAAAGGCTCAGAGGATGGTTAGCATTTTTTAGCAATAAGTGTTTTTTTAGTTTTATTGAAACATAGTTGATTTATTATGTTGTGTTAATTTCTGCTGTGCATCAATGTTTCAGTCATACATATATAATAATTTTGAACATTCTCTTCCATTATGGTTCATCACAAGATACTGAATATAGGGCTTCCCTGGTGGCTCAGTGGTAAAGAATCCACCTGCCAATGCAGGAGACACAGGTTCGATCCCTGATGCAGGAAGAACCCACATGCTGCAAACTAAGTCTGTGCTCTAGAGTCTGTGAGCTGCAACTAGAGAGTGGTCCTGCTTGCCAAAACTACAGAAAGACCCATGCAGCAGGGAAGACCCAGCACAGTCAAAAATAAATAAATAAACATTAAAAAGTAATAAATTAAAAAAAAAGATACTGAATATAGTTTCCTGAAATGAAGTATTTTTATGAATAATTGAGATATGTACATTGCTATTTTTTTTAAGACATAATGCTATTGCACACTTGATAAACTATAGTATAAACAACTTTTACAGACACTGGGAAACTGAGAAATTCATGTGGCTTGCTTTATCGCAACATCTGCTTTATCGCTGTGGCCTGTAAATGAACCTGCACTATCTCTCTGAGTTCTGCCTGTACATGAACTGTTCATTCATCCAGCCATCCAGCCATTCATCCATTCTATGGGAAGGCAGCACAGAAGATGCAGTAAAACAAAGCCTAAACTTCAGACTGGAGACCCAGCTCCACCACCTACTAGCTGTATGACTTTGGGTAAACCCTTTACCCTAAGGTTATGGTTTCTTCCTCTGTAAAATAAGAATAATAATGGGGGCCTCGTATTAGCTTAGTTACAATGATCAAATAACTAAATGTTGGGCAAAAAAAAGCCCTCCAGCGTTAGTCATATAAAGACAATAATTATAATAAATGGTGGTGGTGGTGGTGGTTAGTCGCTAAGTCATGCCCAACTCTTTGCAGCCCCGTGGCCTAGCCCGCCAGGTTCCTGTGTCCATGAGACTTTGCAGGTAAGAATACTGGAGTGGGTTGCCAGTTCCTTCTTCAGGGGATCTTCCCAACCCAGGGACTGAACCCATGTCTCCTGCATTGGCAGGTGGAGTCTTTACCACTGAACCACCAGGGAAGCCCATGATAATTACTAGGACTGTAAGAATATTCCCTTATCTACAGCTATATACTAGACGGAGCAGCAGATCATTTTAGCCTTCTGATTTTGCAAGAGTTTTTATCAGGGCATTAGATTTCTCACAGCAACACCTCCCATATAACCTCCCTCTCCTGCCAGGAATGACGGCAGGCCCAGAGCCATTTACAGCCTAAGGACCCCCTCCCAAAGTCATGTTTAAACAATTACAAGCTTTATGGTGCAGGTACCCATGACCATAGGAGGCCAGCCCAGCACAGTGCTCATCTTGCAGAGACGTCTTTTGTGTGGGTTTTGGGTTTCAGCAGGGCAATGCCAAGCCAAAGTGTGAGTCGCAAAACGAGTTTTCATAAGTTCACCCTGTCACAAACCAGGCAGGGGTTCATGCTGACATCCCCACAGTAAGATTAAACAGCATGCTTCATCAGGCACTAAATACTAACACAGCTCCGACGTCAGGGGGACACTGATTAAAACTGATGTCAATAATTTATGGAAACACAATATGGTCTTCAGATGCTCTTTTTTGGAAAAAAAAAAAAAGGAATGGGGGGAGGGCCTAGCAACCCAGGTGGTTTAAAACTGTTCATGCATTTTCTCTTGAACGTATACTACCCCCCATGCATGGATGTTTCTTTACACAATGAATATAGATGCACATGTGTATAAGAGCATGTGAACACTGCTGATACATATGGGCGGAAGAGAGTATTTAGTTATTCCACAGAGAGCTGTCGAGGCCGTAACATTATACACAGTCTTGTCTTTCATATTGTTTTGGGTTTTCTTTTCCGGAAGAAATCCAAAATTGCGTTTAAAACAAAATTGGACCTTATAAAAATTCACGTTTACTTCGTAGAGAACTCAACCTTGAGACAACCCTGAAAAGAAAGCTGGGCCAAAGAAAAACCTATAGGATATAATATTTTCTTGGCCCTATATAGAACTATTTAGAAAAATAATAATATCGATGTTTTCTTAAAGTTTTAGGATGGCGGGGCGGTGAGACAGTTAACTTAGGGAACAATGCCACTTTATTATGTCGTGTCTCATTATTTTAGAAAGGCAAAGACAGACAGTGTTAGTATTTCACTTTTTTATCAAAACATTTTTGGAGTAGAAAATATACTTCTTTGCCTTAGCTGTAAATAATCTGGGTAGCCTGACTTTCTATGTCAACAGTGTGAAATTCACAAGATAGGATTATGTTGGGGGGGGGAAATCTGAGCCGCTGATAGTACAAAAGTTAGTGTTTGAAGGATTTATTAATGCCTTTTCCTAACACAGTGCCCTGCAGTGTCTCAGAACACCTGTCAAATACTAATTCATTCACGTATCTCCACTTCGGGGCCTTTTCATAAAAAGCTCGACCTTTAATTGTAAATCACTTCTAAATTGTCTTTGCTGGCTTTCTCTTTTGCGAAATGATGGAAAAATCACTAAGACTTCAATTAAGACTTTATGGCAACTTCAACCTGACATTCCCGAGGCTATATCTACAAGGTATCAGAACATCTATTCAAAAAGGAAACTATAAATAACTTTAACATCATTGAATTGGCTTGGCTTTTATGAGATGACTGAATAATTGGCAAGATTTAAAGATACTTTAACTACTGAGAATTAAAATAACTTCGGTGAAACCCAGAAAATATTGTCAGCCGATTATTTGTCATGTAGATTATGTACTTATTAGGCCTAATTAAACTTTTTGAACAAAAAGGCTTACTAATTACGTTAGTTAATATGTTGATTGCTCAATTTGGCTTAAAAAAAAAAAAACCCAGTCAATCCAATTTGTGCACAGAGTTAGTGCTTTGGTCAAAAGACAAAATCCTCAACTATGGAGATTATTTCAAGCGCATGGCCATTGTTATAAAAATTGCGAGTTACTTCTCCACATACAAAGTGACAGAGAGCTGGAGGTGGGTGGTATTGGAACAACACCACCACGGCTAAGAGGAATCTTCAAGCCAGGAAAACGTTACCATCATAGCCAGCTTATTTGCCTCCATGTACTCACTTGCGTGTTTTCCAATCGGATCCTGCTGGTGACGATGAGAAGTTATCTTTCATATGCACATACAAGCTAACACAGATAGCCAAACCCTGGGAGGCCTTTTAAATGTCAATAAAGGGTTTTCACTCACAAAAGGAAGAAAAGAAAAGAGGAAAGGCGAGAAGAAAGAGAAGAGATGGGAAAAACCAACATTTCTGAAGGAATGGAGCAGATCAAAGGCGTTCTACTCTCAAAGGCGACTAAGCCGGGGAGTAACCACTGTCTCACCGCCCGAATCCTGAAAAGTCTCTTCCGACCAGCCAGCAGTGGCGTCCCTTACAGGAGGGGTAAGGACAATGAGGTCTGCAGAAGTGGACCCTTGGATGGAGTGCAAAAATGGAGATCTGGCCATGCAACAGAAGAACTGCCCTCTGCAGACCAGGACGCCCGCCTGGGCCTCAGAGCCGACCAAAATATGTTTTCCATTCCGAGAAAGTCTGCATCCACAAGTCATGAGGCACAAACTATTCGACAACAACATGACACAATTAATCAGAACCAGACCTCAAGACGTGTGTTTGTGGGGGCCAGCAAACTTTGTAATGTGCCTCACTGAAGAAACTCACAAGGGCTGTGTGGGAAGGCGAGGGAATAACTCTATTCCACAAAACATGAACACCCAAGGGCGGATGGCTGAACTGAATGATTTTCCTTAAAATAAAGCGTGGGATTTGTACCTTTACATCTCATACTGGAAAAGTTGATGATGGTCTAACTACCTACCTTTCCTCTACGTTTTTTCTTTTTCTTCTCCTAAGGAGAAACTGAGGGCTCAGAGTTTCTACAGCAGCAAAGTTGTATGATCCAGAAACGGAATGCATTTCTTTTTTTTTTTTCAAGCCTCATTTCAGACCCAAGAGTATCCACCAGTACAGAGTTTTGTGAGATTTCTCTTTCAGGATCTGAAACCCCATAAAATCAAGAATCTGGGCCCTTAGTTAATTCGCGGTAATTGTTTAATTTCCCCTCAACACCCCCCCTCCCCCATGCTAACAATTTTTTTTTTTTTCAAGCCTCATTTCAGACCCAAGAGTATCCACCAGTACAGAGTTTTGTGAGATTTCTCTTTCAGGATCTGAAACCCCATAAAATCAAGAATCTGGGCCCTTAGTTAATTCGCGGTAATTGTTTAATTTCCCCTCAACACCCCCCCTCCCCCATGCTAACAACAACAACGAAAATCTGGTATACTTCTTTTTTGGACCGGGACTGACTTAGTTTAAAGTAATTAGTGAACTCTCTTTTGTAATCTGCAGATGGTAATTAATTTAAATCACATCATTCTTTTGCTAGCCCAAACACGCTATCCAAAAGAAAACTATATTTTCAAACCGTAAAAGACAAATGGAGGACGCAGGAGTGATGTTCGTCGTGCACCGAATTAGCACCAAATTGCAAATCCCTTTGCCACCTCCCAAGGGATTTGTGGCCGTGGAGCTGGAACTTCCTGGGAACCGGGCCGGGGTCCCCAACAGCGAGACCAGCTGCTGCCCTGGGGCGGGGTGGGGCGGGGGGGTGGATCCCAGAGTCCCGCCAAACTGAGAAGGCAATCAGTGTCTGCCCTTGGATCTGGGATTAGGGGGACTGACCGGTAAATTTTCTGCAAAGCCCACTCCCAACATCTTGTCTTAGCGCAGCGCACTGGAGGCCAACCCAATTGGCCAGCGTCAGGCGCTCGAGTGGACCGACTCTCCCGGCCCCACCGCCCAGGATTTCCCGGAACGCGCCTCCCAGCATCGCCACCACATTCACGCAGCGGGAGATGCTCGCTAGGCCCGGGAACAGCCGCCCGGGTCCCCGCCCCGTCCGGGTCCCGCCCGCGTCCCCGTGGCACTCCACTCACCCACGCACTCGTTGGCCTCGCGGGCGGTGGCGCGCTGCCAGGGCCGGTCGTAGTGGAAGGGCTTGCAGCGGTCACACTCCGGGCCGGCCGTGTTGTGCCTGCAGTCGCACACCAGGCTATCGTCGCGGTCGCGCACGCAACGGGCCGCGTGGCCGTTGCACTTGCAGCGGCCGCCCACCTGCAGGTCGGACACGGCGTAGAAGTACGAGTCGCGCGCCAGCTCCGAGTCGTCCTCGTTCTCGTCGCCGAACGTGTGCAGGCGACTGAAAGCCACGCGGATGTCGGTGGCCGTAACCCAGTCCTGCAGCACCGGCGAGTTGTCGAAGTCGTGCGCCGAGGGTCGCCCATCCAGCGTGCTGAAAGCGATGAGGCCGCCCGAGAGTGGGCGCATGTCGGTGTGCGAGTCGGTGCACACGGCCTCCTGCTCGTTCTGTTTGGTGATGGGCGCGCGGTGCGGCCGGTTGTACATCTTGCGGCACTGCGTGGAGTAGAACTGAAAGGGCACCCACGTGCGCCCGTAGTCCATGGACTTGTAGATGGCCATGGACTCGGGCCGGGGCGAGCAGAACTGCAGGCTCACGTAGGTCACCTCGAACTTCTTGCCGAGCGACAGCGTGAGCGTGACGTTGTGCGGGAACTGCAGGTAGTTCTCCGACTGCCAGCACGTCAGGTTGTGCGGGTTGTTGAGATCCGTGAGGAAGGCGGGCGGGTGCGCCTTCTTGGGGTCCGACGCGTTGCAGAGGTGGCAGGAGCGCAGCCGCTCCTCGCCGCGCTCGCTCACCACGCAGTAGCGCGCCGGGGGCCGGCCGCAGGTGCTGGACACGCGCACGTCCTTGCCGAAGGCCGCGTTGACAAAGTCCGGGATGCAGCGGCGCGGGTGGCCGTTCTCGTCTGAGCAGGGGTCGGGCTGCGCCGCCTGGCCGGCGAACATGCTGAGCCCGGGCCCGCCGCGCACCGCGCCCACCAGGCACGCCACGGCCGCCAGCGCCGCCAGCGCCTCCCACACTGCGCGCATCGTGCTGCGTCCAGCCTGCCCCGGCCCCGCCGCGCCGAGGAGTCGGTCCGCCCGCCGCAGAAAGCGCCTGCGGAGAGAGGGGAGCCGCGCTCAGCCAGCCCGCCCCGCGCCCTCCAACCCCGTGGCGGGGCGGCGATCGGGGACGCGGGCGAAAGCCCGGCTTCCCCCGCACCGAACGCCCGCCTCGGTCCCCCGCGTCCCGGGGGCAGGCGAATCCGGAGACCCCCAGGCCCCGCACTGCCCGCGCCTCCTCACCCCCGGCGGCGAGCCGGAGCCACGGGCAATCGCTCGGTTTCCCCGCCGCTGCCGCCTCCACGCCGCCCGAGGATCCTGCCCGCGCCCGTCTGCTCGTCAGCCGCCGCCCCGCCCGCACCCCTCAACTCGGGCGCGGGACAACGCGAAGAGCCCCTGAGCTCGCACGGCCCGCACCCCCCTCCTCCCGCAGCCCGGGCTTCCCGCTCAGCTGCCCCAGATCGCACTCCCGGCCGGCGAGTCCGCGTTAGGGACTTTACCTCAGGAGAGGGCAAAAGAGAAAGAAAAGTTTGCCCGGCCCCGGCCGGGGAGCCCGCGCGCCGGACGGCGGAGAGCTTCTCGCTGGTTGCTAGCAGGCGCGTCCTGCCTCAGCGCGGGCTTGCCAGCTCCATGCCCGGCGCGGCCGCCGCTTCCCCAGCCCCGGCCCGGCCGCCGCCGCCTCTCCCGCCCGAATGACGACGCGGCCGCCCGGCTCCCGCCGCTGCCGCCGCGGTGCGAGTGCCGCCCAGCCCGCGCCCGGGGCGCACACACTCCCGCTGGCTGGCGCGCACTCACACACGCACGCACGCCCCTGAAGGCTCCGCCGCCGCCGCCGCCGCCACTCGCGCAGGGAGTCGGGGGCGGAGGGGAGCGCGGGGGCGGGGGGCGGGGCCGCCGGGCGGGGCGCCGGCCAATAACGTCGGCGGGCAGCCGCCGGCTCCCGAGCCAAGTTTTCACCCCGGGAAAGAAGAAAGTTAAAGGGAAGCGGCCGGGGACCCGGAGAGAGCGAGGGTACGAGCGGGTGGGAACCCGGGCGCCCGAGAAGGAGAAGCGGAGACAAAGGGAAGCGAGGAGAGCGCCCGGGGAAACCCCGGAGAGGGGGCTGGGCCCGGCGCGCACCCCGCGGAGGGAGGAGGGGCCGGCCGGGGACCGTCCGCTTCGCCCGGCCCCGCGCTGCCCCGGGAGCCTAGCAGGTTTCCGCCGGCCCCACGCCCCTGGGGAGCGCGCAGGCGAGGGAGAGGGGGCGATTTTTCTCCCTCCTGGTCCCGGGCAAACACATCTGTGTTTGTTTTCTTTGCTGAGCTGGGGTCGGGCCTTCCTCAAACCCAGCGTGATGGCCCTGGTGGCACCGCGTCCAGGGCCGCGCCCCATGCGCAGACTGCCCGGAATCGTGAGGAAGAGGGAGCCTCTGCTGGCTCGCCTCTCCTACCCGCAGCCCCTGGCATCTGGAGGGAAGGAGCGGCTTTCCCGTCCCCTCACAGTTGTCACCGCTCGGTGGGCCAGTCTGTAGAAAAAGCAGCCCCTTTTCTACCCGGGAGTTGTGGTGGGCTGGAGGCTGAAGTGGGACAAAACCAGACAACACCTGGGCACTGGCCAGCACCCCCCAGGCCTCGGGCTGGAGGTGGCCTAGCCCTCCCCGGATCCACAAGCAGCCTGATGAGGTGCTCATCGGCTCAGTGTGCAAAGGTGCTGTAGCCCATACTATCTGCTGGGAACCCATAACTGCTTTGCAGAGTTAGGTGTGAAAGTCTATATTGCAGATGAGGGAGGAAACAGTTCTCAGGAGGTGAAGAAACTTGAGTAAGATCTCCCAGCCAAAGAAACCTGGCTCCTTCCTCTCCTCACATTTGTCAAACGGATCATCCCACCCAATTCTAGTCTAGTGGGACACCGTTGGGGCCACCTAGCTTCTTGCCTCCTTCTCTGCTACCTTCACTGAAGGGCCGAAGACAGTGACAGTATCCTTTGACCGTCTTCCAGCAGCAGCCAAAGCACTTAAGGGGAAAGAAGACACTGGGATAAGAGTTTTGAACTGAACTGCCAGTTGTTAACTTTTAGATGAGTGAGCTGTTAACAGGCCTGGCTTGAAAACTTGGGATACTGGTTCTGGCCCAACAGCTGGCTTGCTGCATTAGCCCCACTGAGTGTCTTGTTTTGTCTTATTGGTATTTTCATAAACTCTGGGAGTCTCAGAAGGGGCCTCAGGGCTAGTCTGGCCCAGCTCAGTCTGTTTGGAAGACTGCCTACCCCAGCCTCCCTGAGAGATGGCCACCCAAGCCAGCTCTTCTAGGGATGGAAGTTCACTGCAGCCCAAGGAAATAAATCCACTTCATTGCAGGACTGGCTGGATTCATCCTCTGCCCTGGGGTAGAATTTTAACTGTCTTCTTGTGCCGGGTAGCACTCTCTGCACTGTTTGTTTATGCCATGGCAGAGGGGGATTTCAGGTGACTTACAAGGGTGCTTAAAACAAGGCAAAATAACATAAATTAGAAAGTGAGGTGGAAGAAGGTAAACGTTTCTTTTTTTTCTGTTTAACTCTGTGGACTGTGAAATCTCAATGGCGTCCTGAAAGGCAACGTGGCAGTTTGGAGTTCCAACACCCTTTGGAGTTGGGAGTGTGACCTTGGCAACTTTTGCATTTTTCCGTGCCTTGGTTTCTTCATTTATAAAAGGGGGACAATAAGCTCTAACTCATAGGGTTGTGAGCATCAGATGAGTTGACACATACGAATGTTATAGCTTCTAATATGTGTATACAAATATTGTCCTTAGATCATCTCCGTGGGTGTACTTTCATATACATGTATATGTGACTGTACATAAAGCTAGGCACACAAGTGGATGTAGACATATTAGTTGGTAGTATGACATTACTAGATCTTCATAGAAATTTTAAGTTGTTTAAAGACATTTAATTACATGGAAAGATATTGGTGACATAAAATGAAAAAAGCAAGTTACAAAACACTATGTCCTCCCAAAAGGAAGGCATGGTATCCTCTCATTTTTATTTTTTTAAAATATGCATAAAAGGACAACATTGATAATTGTGGGTATCTCTGGATAGTGAGCTTACAGGCGATTTTTGTTTATTTTTGCTTGCCTGTTTTTGATTGTGTACGGTAAAATAAGGAGAACTAAGAGAAGAAAGAAAAACCACAAGGGAAGACAAAGCAGAGATGGGAATCAAGGTAAAGTGGTTCTGGGCCTGCCCTATTCACTTCCTGGGGGTGGGCCACAAATTTGTCCTGAAGCTTTTCCAAAGCCCAAGTGAAAAGGAGACCATGTCAGTCACACAATTCCCAGTGCCTGTGAGATAAAAACAGACCTATTATTCAAAAGAATTACAACTATTCTTAGTACTAAAATCAGTCAGGAATTTGTCCTGGAGGGCCTCCTAAAGAGACCACAGTGTGAGGTAACAAGCAGACACCCTCAGTATCCCCAAACTCCACGGAGGGTTTCTATGATGGGCCATCGTGTAAGCTGAGAGTATCACACCAGAAGGTGAGTCAAGAAGACAGCCTCAAAAGGACGGGTCTGAATAAGGCACACCGGCTACCCGACTCCCTTCCGACCCAACATGGTCTATTTGGAATATCTTTAAGACCAGATTGGCTAGCACTCTGAAGTCTTCCTTCTGCTATGTTCTTTCTGTCCCCGAGCTTTTTTAAAAATACCTATTTATTTGTTTGGCTGTGCTAGGTCTTAGTTGTGGCATGCAGGCTCTAGTTTCCTGACCAGGGATCGAACCTGGGCCCTCTGCAGGGGAAGCGCAGATTCTTAACCATCAGACTACTGGGGAAGTCCCCCAGTTGTTTCAGTGAGTTCTCACAGGACATTTTGCTGACCACCCACCCTGTAGCCTCTCCTGACGTCCTCTAATTTGTCAGTGTCCCTACACCATACTGCCCTTTGAGGAGGCAAATGAAAAAAACAGATGTCCAAATGTTGTGAGAGCTTCTCGAAGTGACAGTTATAAATACACACCCAAAAAGGCATGTCAGGCTCTGAGCAATGGGATTCAAAATACAAACTGATGTTCAAAACACCACAGTGAGTTTCTTGGGTGAGAAAACACATTCCCAGGTGTTTGGGCCAGGAATGCAGTCGGGGCTGGAGTGACACCTAAGCCTTACCCGAGAAGCTGAGAATCAGCCTAGGAAGATGAGAATGTGGAAGTTTCCGGAAACACAGACGTAGCCAGAGTACTGGTGGTGTCTAGCCACTAAGTCGTGTCTGACTTTTGTGACCCCACGGACCGTAGCCCGCCAGGCTCCTCTGTCCATGGGATTTCCCAGGCAAGAATGCTGGATCGGGTTGCCATCCCCCAGGGGATCTTCCTGACTCAGGGATCAAACCCATGTCTCCTTCATTGTCAGATGGGTTCTTTAATGCTGAGCCACCAAGGAACACCATACCCAGAATAAGAGGAAGAAAAGCAGGAGACTCGGGCGTCCCAGAAACCATGGGCGAGTTTCAAGCAAGGAGGAGTGGTGAGCAGTGTCCCATGCCTTCAAGGTCAAGATAAGATCTGAAAGAGTCCTTTGGACTGAATGGCAAGGAAGTCCTTGGTGACCTGGACTGGCAGTGGCAGAAGGGTGGCAGGGACACAAGCCAGACGGCCCCACGCCATGGAGTGAACGGGAGGGGAGAAAGTGCAGATAGCCAGTGAAGACAAGTTTCCAGAAGTGTGAAAACAAGTGGAGGAAAGAGACCGGGTGATTGGAAGGTGACATGGGAGTGCAGGAAGCTTGGGAGTTTTTATTGTTGTTTATAAGATAAGGCGATTTGAACGTGCCTAAATGTTGATAGGAAGGAGAAGAAGGAGGTTGAAAACAGATAAAACTAGCCTCATAAAAGGGGCAAGTCAGGTGGTCTGAAAGCGTCTCTTGTTTCAAAGACAGAAGAAGTAACACCACCTGCTGAGAGCGAGTGACCAGATTTGGAGAAGCAGGAAGTCTTGATTGGGTCATTAATGAGAAGGGGACAATATAGGCCGGTCAGAATTCAAAGACCTATTGAGGTTGGTGACCATCCAGGAGAAAGAATGCCACCCAGGAAAGTCATGCCCCAGCAATGCTCAGTGGCCACTGTAGACCTGGAGAAAGCAGAATGACTGGATTAATCCATAGTTGAAGGTTGGTTTGTTTGTTTCCCAGGAGGTGGGGCACAGGGACAAAGGGAAGAAGTTGGCTGATGTGATGGACAACAGAGACAAAACTGAAGAGAGAAGGCACTGAAGACAGACCACTAACGGCAGAGGAAATAGAAAGGCCAGGATCTATAGCCGTGCTGGTGGCTCAGACAGTAAAAAAAAAAAAAATCTATCTGCAATGCAGGAGACCTGGGTTTAATCCCCGGGTTGGGAAGATCCCCTGGAGAAGGAATTGGCAACTCACTCCAGTATTCTTTCCTGGAGAATTCCATGGACAGAGGAGCCTTGTGGGCTACAGTCCATGGGGTCACAGAGTCGGACAAAACTGAGCAACTAACGTTCACTTTTCAAGACAGTAGCCAGGGGGCTTTCCTGATGGTCCAGTGGCTGAGACTCCATGCTCCCAAGGCAGGGTGTACAGGTTCGATCTCTGGTCAGGGAACTAGATCCCACAGGCCATAACCAAGAATTCGAATGCTGAAACTAAAAGATCCTGCATGCCACAGCTAAGACTCAATATGGACAAATAAATAAATATTTTTTTTAAAAAAACCAACCAGTAATCAGTCATGGCTCATTTCACTTCAATTTGAATGAGCTGCTGCTGCTGCTAAGTCGCTTCAGTCATGTCTGACTCTGTGCGACCCCATAGACAGCAGCCCACCAGGCTCCGCCATCCCTGGGATTCTCCAGACAAGAACACTGGAGTGGGTCGCCATTTCCTTCTCCGATGCATGAAAGTGAAAAGTGAAAGTGAAGTCGCTCAGTCGTGTCCGACTCTTAGCGACCCCATGGACTGCAGCCCACCAGGCTCCTCCGTCCATGGGATTTTCCAGGCAAGAGTACCGGAGTGGGGTGCCATTGCCTTCTCCAAGCTAAAATGCATTAAAATTTAAAGCTCGGTTCCTCTGTTGCCCTGAGTTGGAGAGAGAGTATCGATAAAGAACATTTCTATCACAGAAAGTTCTATTGGACAGAGCTGGTCTGGAGGCTCAGGAAGATAGATGACATGAGTTGGGAATAACTGAGGAGACCATGGTCTAAAATTGTATGTCTACAGCAAGAATTCCAGAGGTGGAATAGCTCTAGATGATGACAAGGCCCACAGAGGATGAGGTGGGTTTCTGCTGGGAAGCAGAGAAGGTGAATGGAGATGACGAAGTCGACCAGACAGGCTATCCACCTAGGGGTAGAAGATCCTCAGGACTGGCATCAGGGCTCGCTGACCCAAATGCTTCTGTGGAAACTGAGCAGGACCCTGTAGGGCTCCTGGGCATGGGACCCTTTCTGCTCAGCCTCCTGACCTCTGTGTTCCAAAGGGCGGGTCCACCTAGTTGCTAACCGGGGAAGGGAGGGAATGCAGAGACAAGGGGGGAGCAGTCAAGAAACAACAGAAGTCTTGGGAGAGGGTCCTGGTTCCACCTCAAGGGACGAGCTTCGAGCTTTTCTGCAGAACTAAAACCCCCAGCAAACAGAAGATGAGGAAGCATTCACTTGAGGAAGCATTCTTCAGAGAAGATTGGTATATCAGCTGAGGCCAGATGAAAGGAAACCGGTCTGTACACAGCCTGATCGTATTAGCAACCCCACCCTTGAACCATTGCTATAAAACTCACCAAATTCCACTAGGTCAGGATACACAGTCTTTGAAAGGCACAAACCCACTGCGTCCCACTTTGCCTATCAAAGCAATAAAGCTATCCTTTTTTGAAAAGAAAAGTCAAAGTGTTAGTCACTCAGTCGTGTCCGACTCTATGACTCCATGGACTGCAGCCCACCAGGCTCCTCTGTCCATGGAATGCTCCAGGCAAGAACACGAGAATTTCCTCCTCCAGGGGATCTTCCCAACCCAGGGATTGAACTGAGGTCTCCTGCACTGCAGGCAGACTCTTTACTGACCGAGCCACCAGAGGATTCCTTTTTACTTCACCCAAAACTGTTGTTCCGAGATTCGATGCGACACCAGTGCACACACGCTGAGCTTTTGGCATCAACGTTTTCAAAGAAAGAGAAGATTGACCTGGGTAGGGAGGTTGTCAGCATGGATGAGATGTGGACGGGGGAACAGCTGTGTGGTTCTGGCCTTAGAGGAGCAGGAGGTTGCTGTCAGTTTCACGAAGATCACAAGAACATGGAGACTGAGGAGAACAAGAGCTCCCCCTGCCTGGGTGCTGGGTGTCTCTGGTGTAGACAAGAACAGCCCCTCTGAACAGTGTGAGTGGGGCCTAGGGGAGGGCCAGGCCAGAGGGTCAGCATAAAGGTGGGGTGGGAGGAGCAGCCAGAGAACAAGGTGAGGCTGCAGGGAGAGAACATCCCGTAATGGGACGGGAGGTGGGGGGTGGGGTGCTCAGGCCAGTGGTTCACAAGGAAGGAGGACAGGAAAAGAGGGCTTCGGAGAAACGAGATGACCCGAGGGACCTTCACCTCTTCTAAGCACTCTGTCAATCATGCACTCATAATCCTTGTAAGAATCTTATGAGATAGGGATAGTCCTAGCTCCATCTTACAGAGACTCGGGAAAGTTGCTGAAGCTCATATTATTGATGAGTAAAAGAGCAGGAATTGGAACTGAAATGGTCTGGATACAGGGTTCAGAGCTTTTAGTCGGCATCTGTGGGCAAGACGGGTTTGGTTGACGTTATCTGACACAAATGGGTCTCAGCTGTGTCTAGACAAGAGACGGGGTCCAGGTGGACCAGAAGTTTGAGCTGTGACCTGGCTTGACTGTGCTTCTGAGCATGTCCGGTCCAGTTAAGAGAACACACTTGAAATGAAGCGGTTTCCAGGACTCCTGACATAGACTGGAAATTATAGCAGTGGAGGATTTTGATGAGGATACCTGGCTTCCCCAGAAGAGTCAGTGGGGTCTGAATTGATTGTGTTACTTTTGGAAACAGAAAGAACTTGACTCAAACAAAACTTGATTCCAACTCATAACTTCATTGTGTGACCCTGAGCAAGTTGCTTCACCCATCAAGTTGGAAAACTACTGGTTTTCTCCCAGCGAAATGGGGACCATCACACTTACCTTATCGAGTGATTAAAAAAGCACCTGTAAAAAGAAAAAAGCTGGCAGACTGAGTATATGAGAGTTGAGGGTGTTTGAGGTTTGTTTGCTTGTTTTTAACTATTCATAATCCTCAGATCACTCACCCTGGAAGAAGGTAGGGGGCTCCTCTCATTTTGAGGCTTTGAGAGCCCAGCTCACCTGGTCAGCCTCATGGAGACACTCAAGGGATCCCAGGGCCCTGGACTTGACGCCAGGAGATCTGACTGTTCTGGAAGGAGTGCAGGAGAGCAGGTGGGTCTAGAGCGTAGGTTTCCCCAAGCTTTGTCCGGGCCTCAGTGCTGTTGATCAGCTTCTTCAGCTGCCCTCCCCTAGTGCCGGCTTCTTGGCTGAGGATTCCGGAGCTGGGCAAAGAAGCCCATACAAACCCCAAACCTGCCAAATCCCTTAATCTACCGGAGCTCTTTGAAGGGGTGAAAACCGCCTGTGGATAAGGGGAACCAGCAGATGTAATTTATTTTCATTTGCAAAAAAAAGCTTTTGAAAGGTCCCACCCTGAGCGCTATTACAATAAAGAAAATGGGTCACCGTCCAGGGAAGCTTGTCAAGGGTGGAAGTCTGGCCATGAAGGAAGGAAACAAAGGATGATCATAAAAGGATGGTCCTCTGGGGAGGGGGGAAACTGTGGGAAACCTCTGGACCCAGAGCTGGGGCTCAGCTCACTGAACATCCCCACACAGTCCGAAGGAGGGGATCCCCTCACTTGCAGAGGTGACACTCAGCAACATCAGGCAGAAGAAGGTGAACTGGAGGATCTTTAGAAGCTGAATGGTTCACGGGACACAGGTTCGGCAGAAGGTGATGCACTGGGGACAAAATCATCTGAAGGACTCTTAAAGGGTGAAGTGAAGTCGCTCAGTCGTGTCCGACTCTTTGTGACCCCAGGGACTGTACCCTACCAGGTTCCTCCATCCATGGGATTTTCCAGGCAAGAATACTGGAGTGGATTGCCATTTCCTTCTCCAGGAGATCTTCCCGACCCAGGCATTGAACCCGGGTCTCCCACATCGTGGGCGGACGCTTTACCATCTGAGCCACCAGGCAAACTCAGATTATCAAATACACTTGAAAAATACTATTTTAGGACTGTAGTACAAACTCCTTCCTTAAGGTAAGTACTCCACACAGGTGCTATTGGCATTGGGGCCAGACAGTTCTTCACTGGGCAGAGCAGTGCTGTGTCTGCTACAGGATGCTGTGTTCCTGACTCCTGTCCACTAAAAGCTTCTAGGTCCCACACCCCACATACACGCGTCACTGTGGCAACTGACAAATGGTTCCTCCCATTTATAAGTCCCCCTAGAAGAGCCGCCTGGAGAAGGCAATGGCAGCCCACTCCAGTACTCTTGCCTGGAAAATCCCATGGATGGAGGAGCCTGGTAGGTTGCAGTCCATGGGGTCACAAAGAGTCAGACACGACTGAGCGACTTCACTTTCACTTTTCACTTTCATGCATTGGAGAAGGAAATGGCAACCCACTCCATTGTTCTTGCCTGGAGAATCCCAGGGATGGGGGAGCCTGGTGGGCTGCTGTCTCTGGGGTCACACAGAGTCGGACACGACTGAAGTGACTTAGCAGCAGCAGCAGCAGAAGAGCCGCCACTCAAATCCCATCCCGAGCCACTTGAAATTTAGCTCAGGATCTTCCTAAGGCCAAAAAGGTAAGAGAACCAGAAATGAAAACAGAATGCATTTGGGCTTAGGATCTTCTTCTGGGAAGTTCTAGTCATCACATCTCAAAATGATTGCGATAAGTGCTAGAAACACAAATGGAGCAGAAGAAGGGGGCACAGTGCCAGGAGAGGAGGTGGGTTTTAGATAAGGCACTTGGGGTAGGAGAGGCTCTGAGAGGGATCCAGTAGAGCTAAGTAAGGAAGGGAACTGGGCAGATACGCTGGCAGCAGGGGGACAGCGGGAGTGTGCATTCCAGTGGAAGGAAACGGCAAGTGCAAAGGTCCTGAGGCAGAGCTTGACTTGTGTAAGGAACATGAACAAGGGGCTTGGTGAGCAAGATGGGAGTGCTGGGAGGTGAGCTCAAAGAAGTCACTATGCAGGCCAGGGAACACAGAGCTTTGCAGATTTTGAGAAGGAATTTGAGCACTCGGTAATGAATTCTGGGTACCTCCAAGAGGTACCTCAAGAGCCTTGGAGGGTCTTCCCATGGCTCTTCTATCATAATACTTCCCTGACTAATCCATCAACTTCTCAAGAGAGGAACTGGGGCTTTACTCTTTGAATCCCCAGAGTTTAACAGACTGCCTGGCACAGGATAGGAATGTACTACAAACTCACTAAAATCAATCAAAGCATGACATTATGGACAACTGATGTCACCAACTGAGGTAGATTGAAAAATGTCCTCCACCCCCACCTTCAGAGATATCTATGTGTTAATTCCTGGAACCTGTGAATGCTACTTTATGTGGAAAAAAAATGAGTCTCAGCAGATGTGATGAAAGTAAAGGATCCTGAGATGGGAAGATCATCCTGGATTATCTGGGTGGGCCCTAAATGCCATCACGTGTCCTTATAAGAGGGATGGAAGGGGAGATCCAACAAAATAGAAAAGGGAAGGCAAAGACAGAGACAGAAATCGGAGTGATGTGGCCACAAGCCAAGGAATATTGGCAGCTACCAGAAGCTGAAAGAGACAAGGAACTGATTCTCCTCCAGAGCCTCTGTAGAAAGCACAGCCCTTGGTTTTAGTCCAGTGACACTGATTTCAAATGTCTGGCCTCCAGAATTGCGAGAAAATAAATTGCCGTTGTTTTAAGCCTCCAGATTTGTGGGAATTTGGTACAGTAGCCGTCAGAACTAATACACCACCAAATAGTAGAAATGCCAGGGTTCAGCAGGTCCCTTGGAAATCTTACGAGGCAAGCTTGGGGTAAATGAAAGGAACAAAAAGAGGGAGCATTAACACTCTGGCTTTGGGATGTTTCCGAAGTCTTCCTTTGTGTCTTCTTCCCATGGGCTGTGTGGCCACGTCCCCCTGTTCCTTACTTTATGCAATGCTGAGTTCAGGACCTCCCACTTGCCAGGTGCTCCCTCTTTCTGGAGGCCAGGGTCTCAGAATCCTTTACGATTCAGAACACAGTTCAGAAACAAGTTAATAGTCTCCTGGGCCTTTGAGAGAAGAGTCACCATGATATCCAGGGATTTCAGTTTGCACAGAGGCCAGAATACTTCACTTAGTAGTGTTTATGAGGTCAGGCATCTTCTGTTCTTCCAGGGTCACAGAGAATCACAGATGAGGACCCTAGGGGAATAGGTGACTGGGGGACAGTAACAGGCTGAGAAGTGACTGCTGATGGGAGTATCCATTCCAGCCACCACCCAGGGATCAGGGCAGGTCTTGCAATCACCCAGCTTTCCAAGGGCATTACTGTCTGAGAGCCCAGAGGAGCTAGGAAAGTATAGGAGCAGCCCTTAGTGAACATCCATTGAGTCAGGGCTCCCCTTTAACAATGAGGAGACTGAGGCAGGGAGGCTGAGTGAATTGCCCAGAAGCTGATGTTCTGAGAGATGGCTTCAGAATGACTCCTTGGAATGGCTGTGAGTTACCCATTCAACCACACCTAGGGAATACCTGCTATATTCAATTCTGCTAAATTAGGTGGAGAAAAAAATCATGATTCTGGAGGAGCAAATGATCACATAAAAAGTTTCTATGCTTCAAGAAGTAAGCTTCAGTTAACTGCAAAAATCAATTATGTGGAACACCTTATGTTCCCCAAATGTCAGTAAAATGAGGTATTACGGGTCTACACGTCACATGCGGGTAAGACTTAAGGGACCAATTCCAAGAGGTGGTGCGAGATGAAAACAGCCATGGACCATTGACTCCAAATAGATGAGTAAGTGCGTGGATAATAAGGTATTAAGGGAAAGTAGGAGTTGGGGGGAGGGGGACCTCTCCCTCACTGATGCTACCAACAGGCAGGGGGTACCACTGTGCTAGGCCCCAGAATGATGCCAGAAACTAGTCACAAGGCTGGATGGACGTGACCTAGCCTAGGGAACTACCTCCTTGTCTCTGGCTGAGCACCCTGCTTATGGGGCCTCCCAGGGGTCCCAGGTCCCTGGGACTGGAGGGACCTGGGATGCCCGGGTTTGCCAGGAGCTGCCTGGGTGGGCGGCAGGATAGTACAGGCCTGGATCATGCTCCAGGCATACACACTTCCTGATCTTCACACCTCTGCGACTGTGGGTACCAAGGACTGAAGTCCCTCCCCCAGATTCATTTGAAGAGCCAGTAGCCAGCACAGTAGTATTTGGAGCTGAGGCCTTTGTGAATGACTAACACAATACTAGAAATGTGACATATCAATTATATCTAAATTTTTAAAATTAAATTGTTTTTAAAAAGACCCATGAGAAACAAGACCTTTCTCTCATACGAGGACACAGCCGTCTGCAAACCAGGAAGAGAGCCCTCACCACTTACCGAATCAGCCAGCACCTTTACCTTGGACTTCCCAGCCTCCAGAACCATGAGAAATGAACATCTGTTGCCCCAGTTGCCCAGTCTATGGTGTTCTGTTAGAGTGGCCTGGACTGACAGTGGGCAAGTCATTTCACCTCTCTGAGCCTCAACTTCCTCTTCTGAAAAATGCGGATGGTATTATCATTTGTCCCCTTCCTTTCTTCCTTCCTCCCTCCCTTCCTTCCATAGATATCAGGAGTATAGAGTAAAAAAAAGCATTAACAAAAAACCCTAGAGCCGCCACTCAAATCCCATCCCGAGCCACTTGAAATTTAGCTCAGGATCTTCCTAAGGCCAAAAAGGTAAGAGAACCAGAAATGAAAACAGAATGCATTTGGGCTTAGGATCTTCTTCTGGGAAGTTCTAGTCATCACATCTCAAAATGATTGCGATAAGTGCTAGAAACACAAATGGAGCAGAAGAAGGGGGCACAGTGCCAGGAGAGGAGGTGGGTTTTAGATAAGGCACTTGGGGTAGGAGAGGCTCTGAGAGGGATCCAGTAGAGCTAAGTAAGGAAGGGAACTGGGCAGATACGCTGGCAGCAGGGGGACAGCGGGAGTGTGCATTCCAGTGGAAGGAAACGGCAAGTGCAAAGGTCCTGAGGCAGAGCTTGACTTGTGTAAGGAACATGAACAAGGGGCTTGGTGAGCAAGATGGGAGTGCTGGGAGGTGAGCTCAAAGAAGTCACTATGCAGGCCAGGGAACACAGAGCTTTGCAGATTTTGAGAAGGAATTTGAGCACTCGGTAATGAATTCTGGGTACCTCCAAGAGGTACCTCAAGAGCCTTGGAGGGTCTTCCCATGGCTCTTCTATCATAATACTTCCCTGACTAATCCATCAACTTCTCAAGAGAGGAACTGGGGCTTTACTCTTTGAATCCCCAGAGTTTAACAGACTGCCTGGCACAGGATAGGAATGTACTACAAACTCACTAAAATCAATCAAAGCATGACATTATGGACAACTGATGTCACCAACTGAGGTAGATTGAAAAATGTCCTCCACCCCCACCTTCAGAGATATCTATGTGTTAATTCCTGGAACCTGTGAATGCTACTTTATGTGGAAAAAAAATGAGTCTCAGCAGATGTGATGAAAGTAAAGGATCCTGAGATGGGAAGATCATCCTGGATTATCTGGGTGGGCCCTAAATGCCATCACGTGTCCTTATAAGAGGGATGGAAGGGGAGATCCAACAAAATAGAAAAGGGAAGGCAAAGACAGAGACAGAAATCGGAGTGATGTGGCCACAAGCCAAGGAATATTGGCAGCTACCAGAAGCTGAAAGAGACAAGGAACTGATTCTCCTCCAGAGCCTCTGTAGAAAGCACAGCCCTTGGTTTTAGTCCAGTGACACTGATTTCAAATGTCTGGCCTCCAGAATTGCGAGAAAATAAATTGCCGTTGTTTTAAGCCTCCAGATTTGTGGGAATTTGGTACAGTAGCCGTCAGAACTAATACACCACCAAATAGTAGAAATGCCAGGGTTCAGCAGGTCCCTTGGAAATCTTACGAGGCAAGCTTGGGGTAAATGAAAGGAACAAAAAGAGGGAGCATTAACACTCTGGCTTTGGGATGTTTCCGAAGTCTTCCTTTGTGTCTTCTTCCCATGGGCTGTGTGGCCACGTTCCCCTGTTCCTTACTTTATGCAATGCTGAGTTCAGGACCTCCCACTTGCCAGGTGCTCCCTCTTTCTGGAGGCCAGGGTCTCAGAATCCTTTACGATTCAGAACACAGTTCAGAAACAAGTTAATAGTCTCCTGGGCCTTTGAGAGAAGAGTCACCATGATATCCAGGGATTTCAGTTTGCACAGAGGCCAGAATACTTCACTTAGTAGTGTTTATGAGGTCAGGCATCTTCTGTTCTTCCAGGGTCACAGAGAATCACAGATGAGGACCCTAGGGGAATAGGTGACTGGGGGACAGTAACAGGCTGAGAAGTGACTGCTGATGGGAGTATCCATTCCAGCCACCACCCAGGGATCAGGGCAGGTCTTGCAATCACCCAGCTTTCCAAGGGCATTACTGTCTGAGAGCCCAGAGGAGCTAGGAAAGTATAGGAGCAGCCCTTAGTGAACATCCATTGAGTCAGGGCTCCCCTTTAACAATGAGGAGACTGAGGCAGGGAGGCTGAGTGAATTGCCCAGAAGCTGATGTTCTGAGAGATGGCTTCAGAATGACTCCTTGGAATGGCTGTGAGTTACCCATTCAACCACACCTAGGGAATACCTGCTATATTCAATTCTGCTAAATTAGGTGGAGAAAAAAATCATGATTCTGGAGGAGCAAATGATCACATAAAAAGTTTCTATGCTTCAAGAAGTAAGCTTCAGTTAACTGCAAAAATCAATTATGTGGAACACCTTATGTTCCCCAAATGTCAGTAAAATGAGGTATTACGGGTCTACACGTCACATGCGGGTAAGACTTAAGGGACCAATTCCAAGAGGTGGTGCGAGATGAAAACAGCCATGGACCATTGACTCCAAATAGATGAGTAAGTGCGTGGATAATAAGGTATTAAGGGAAAGTAGGAGTTGGGGGGAGGGGGACCTCTCCCTCACTGATGCTACCAACAGGCAGGGGGTACCACTGTGCTAGGCCCCAGAATGATGCCAGAAACTAGTCACAAGGCTGGATGGACGTGACCTAGCCTAGGGAACTACCTCCTTGTCTCTGGCTGAGCACCCTGCTTATGGGGCCTCCCAGGGGTCCCAGGTCCCTGGGACTGGAGGGACCTGGGATGCCCGGGTTTGCCAGGAGCTGCCTGGGTGGGCGGCAGGATAGTACAGGCCTGGATCATGCTCCAGGCATACACACTTCCTGATCTTCACACCTCTGCGACTGTGGGTACCAAGGACTGAAGTCCCTCCCCCAGATTCATTTGAAGAGCCAGTAGCCAGCACAGTAGTATTTGGAGCTGAGGCCTTTGTGAATGACTAACACAATACTAGAAATGTGACATATCAATTATATCTAAATTTTTAAAATTAAATTGTTTTTAAAAAGACCCATGAGAAACAAGACCTTTCTCTCATACGAGGACACAGCCGTCTGCAAACCAGGAAGAGAGCCCTCACCACTTACCGAATCAGCCAGCACCTTTACCTTGGACTTCCCAGCCTCCAGAACCATGAGAAATGAACATCTGTTGCCCCAGTTGCCCAGTCTATGGTGTTCTGTTAGAGTGGCCTGGACTGACAGTGGGCAAGTCATTTCACCTCTCTGAGCCTCAACTTCCTCTTCTGAAAAATGCGGATGGTATTATCATTTGTCCCCTTCCTTTCTTCCTTCCTCCCTCCCTTCCTTCCATAGATATCAGGAGTATAGAGTAAAAAAAAGCATTAACAAAAAACCCTGAGATGTCCGAAGTCTGAAGCCCTAAAGAAATATAATTTTAATAACTTCATGTGAAACCAGCTAACCCAGTGCCTCTACCATCACCATGGTTACCACAAGGATGCTATCCTCTTGAGAGGATGACAAACTGCCCCCAGGCAACAGAAACTCATATACAGGACAGTGCCCCTAGCACTGCAGAAAAACTGGACTTTGGTGTTAATAATGTCAATAATCCTTTCCTAATTACCAGTTAATAGTTATAATAAGTCAACAAGCATGAACAATAACTATCAATCAAAAGTATCTGATTCAGCTTGGGGTCAAGGTAGATCTGTCTAGAGTGGAGCCTCAGAGCAGCAACCACAGTCATAAACACAACCGTAATCACAGCCACAGCCAGAATCACAATCACAACCATCGTCACAACCACAGTCATAATCACGATCGTGATGGCAGCTCACACTTACAGAATGCTGCACTCACTGCCAGGCCTGGTCTGGGAATGGGTCTGCTGGATTTCAGCCAGGAAGCTTGTTGAGGCAAGGGCAGTGGTGGAGAGGCTGGAAGGGAATTTGTGAGAAGTTTCTCTTCTTGGAGAAGAGAGACAGGGGAAGGGTAAGGCAGACCATAAGCCCCATGACTGGGGACAGCATCATTCTTGCTCACTAGTATCTGCCCAACACCCAGCACAGAGCTTGGCACATACTAGACACTCAAAAAAAATGTTTACTAGGGACTTCCCTGGAGGTCCAGTGGGTAAGACACCATGCTTCCACTTCAGGGGGCACAGGTTGATCCCTGGTTGGGGAGCTAAGATCCCACATGTCATGTGGGATGACATGGCCAAAAAATAGAAAAAACAACAATAAAAGCAAACAAATAAAATTTTTAAAAAATGTTTGCTAATGAACAGCAAGGGGCCTGGCCAGGATGTCCCTAGGGAAGAAGCAGAGGTTTCTTGTCCAGGAGCACATCTGGGCTTGAGGTTAGTGAATCAAATTCTGCTTCCCTGGGTCTTTGATTCCCAGTAACTCTTCACGTACTTGACGATCACTCACGCTGCAGGTCACATTGGCCTTGCTTGGAGAACTGGATTATCCTGGCATCATCAACATCTATTAACCTATGACACAGGCATGCATGTACGCACACACGTCTCCAGGATGCAGAGTGGGAGCCAGCCCTTTTCAGCAGGAGCCAAGGACCCTCCCTGGGCTGGGTGCCCTCACCCCAGATCCAAAGGGCTCAGGAGGCGGCTGCCTTCTGCCTGGGCCCCCTCCACTAGGATCTGATTTTCTCATCATCTGGATAGTCTCAGCAACTCACAGCAAAGGGATGAACCAGCCTGACCTTTCTGGAGGTTTGTTTAAAGCAGAACAATGTTTGTCTTGTCCAAACACTATGAATTACTCCAGAGAATCCTGCCCAGTTTTACAATCCACAGCTACAAACGGCTTACATAAATAGGGACTCGTCCCCTCCCCGTCCCCCCTCTGTTTCTAACAGCTTCTCCCCACATCCCAACTTCCCTCCACTCTTCCAGGCCTCCCCCTGTGCCCCTTCACCCTTCCTCTCTTCTGAGCCGCAGCCTGGTGAAGGGCAGGTGTCCGTGGTTCCAGGCGACGGCTCGCACCTGGGTTATTGCTGGCACAGATCCTGCCGGTGAGCTGCTCTCCCAGCGTGGGCCAGGTTTGCCTGGCTCGCAGGGAGGGGAGGTGGGGGCGCCTTCCGGACACATTTGTACTGTCTGTGTGGGGCCTGCAGTGCACAGAGTTAGGTCCAGCTGGGAAAGTGTGTTGGGAAGAGGAGGCCCCTAGGTTTGGGGGCAAAACATCCAGTCACCCTGCAAGCCACTCGGACCATTCCTTGTCTGACAGGATGCTCAGCACCCCCACAGCTGCTGCTTCACAGGCCGCACATTCAGGGGAGCTGAGGTTTCTTCTTAGAAGTGCACCCCACTCACTGTGGGCCTCCAGTGGTGGTGGGTGACAGTAAATGTCGTTCTGCCCAGCGAATACGGGCCACAAAAAGGAAGCAGGGCCCATGATCCCATTAAGGAAGGGACTGCTGGGCAAAGAGCTCAGTTTGGGCTGGGCTTCCCTAAGTATAGTTTCAGTTCCACATGCATTGAAAGGCTTTGGGGAGCTTGTTTTAAATGTAGATTTCTGAGGACTTCCCTGGTGGTACAGTGGCTAAAATGCTGCCTTCCCAATGCAGGGCACCAGGGTTTGATCCCCGGGCGGGAAACTAGACCCCACATGCCATAACTAAGAGTTTGCATGTTGCAACTAAAGATCCTACGAGCCACAACTGGGGAAAAAAAAAAAAGAGTAGATTTCTGGGCCCCTCCCCCAGCCTAGAAAAACCTGGAAGGTTGAGGGGAGGAGATGATGTTCAGGTCTGGGATTCACCTCCCTGCATAAAATCCTCTCCAGGCAAGTCCCAGATTAACTAGCTGGATGACACCCGCCAACCAACCACTTTGAGTCTCAGCTTCCCATCTGTATAAAGCCCGGAGAATCTTTGAAAGGCCCCTTCCAGCTCTTAGAATGTGGTTTCAAGGAAAGCTGGCTACCAGAACCCCGAAGCAGCAAGGCTGGATGGAAGCAGCCAGAGAAAAAATCAAGGGAGTCCTTAAACTCCGAGGAGAGGTGTTGGTGAAGACTTGGGGAGGTGCCGGGGAGGGTGCTGCTGGTTGGGGTGTGAGTGGTGCGTGGACTCCTTCCACCGAAGGCCCCACACTTGGAGCCAAGTGTGACCTCATTTCATCCTTGTTTTTCAGGCAAGGAAACTGAGACTCAGAAGGGAGGACGGACTTCTGCTCGGAAGTTGGTGAGTGGCGGGGATTCCATCACAGACACACCCTGGAACACCCATCTGTCCATTCCAGAAACGCCCCTTCCAGCCAGCTACTTCCCTTGTTCCAGCCTCTCCGAGGAGCACGGGTGTGTGTGTGTGTGTGTGTTTTAATCGCTCAGTCGTGTCAGATTCTGTGACCCCATTGACTGTAGCCCACCAAGCTCCTCTGTCCAGGGAATTCTCCAGGCAAGAATAGGGTAGTGGGCTGCCATTTCCCTCTCCAGGGGATCTTCCCCACCCAGAGATCCAACCCGGGTCTCCTGCATTATAGGCAGATTCTTTACCGTCTGAGCCACCAGGGAAGCCTATATGCACCTTAGGGACAGAGCTCCTTCTCTTCCCCCAACGGGAGGGTGCCACTGGGCGGGAGGGCTCTGGGCCAAATCTGTCCCACGAAGTGGATGCGCGGTGAGCCTCCACGGCAGGAAAATCAACTGCCCGGAGCTTCACCCTGGAGAGAGCCAAGCCGGTCTTACCCACCCCCAAGCTCCACAGCCGGGCTGGGGGCGCCCTCGGGGCGAGGTCGTCCGGGTTAGGGCTGCGGTTGCAGCGCTCGATCCTCCTTCGCCCGAGGACAGGGAGCCCTGCCAAGGAGAGGCACAAGCTCTCAGAGCCCGCAGACCGTTCGTGCCCAACACTCGGGGCGACCCGAGGTCAGAAGATAAAGCCGCCGCCACTTTCTCCGCTGATGCTCCGGGGGTACACCCTGAGCTGGCAGGAGTGGCGAGCTGGAGGCCGCGAAGGGCACGCTGTTACCCTCCCCAGCCCCGCTGCTGGCAAAGACCTGGTGTTGCGGGCACTCGGGATCGAACGTCTGGTGCGGGTCGGGGCAGTATCAGCGCGCCCTGCCTTTACGATCTCTGAGCGTGCACTGGGATCGCATTTCCACTTTGGAGATCCAGAAGCTTACCGTGCGACCTCGGGAAGCCGCGCGCGGCTCTGGGCCGCGCGCGATGCACTCCCCAGCCCAGCTCCAAAGTATGCGCCTCGGATTAGCTGTGCCTCCCTTCCAGTTCAGCATTTGATTTTCTAATCAAGCTCTTTGTCCCCTGCGGCCTGAACCCGAGCCCCCTGCTTCCCCGTTTCCCCTCGGGCCCCGCCTGGGTCTCGCTGTCGCCCGACTTTCCCGTCGAAGGCAGTCGAGTGAGTGATTCGGCAGCCGAGGCCGAGGCCGGCGGGTCCGCGGCGCGGGCCGGGCTGTATGGAAATGGCCCGAGGAGCCGGCGGGCGCGGCGGCGATTTATTCTGGGAGTGACAGCCCCTTTGAGCGCTCAGCGAATGGCATTTTCTGTCTGTGAAAGCCTTTCTTCCCACCTCTGTTCAGATTAGCCCGGGGGATGAATGCGCCCATTATCCAGCCCGCTGACCATTCTGAAACGCCAAATTAATTACTAAGCACTGAATCAGGCGCCGGGGCCGGGGCACCGGGAGGTGTGAAAATAGCGAGCGACTGGAGCTGGGGAAGGCGAGGGGCGCAGCGCCGAAAGGCCGGGCGGGGTGGCCCGGGGCGCGGGCGCGGGCGCGGCGGGTCCGGGGGCGGGCTTGGCCGGCCGCCGAGCGCGACCTGCCGGCGTGACCGGACGCGACCGCGGGGCGAGCGGGCTGCCGGGGCCCCGGGCGGGCGGCAAGGCGCGGAGCCGGGTGGCGGCTCCCGCGGGTTGGGCTAGCCCGGGGCGCGGCAGGAGAGCGCCAAGTGCGCGGGGCGCGGGGCCGAGGCTGGAGCGTGCGCGGGGCGCCGGCGCCTCCCGGGCATCACCGCCCGGGACAGCTGCCCCCAGACGGCCCCTGTCCGCGGGCGCCCCGCCGTCCCCTCCCAGGCGCTCGCCGCTCCAGCTGCCCTCCGAGGCCTTCAAACTTGCGCGCCGCCCGGCCACCACGGCCCCCGGCTCGAGCTCCCCGAGAGCGGCGCCGCACGGAGGCCGCCTCCCCTGGCCCGGATTCCGGCTCGGCGGACCGCACTTACCTCCCGAGGCGCCGGGCGGGAGAGGGAGGCGAGCTCTCGGCGGCTCCCGCTGGAGTGCGCTGGGCGCGGGGAGCGCGCGCCTTTAAGACTCTTCCCCGAGACTCCGCCAGGTGGTGTCAGGCCGGCCGGGCCCTCTCGGCTCGGCACCCCCGCGGCCACCCCGCTCCCCAGCCCGCCCCGGGCGGAACCTGGACGCTCGCTCCCCACTCGGCGCCCCGCCGAGCCCGCTCCAGCGGAGTGGAGCCCGAAGCTCGGGGGGACAGGATGGGCGGTGATTTGGGGACACACGGATGCTCAAGAGGAAGGCATCCATCCTACCCACTCCACTCTAGCTTTGGCGGATGGAGGAATTTCTCTTTGGACGGATGCTGGGGGTGGGGGAAGAAGAGGCGAGGATCGAGAAGTCTAGTCCCAGGACGTGGGGTACGGCCCTCACTGTCATCCCCCCGGGACGCGCCTGAAGTCCGCGCGAAGCTGGTCCTCTCGTCCTTGATCCAAGATGGCGAGTGACACGCCTCCCCGTCACCGCTGACATGACCGAAGCGTTAGAGAACTGTCGCCACTTAAAACTGGGGCTATAGGAGATGCACACTTCGGGAACACAAGTTTTAGAGGACCCATGGAAAGGTTGAAGGAACTCCACCTTGGGCAGGCGAAAAGCCGGGTTCGGCCTGGGATGCGCAAAGAACACCCCTCTCTCCGGATGCCCTCTAGGAGCCCAGCGGGGTGAGCTCACGAGCCGCCGGCACCTGAGGACCCTCCGCAGAGCTCACCGCCGGCTGCAGGGCACACGTTTGCAGGCACGAACTGTGATTCTAGCTTCAGGCCATTATTAAAATTTTATATGTGTCTTCTCTTTCAAAAATAATTTTTTGACATTTGTTGAGATTTCAAACTGCACTAATAATTAACTCAGTTTTTCTGTCTTCATCGTTCACTGCTATTTCTTATTTATAAACGTCTTCCTCATCCCTGAGTTCCTTATTTTGAGTAATCTCTCACACAACTGAAACTTACTTTTGAGTAACCCTGGGATGGCGGGAAGGGCATGTGGGTGGTGGGCTTTTGGAGTCTGTGTATGTAAACAGATGTCTCTCTGTTAACTTCTACAGACACTAGTCAGATATAGGATCCTATGGGATATAGGCTCCATACTTTATTTACATTTATGACACTGCAAGATAGGGATGTCTTAGCATAAAGCAGGGAGGCAGGTGAAAATTACTTACTCTGATCTGTGACCCATGATCTGGGGGAATCCATGAAGTGACTCTTTGTGACTATTATTGATCCACCCATCTTCTGATTTTTATAGTCACAGAAATTTCTCCCAGGTTCTGGAGAATAACATCATTCGAAGTCTTTCATCTTTTGGGGACCATCCGGCTTCAGTGTACTTTGTTAAAAGAAAAAAATATATGGGTTCTGTTACTGCCTAGTTTACTAATTGTTCCCCAGGGCTAGTCCCATCTCTCTTCGCATTCAGTGCTTCTCCCATAAAAATGAACAAATTAGGCTGCCTGGCTGCTGTGGTCCTATCTACCATCAATGACCTAGGAGCCTAAAATGCAACGACCCAGCCCAGGGAGAAACCACTTCGCACCAACTAGGATGCTGTAACAGAAAAGACAGATAATTACAAGTGTGGGTGAGGGTGTGGAGAAATTGGAACCCTCCTGAGCTCCTGGTGTGAATGGAAAAAAAAAAAAAAAGTACAGCCACTAGAAAAGACTGGCAGTTCCTCAAAAGATTAAACATACAGTTTTCACAGGATCTAGCAATTCCACTCCTAGGAATATACTCAAGAAAAAGGGAAACATATGTCCACACAAAAACACCTGTATACAAATATTCATAGTAGCACTAATCACAGTAGCCTCAAAGTGGAGGCTACTTATCCCACATGGCCACATGGTCATATGGGCCATATCCCACATATCCCACATGGCCATCAATGAATTAACAAATAAAATCTAGCATATCCAAATAATATAATATTATTCAGCTATAAAAAGAATGAAGTACTAATACACGCTACGACATGGATGAATCTTGAAGACAGTATGTTAAGTCAAAGAAACGAGTCACCAAAGGTCATATATTGTGTGGTTCCATTTACTATGAAATGTCTTTAGAACAGGCAAATCCATAAGAGGCAGAAAATAGATTTGTGCTTGACTATTACTTTGCCAGCAAAGGTCCGTCTAGTCAAGGCTATGGTTTTTTCAGTGGTCATGTATGGTTGTGAGAGTTGGACTGTGAAGAAAGCTGAGCGCCAAAGAATTGATGCTTTTGAACTGTGGTGGTGGAGAAGACTCTTGAGAGTCCCTTGGACTGCAAGGAGATCCAACCAGTCCATTCTGAAGGAGATCAGCCCTGAGATTTCTTTGGAAGGAATGATGCTAAAGCTGAAACTCCAGTACTTTGGCCACCTCATGTGAAGAGTTGACTCACTGGAAAAGACTCTGATGCTGGGAGGGATTGGGGGCAGGAGGAGAAGGGGATGACAGAGGATGAGATCGCTGGATGGCATCACCGACTCGATGGATGTGAGTCTGAGTGAACTCTGGGAGTTGGTGATGGACAGGAAGTTGCAATTCATGGAGTCTCAAGGAGTCGGACACGACTGAGCGACTGAACTGAAATGAACTGAGGGCTGGGGCTGGAGGTTGAGTGGGGAATGAGTGCTAACAGGAGTGGGCTTTCTTTTAGGGGTGATCAAAACTGATTGTGGTATGTGCGTGCTCGGTCGCTCAGTCATGTCCGACTCTCTTTGTGACCTGCCAGGCTCCTGTGTTCATGGGATGCATCTCCTGCATTGGCAGGCAGATTTTTTTTTTTTACCACTGAGCCACCTGGGAAGCCAAAATATAGAGGGAAATACTACATTCTGTGTGCGTGCTCATGCTCAGTCGACTCCCTGAACTGTGGCCCTCTGGGCTTCTCTGTCTATGGAATTTTCCAGGCAAGAATACTGGAGTGAGTTGCCATTTCTACTCCAAGTGATCTTTCCAGCCCAGGGATCAAACCTTCATCTCTTTGGTATCCTGCATTGGCAGGCAAATTCTTTTACCAGTCAGCCACCTGGGAATCCCTATTGGGTTACACTTAACTCTGTGAGTATACTAAAAGCATCATATTGTACACTTTAAGTGGATGAATTGTATGGTATGTGAATTGTGTCTCAATACAGATATTATATTAAAAAATATTTACCATGTCTGTGTTCTCACGAAGCCACAGAATAACTGGGGGGTTAGCCAGTTCAGGACCCTATGACCTGCCCAAGGAATCAAGCTCCCTCCTCACACTCACACACAAAGGTTTCCATGGCCCATACAAAGGCAAGACTTTTCCGGATCTTGTTGTTCAGTCGCTAAGTCACATCCAATTCTTTTCTGTATCTTACCATATCCTAATACTTAGGTGTTAACTTTTCATTCTTCTTCCTCTCTGTTGGAAATCCTCCAACTGGCTGCAGGTAGCCCTGCAGACTCAGTAAGCTGATTCTCAGAACAGGGTCTCCCAAGAAAGCAGCCACTTTCAAGACTATACCACAGTAATTAAGAGTAGGAACCATGGAGCCAGACCTCCAGAGTTCAAATCCCAGACCTGTCTCTCACGAGTTACCCGACACGGTCCAGTCACTTACTTTCTCTTTTCCTCACTTTCCCTATGTGCAAAATGAGGATAACAGGGCCTGTTTCATAGAGATTATGTCAGGATTAAATGAGCTAATACACCTGAGATAGCATCTGGTGGACTGTCCTAAGTGTTGCTGTGCTGTGCTGGGCAAGTCGCTCAGTCGTGTCGGACTCTGTGCCACCCCATGGACTGCAGCCCACCAGACTCTTCTGCCATGGGATTCTCCAGGCAAGAGTCCTACAGGGGGTTGCCATACTCTCCTCGAGGATCTTCATAAGTGTTAGCTGATGGTATTCCTCAGAGATGCAGGTTAAAGCACAGACCTGCTACTTTCCCATGTCCCACTAGGTGGCGCAATGGCACCACTTTGGGTAATGAAAATAGCCCCCGGGGTCCTTTGCACATTTAACTCTGGACTTTGATAAACCATGCAAATAGCGTTAGCTTTGCGTAAAGAGTGTCACAGTGGTTCCACCTGTTAACTATATGCAGTAATACCACCTACGGTGCGGCAAATTTCTCTCACCCGTGCCACTCACTGGGAAAAAAGTTTTCTCCGATCCAGAGAAATTAGTGTATATGTACAAATAACATGCATGGTCTGTGTAAAATGTTAGCTCCATTACCAGCTCAGGTGCAGCCACCCAACAAAAGTTGTGAGGCCTTTGTGTATGTAACACACATAATTTCTCCCTGTATCAATACAATGTCCTGATGGTAATATTAGGAAGATATCAAGAGTTACGCAAAGTAAAATAACTGCATTTCAATATGCAAATACTATGAACAGAATGACTAAGAGGACCCTGAGAACAATGATCACTGCTAGGTGTCTGTACCTCTGGTGGTTCAAACACCTTGAGTGATGCTGCCTGGGGCAACGTCATTTTCCAAAGTGTTACCAGTTCTTGCTCAAGTTGCCTTCCTGGAAAACACTAGCATGTGTTAAGATTGTGAATCAAAACAAAGCAAATGCTTTGTGTTCACAGACAAAATAAAATCAGGCTCCAGGCATAGAGGGTTTCTTGTCATTATGAACATCCAGCGGGACATTTAAAACTTGTAGAGGAAGTTGTGTTCTAGTGTCCCCTATATGCAGTGCAGACGTCCGGCACCTCTGGTTTCTGACTACTAAATAGTAGTAGAGTCCCCCAAAAGCGTGGCAGCCAAGACTACTTCACCACAGATTTTCAGTTGAACAATAGCATCTCCGCTGAGAGCCCCTGGTCCAGGGTCAAAATGGCTTTGGGCATTTCCAGCAAAGCTGGCACTCAATCCGCTTTGGACTCAACTTGTAAAAAGGCATTGGCTTTTCTCTACTCTACACAAATACGCTTGTCTGGGACCAGAGCCGGGACTCGAAGGGGGTTCCAGAGAGAGGGAGGCTGGGGTTTCCTCTAAGTGTCTCCTTTCTTTGTCCAGAAAGAGGAGGCCTGAGGAGGCAAGCTGCTCTCGCCTGCCAATCTTGGGCACAACCCAGTGGTCTGTTTGAGACTTTTCCTAAAACCCAGCTGGGAAGTAAATCAGCACAGACATAATCCTGATTTTAGCCACAGGGGCCAGGGCCTCTGAGCAAACCCCTGGCTTATGAGAATTTCCTGCTGTACATTTGCTTGGCATGTCAATCTCAAAGCTATTCTTGCTCTGCTTTCTCAGGGATGGGGCCAGCAGGTCCAGGGCTCCTGGGGACAAGGTTTTGACATACTGGCATGTACAGACTTGCTCGCTGGCTCCATTAATTATGTCCACCTCCACCTGCTATGGGGCATTTTCCGGTCCTTGCATCTGGTCCCTCCTTTCGACAGTTATGGGACCAGTTCCCTGCTCCCCACCCCAACTTTCAGCTTGCTTGTCTTGAGAAGCAGGTATGACATGACCCCCCACCCCCCCACACACACACATACCCCCACTGGTATTCCTGGAATTCAGCTGGTTTAGCAAAGCAAGACTGGATCTCTCCTGAGCAGGGCAGCTGCGTCTTTCTGTACACATTCCATCACTGCTGCCAATTGATGTCTCGGGGCCAGCTGGTCATCTACAACCCAGGTTTTGACGCCTCAAGAATTCCCTCCCAGACTCTCTGGTCTAAAAAGGGCAGCTGAAGGGCCCAGGAGCCTTCCTGTCATCAGACAAAAGGGTCAGAAGCCTGCGACTCTGTGCATTTCTGTTCTGCCGACAGTCCAGATGGTTCCTCACCAAGGCATCCATGCACCTGCCGTTGTGGGCCTACGCAGTGTATCCAGTGACCAGACATTCAGGGATGGCCCCTGGTACGCCAGGTGCTCTGGGTGCACTGGGGACCTGGCAGACACAGTTCCTGTTCTCCTAGGATGGACAGCCTATGGGAACAAGATAGTTACTCAATAAACAATAATACAAATAGATATGTGATTGCAGCTAAGATGAGCAGTACAAGGAATACAGAAGCAGAGAAGTATCTACAAAGGCTGTGGTGGAACGGGGGCTAGAGCACCACAGAGGAGGCGACATTATGTTGAAACCTGAGAAGACTGGTCTAGTGGTTAAGAACCCACCTGCCAGTGCAGAGGACTGGGGTTTGATCCCTGGTCCGGGATGATCCCACAGGCTGCAGGGCAACTAAGCCCGTGCACCTCCGCTACTGAGCCTGCGCACCCTAGAGGCCCTGCTCCTCAATGAGAGAAGCCACTGCTATGAGAAGCTCCTGCTCCCGCAACTAGAGGAAAGCCTGTGGGCAGCCACGAAGACTCAGCGTGGCCAGAAGTAAATGAAAAAAATAAGAAAGAAACCTGAGGGATGAGAAGGTGAAGACAGTGGGGAAGAGCCTTTCCAGTGGTGGGAACAGCTTGGAGTGGTCAGAAAATCATAACAATAGCCAACATCTATGGATCATTCATCATGTGCCCAGCTTGTTCTGTCAGCCTCATTTCACAAAGGAGGACACAGAGGCACAGAGAGGTTAAGTAATTATCCGAAAGTTCCCCAGCTACAAAGTTGCAGAGCCAGCTTTTGGACTCAGGTCAACCTACACAGGAGACGGTATCCTTTTTTTTTTTTTTTTTTAATGTTCGTTCATTTGGCTGAGTTAGGTCATAGTTTCAGCATGCAGAATCTTAGATCTTTCTTTCTTTAGTTGCAGCATGTGGGATCTATTTTCCTGACCAGGGATCAAACCTGGGCCCCCTGCATTGGGAGCACAGAGTCTTAGCCACTGGGCCACCAGGGAAGTCCCCTTATGGGTTCTTTTAGGTCCCGCTGACCTGGAGTCAGGACTATCATTACAGCCAATGACCTAGACCTGGGTCCTTGAATAGCCCCCACTGTGTTGGCAAAGCCCTCCAAGTGCTGGTTGGCAGGTGGTTCATGACCAGGAAGCCTCTGTGTCTGTCACAGACAATTACACCAAGAATTATACCTCCACTGTCAAAAGAGCGTGCCTGTGAGGGTTTGGAGGTAGGTGAGAAGCAAGCAGAAGATGGTCTGAAGCTGAGAGGTCTGAGGCTGGGCCATGAAAAGGCCAGGAGACAGTTGGGGGTAGTTCACTCTACCTGAGCTAGAGGCATAAACGCCTCTTTCTAAAATACCAGCACCCCCTAGTGGGAGTAAGTCTCTATTCACGCGAGCCTTTTTAACCGGGAGTTGCTGTATTTAGAAGGGAAGAACACACATCTCACTCACACCAATAACGGATGTATGTAATACACCACAGGGGTGCCAATGAACAGGACCTGTGATTTTATCACCAATACATTAACAGGCCTTTTTATATCAATTACAGTTGTTGCAGATAACCTGAAATATCATTTCCATTTATCACTACTTTGAAATTATGCCCGTTTTCTTTCTTCCCCTGAAGCATGTTATTTAGCACATTAATAAAGAAGCACGTATGTTAGCAGATTTCCAATTTGCTTTTATTTGTATTAAACCTGTAATACATGTAATTATTTTCTTTTGAGTCTTATGTTTTTTATTTTATGCATTGAAAGCACTATCCTGAAATGGGGTCCATAGGCTTCACTGGGCTGCAAAAGGGGTACTTTTTTTTTGCAGATTATATTCCATTATAGGTTATTTCAAAATATTGGTTACCTTGTAATTCCCTGTGCTGTACATTATATCCTGTAGCTTATCTATACCTGATTCTTTTTGTGAATCCAGATGTTTTTATTCCAAATTTATTGCTCTTAGCAACATCCCACAATTCATTAACTACTCTTTCAAAAGCAGCATTATTGAGCTAAAGTTCACATGCTAGACAACTCACCTATGTAAAGTATACAGTTAAATGTTTTTCTGTATATTCAGTGGGGCAACCATGACTAAAATAGACATTTTCATCATTCCCATCAGCAATCACTCCCCATTTTTCCTTCTCAGCATCCAATCAAATAATTACACATCTCACCCTTAAGTAACCCACCAATTTATTATTTTCCGTCTCTGTGAATTTGCCTGTCCTGACCCTTTTTCATATAAATAGGATTACACAACACAGGGTCCTCTGTAAATGGTTTCTTTCACTTAGAATGAAGTTTTCAAGGTTCATCTATGTTGTCGCTTGTGCCTGATTTCAAAGAGGATGCTAGGGATTTCCTGTTGGTCCAGTGGCTAAGACGCGGCACTCTCAATGCAAGGGGTCCAGGTTCGATCCCTGGTCAGGAAACGTGCTGCAACCAAGACCTGGCACAGCCAAATAAGTAAATAAAATAATAAAGAGGATGCCCTCAATAACTTCTTATTAAAACTATTTGTGTATTATAGATATTTGATAGAGATCCTATTTCAGGTTAAGGAAGTTCTACTCCTAGTTTCCTGAGAGGTTTTTTAATTTGTTCATAAATTTGATAATTTAACCAACTGCCTTCTCAGCATCCAATCAGATAATTGCACAATGTTTCTCCTTTTACACTGCTTATATGATGAAGGACACCATAGAATTTCTGGTGTCAAATGACCCTTGCATTCCGAAGATATACCCAAGTGGTCGTAATACTTATTTTCACCCTCTTAATACTTCTGCATCTAGTCACAAACAAGATTGGCCTGTAGTTTTCCTTTTTTCTACTATCTTTATCAAGTTTGCATATCAGGGTCATGGTGGCCTCATAAAACGACTTGCGGTCTCTTTTTTCTTCTTTTTCAGTCATCTGAAACAGTTAGTACATGATTGGAATGAACTGTTCCTTCGAAATTTGCTAGAATTCATCTGTAAAATGGCCTGCCTTTGGGACTGCCTTTGTGAAAAGATTTAAAATTACTGCTTCACTGTTTTAATAAGTTTTGGAATCATGCTGCTACTGCTAAGTCACTTCAGTTGTGTCCGACTCTGTGCGACCCCACAGACGGCAGCCCCCCCCGGCTCCCCCGTCCCTGGGATTCTCCAGGCAAGAACACTGGAGTGGGTTGCCATTTCCTTCTCCAATGCAGGAAAGTGAAAAGTGGAAGTGAAGTCACTCAGTCGTGTCCGACTCTTCGAGACCCCATGGACTGCAGCCCACCAGGCTCCTCCATCCATGGGATTTTCCAGGCAAGAGTACTGGAGTGGGGTGCCATTGCCTTCTCTGTTTGGAATCATAGGCATTGTATTTCTTCTTGAGTTAGTTTTATTATTTTTTCCGGGAAAAAACATTCCCATTTCATCTAAGTTTTAAAATGCATTCACATGAAGTTACTGAACAATTGTATTATAATTTTCATAACCTTCACTGTATCTATAGCTACTTTTCCTTTTATATTCCTGTTATTAGGCTCCTCCATCCATGGGATTTTCCAGGCAAGAGTACTGGAGTGGGGTGCCATTGCCTTCTCTGTTTGGAATCATAGGCATTGTATTTCTTCTTGAGTTAGTTTTATTATTTTTTCCGGGAAAAAACATTCCCATTTCATCTAAGTTTTAAAATGCATTCACATGAAGTTACTGAACAATTGTATTATAATTTTCATAACCTTCACTGTATCTATAGCTACTTTTCCTTTTATATTCCTGTTATTATTTACTTGTGCTTTCTGTTTCTCATCTATCTTGCCAGATATGTGTTTGCCTTTCCAAATAACCGTCTTTCAGTTTATTTGGTTCTCTCTGATTTATATTTGAATTTGGCTTTTATTTATAAAAGCCCTTTTGCGGGGCAGGGTGGGAACTTACTCTGTTATCCTTTGTCTAACTTCTTAGAAACTCAGCTAATTAATTTCAGCCTTTCTTGTTTTCAGATTAGCGTTTAAGAGGCCATACATTTCCTTCTATTTGCCACTTTTATCGTATCTCACAAGTTTTGAAATGTAATATTATCATCATTCAGTTCTAAATATTTAAAAAAAACTTTCCATTGTGATTTTTTTTTTTTCTGACCAAGAGTCGATTCAGAAACATCAAGGTTTATGGTAATTTTAAACTATTTGTTGACATCTAATTTAATGGCAGTGCGGTCTGGGAAAGTGGTCTGCATGACATCAGTTCTTTGAAATTTGTGAAGACTTGCTTTGTGGTCTTGCAAGTGATGACTTTGGCATTGGCTGCTTGCATGCTTGAGAAGAATGTGATTTTTAAATTATTGAGTGCAAGGTTCCGTGTTCATCAGATCCAGCTTGGTTTTGATCAAATCTTCTAGTTATTACATTTTATCTTTGGAAGTAGTAATAACTCAGGGAGGCTTGTTGAAATCCCTCACAATGATGGTGCCTTTCTCAATTTCTCCATGTCCTCCAATTCATTACTGCTGCTGCTGCTGCTGCTAAGTCACTTCAGTCATGTCCGACTCTGTGTGACCCCATAGACGGCNTTATCTTTGGAAGTAGTAATAACTCAGGGAGGCTTGTTGAAATCCCTCACAATGATGGTGCCTTTCTCAATTTCTCCATGTCCTCCAATTCATTACTGCTGCTGCTGCTGCTGCTAAGTCACTTCAGTCATGTCCGACTCTGTGTGACCCCATAGACGGCAGCCCACCAGGCTCCCCCATCCTTGGGATTCTCCAGGCAAGAATACTGGAGTGGGTTGCCATTTCCTTCTCCAATGCATGAAAGAGAAAAGTGAAAGTGAAGTCGCTCAGTCTGTCCGACTGTTAGCGACGCCATGGACTGCAGCCCACCAGGCTACTCCGTCCATTGGATTTTCCAGGCAAGAGTACTGGGGTGGGGTGCCATTGCCTTCCCCGAATTCATTACTGCTTTATACATATTTTAGATTTTTAAGATTAGTTTTGTAGAGGTTTATATATATATATTTTTTACCTGTTGGTAAATGAAACCACCAGAATGTATTGCTCTAACAATGCTTATTTCAATCTGAATTTAAGACAACTAACCACCTTTATTTTAGTTACGATTTGCTTTTTTTTTTTTAATCTTTTATTATCAACTTTGGTGTCTTAATACCTCAGATATTATTACAGGCTACAAGTAACTGGATTTCATTTTCTCTAATCCAACAATCTCTATTAATAATCACATTATTTCACTTACCTTCATTATGATTATTGGTATCTTTTGGCTTGTTTCTATCACTTTATCTTGGTTTCCATTTGTCTCACTTTTTCTGTTTTTGTCCCCTTTTCTTGCTGTTTCTTGTTTGTTTTTTGTAGTGTGTGTCAGTTTTATTTTTTATATGCTTGCTCATCTGGGAGATTTCACTTCATTGGTTTTTAATCTGGCTTTGTATTTAAATTGTTTGCTGTTAGACTTTATCCAATATTTCTGCATTATTAAAAAAGGGAGGAACAATTTCCTTTATCAGTACTGTCTGCCATTTGTATGTATGTACACACACACTTTCCCTCTCTTTCTCTCATATACAAAACTTTTTGTAACCCTGGTTCCCAGAAATGTAATCTCTAGCTCAAAAGGTTATGCACTATTTTTAAATTATTCAACTTTTAATAGCATTATATAAAAATATTTTGTGAAAGTGTCCTTGAAATATTATTTGCTCATAATATTTTACTATTGCAAAATTAACCATATTTGAAAATGAATTCTCTATTTTTAAACACTGGTTTTGCTTATAATTTATCACTGCTTATACTTATAAGCAAACTGATAACTAATATTCTTGGGCATATTTAATTACTGAATTAATTCAGAATTACTGCATACTCTTTAGAGTGCATGTACTTTTGCAACCTCATGAATTGTAGCCCACCAGGCTCCTCTGTTTATGGAATTTTCCAGGCAAGAATACTGGAGTAGGTAGCCATTCCCTTCTCTAGGGGATCTTCCCGACCCAGGGAATGAACCTGGATCTGCATTGCAGGCAGATTCTTTACCGTCTGAGGCACCAGGGAAGCCCACATGGTTCCATACACAATATCAAACATATACTTACAGTCAGAGTTTATGAGAATTTGGGGTCTCCAAATGTTTGAAAATTCTGGGTAATATAATTTCTCTTATCTTTGCCTGGCTGTCAGATGGACATTTATATCTCACTGTTTAAATTTACATTTTCCCCTTATAAACATTTCTCACATGCTTATGGCTACTTGTATATCTTTGGTGAACTGTCTAATCTGCTAAGACCACTTTTATTTTGGATATGTATTTTTTCATGTAAAAAATATATTTTACATTAAGGATGGCATGCTTAATACTCATGCAAACATTTTGCCTTCGCATACCATTTCCCTTCTCATTTAATGTTCATGCGATTTTTCATGGACAGAAGTTATTTTACTTTTCTATACACAAATGAGTCTTTTCCTTCATAATTTCTGATTTTGGCCTCACACTTTAAAAGGCCATCTACATAAATAAATCAAACATAAATTCATATATACTATTTTCATAAATTCTCACAACCACCCTATAAGTCCTGTGATTATTCCCTGTTTACACATAAGAAACAGAGATTCAGACGTTAGTTTTTAGATGCCTGGTTTGTCCTCCCTGCGCCTGCAGGTCTGTCTCAGTGCATATGCACATGTGTGCATTGGGTGGTGGTGCTTAACAAATATTTTAATTATATCAGTGCATCTATGAAAAGGGTTTGGAGAATGCTGTCCCAGAATGCAGAAGATAACGTAAATTGGAAAACTGAAGCCTGCAATTTCTGTAAGCATAAGAACATTTTCCATCAAAAAGCAATAGGCCTAGGTCTGAAGTCAAATTCACTGTTGTGTGTCTTTGGACAAAAAAAAAAAAAAAAGGCCAGCTACAATTCCAATGTTATATACACATTTCCTTTTTTGCTTCTGCATTTCCCTTATTTTCACTTGGACGTATGGATCTAAAATTAGTCAGAATTGGGGGTGGGATATAAGATTTGAGGTAGAAACCACACTTGTCTTTTTTCTCCTAAAGGCTGTCTTAGCCTATTTGTTGGATGATCGAGCCTATCTTTTTTATCATACATTAAATTCCTTCAGATACTTGTGTTTGTTTCTGACTGATCAACTTAGCCCCACTGATCTTTTTATAAGCTGCAAGCAATTGGATTTCATTTTCTCCAATCCAACAGTTTCTATTGTTTTCACTGACATTTGTTATGATTGTTGGCTTGTTTCTACCAGTTTAGCTTGGTTTCTGTTTGTCTCATTTTTTCTGTTTCTTTTTTCCTCTTTCTTGCTGTTTTTGTTTTTGTAGTGTGTGTTTATTTATTTTTTTTGCCTGTTTATCAGTCTGGGAGATTTCATCTTATTGGTTTTTAGTCTGCTTTGTATTTAAATTGTTTACTGGTATATTTTATCCAATATTTCTGCATTATTAAAAAGAAAGGGACTATTTCCTTTATCAGTACCATCTGCCATTTTTATCTGGAAGACTATGTATGTATACATTATGTATGTATACTCTCTCTCTCACATACTGGACAAGAATTTTTGGGAAAACCCTAATCAATATTTTGTGACAACCTATATGAGAAAAGAATCTGAAAAAGAATGAATATATGAATATGTGTAACTGAATCACTTTGCTGTACACCTGAAACTAACATTATAAATCAACTATATCCAATAAAATTCAAATTAAAAAAATAATTTTTATGAGACAAAGTCCCAGAAACGTAATGTTTTCAGTCTGTGGTACATGGAACATTTTCATATGTCAGATGGAAACTTCTACCTCATGACTAAACTTTTTTTTAATGGCTAAACTTTTGAGGGAGTTTCTTGGCTATTCTTGCACAATTATTTTTCACGATGAAATGTGAAGTCATTTTGTCAATCTCCTTCTCCTCTTCCCACCAGAAGCTTTCTTTGGCTTTTGATTGAAACTATATCACATCTACATACTCCACTGGTAAGAATGAATATTTTTTATAATAATCATTTTTCAATCCCAGAGCATAAATGTTTTTCTATTAATCAAGGCTTCCTTTGTATCCCATAATAAAGTTTATCATTTAAAAAAATAACAGCTTTTGTTCACTTGAAACTATCACAACATTGTTAATTGGCTATAAGTTCAGTTCAGTTCAGTCACTCAGTCGTGTCCAACTCTTTGCGACCCCATGAATCACAGCACGCCAGGCCTCCCTGTCCATCACCAGCTCCTGGAGTTCACTCAGACTCACGTCCATCGAGTCAGTGATGCCATCCAGCCATCTCATCCTCGGTCGTCCCCCTCTCCTCCTGCCCCCAATCCCTCCCAGCATCAGAGTCTTTTCCAATGAGTCAACTCTTCGCATGAGGTGGAGTTTAAGCTTTAGCATCATTCCTTCCAAAGAAATCCCAGGGCTGATCTCCTTCAGAATGGACTGATTGGATCTCCTTGCAGTCCAAGGGACTCTCAAGAGTCTTCCCCAACACCACAATACAAAAGCATCAATTCTTCGGCGCTCAGCCTTCTTCACAGTCCAACTCTCACATCCATACATGACTACTGGAAAAACCATAGCCCTGACTAGACGGACCTTAGTCAGCAAAGTAATGTCTCTGCTTTTGAATATGCTATCTAGGTAGGTTGAATATGCTATCTAGGTTAACTGGCTTTACCTCAATAAAAAATAAAAAGTTAAAAAAAAACAGAGATGATCAAAAAATAAAAAATAATCACTTTATTGAGACTTGGTTCACATTCACCATTTTAAAGTGAATGGCTTTTAGTACAATCACTATTGTAGTCAATTTTTTTAGAATTTAAAAAATATTTATTTATTTATTTAGGCTGTGCCAAGCCTTAGTTGCAGCATGTGGGATCTAGTTCCCTGACCAGGGATTGAACCTCGGGCGGGCCTCCCACATTCAGACTGTGGAGTCTTAGCCACTGGACCACCAGGGAACTCCCTGCAGTCAATTTTAAACATTTTTTTTCCCCACCACAACAGAGAAATCCCACGCCTATTAGCATCCACTTCCTCCAATACCCCAGTGCTAGGCAACCACCAGTTTGCTTTGTCTGTATGGATTTGCTTATTCTGAACATTTCACATAAAAGGAATTATACAGTATGAAGACTTTGTTACTAGTTTCTTCCACCTAGCACGATGTTTTCAAGGTTCATTCTCCTGTAACATGTCAGTCCCTCATTTCTCTTTATAGTCAAATAATATTACATGGAATATGTTATCCATTCATCAGTTGATAAGACCTTTGTGTTTTTTCTACCTCTTGGCTAATAAATAATGCTGCTATAGATATTTGTATGTAAGTTTTTGTGTGCACATGTTTTAACTCCTCTTTGGTATACACCCAAGAGTAGAATTGTTGGATCATATGGTAACTTGGACAAAGAACCCTGGCGGGCTACAGTCCACAGAGTTGCAAAAGGCTGGACACAACTGAAGCAACTTAGCACAGAGAGCACACATGGTAACTCTATGTTTACCTTTTGAGGAACTGACAAACTGTTTTCCAAAGCATCAGCACCATTTTACATTCCCATCAGCAGTGTATGTATGTATGTTTTTGTTCAGTCCCTCAGTCGTGTCCGACTCTTTGCGACCCCATGGACTGCAGCACACCAGGCTTCCCTGTCCCTCACCATCTCCCAGAGTTTGATCAAACTCCTGTCCATTGAGTTGCTGATGCCATCCAGCCATCTCATCCTGGGTCGTCCCCTTCTCCTCTTACTTTCAATCTTTCCCAGCATCAGGTTTCCAGTGAGTCAGCTCTTCACATCAGGTGGCCAAAGTATTGGATCTTCAGCTTCAGCATCAGTCATTCCAATACATATTCAGGACTGATTTCCTTTAGGATTGACTGGTTTGATCTCCTTGCTGTCCAAGGGAATCTCAAATGTCTTCTCTAACACCACAGTTTGAAAGCATCAGTTCTGTGGTGCTCAGCCTTCTTTATGGTCCAACTCTCAGATCCATTCATGTACAAACGAGGTCTCCAAATTCTCCACATTCCTGTTGACACTTGTTATAATTTTTTTATTCAATGGGTGTGGTGTTTCCACTGTGGTTTTGATTTGCCTTTCTCTGATAACTAATGATGTTGAGCATTTTTTTCGTATGCTTGTTGGTCATTTATAGATGTTTGAAGAAATACCTCATCATATCCTTTGCCCATTTTTCAATTGGATTTTTTTATTATTCATTTATAGTAATTCTTCATATATTCTAAAGTCTCTATCATATTTATATGATTTGCAAAAATTTTCTCCCATTCTGTGGGTTGTCTTGTATTTCTTGATGGGATCCTTGAAGCACAAAAGTTTTAAATTTTGATGACATTTGCCTTATCTGTTTTTTCCTTTGGTTGTTTGCCCTTTTGATGTTATATCTTAAAAACCATTGCCAGGTCCAAGGTCATGAAGATTTACACCTGTATTTCCTCCTAAGAGTTTCATATCTTTTAACTCTTATATTTAGGTTTTCGATTCCTTTTTGAGTTAATCTTCATGTGTAATGGGAAGTAGGGATTCAGTTTCTTTCCTTTTTTTGGGATATGGTTATCCAATTGTCTTAGCATCATTTTTGAAAATAATTCTTTCCCTTTTTAAATTGCATCCTCATCAAAAAGAGTGCATCCACGTGTGCTCAGTTGCTAAGTCACATCTGCGACCCCATGGACTGTAGTCAGCCAGGTTCCTCTGTCCGTGGGATTTCCCAGGCAAGAACATTGGATTAGGTTGCCATTTCCTTCTCCGGGGGATCTTCCTGACAGAAGGATCAAAACCATGTCTCCTGCATTGATAGGCGGGTTCTGAGGCCCCAAGGAGGGTGTTGCCTCACCACTGGGGAATTGAATCCTAGTCTCCTGTGTAACAGGCAGGGATACTCACCACTATATTAACAAGAATCAATGATTGTAAATGTGAATTTGTTTCTGGATTCTCAACTTTGTTCCATTGATATATAAATCTATCTATAGCTCTGTGGGAAGTTTTGAAATCAGGGAGCTTGAATCCTCCAACTTTGTTCTTCTTTTTCACAGTAGTTTTAGCTATTCTGGGTCCCTTGAATTTCCTTTTCTTAGGCTTTTTTTGTTGCTAGGATGAATGAACTCTCTTTTCTATTTCGTCACTGCTCTGTATAGAAAACTATTGAAAGTCACATATTTATTTTTGTGTCCAGCTACTTTACTATGCTTGCACATAAGTTCTAAATATTCCCCAATCCATTAGACAATGTGTTCTTAGCTAGACAGTCATATCTTTTGCAAATAATAAGCTTGTCTCTTCCTTCCCAAGTTCACATCTCATTATTTTTCTTCTCATTGTTTTTCCTTGAATTTCACACTCTTCACAGTGTGACATCCTTGTTTTGCTCCTTGTTTTCATAGCGTTGTCTTTGTTATCAAGGATTATATTATCCATTCCAGGTCATCACTGAGGTATCACATTGTCTGTTGCATTGAAATAAATACATTTATCATCTTGACAAAGTCTTTTTATTCCTAGTCACTATGAGTTTTCATCAGGGTTCATCTTATTAGGATAATTATGTGGTTTTTCTCCTGTGTCCTATTCATATGATGAACAATATTAATAAACTCTTAACATTCACACCCCCTCCCCCAGCCCCTTGCGTAAACTGTATCTCTTGAGTCAGTGGGAACAAATTAGCTCACATTAACAGGAATAACTGAGGTCTCATGGTGCAGCTCCCACCTGTATAATATAGAACAGATGTCACAAGCTGAAAGTTGGCAGGTCACGTCTGGTTTGGCTTGCAGGGGGTTGGGGGGGGTAAAATACTGTATTGAATTAGCTTCCAGCATTTAAAAATCAGGAGATCTCGGACTAAGAGCTCCAATTTTTGGTTTCTCTTTACAAATGATAAAATCTGACCATGTGAGTCCTACATTCTCACAGGGTGACAGTGAGCTAAAGTTGCCCCCTGGGTGAGGGGGCTACTGTAGAGGACTCCTCATTTACATCTTTTTCACATCCTATTGTCTCCATACCATGTTGTTCCCAGACATCAAGGTCAAGGGTCAGTTGCCAGACTTTATATTTGTGTAGCTATTTTTCTTATAATGGAATTAGGTGAAAGTGTGTAATCATGTCCCTAGCAAATGCGAAAAAACAAAAGAGACCAAGAGGGATATGAGCTTCAGGAGAAATGGAAGCACACATAATTCTCAGGGGAAGTGAAGAATATTCCTGTAATGCTCAATACACAAACTGTGCCTGTTGAAAAGATACAATGTGAGATGCCACCAGCTAAGAAACTAGTAAGAAGAATATGAAAAAGATGTGTAGGGGAAAGAAAAAGGAGGGGAAGGTCTGACATGTCCATTGGGCTTATTTCAGGAGGCACAGAGCACCCATAATGCTGTCATGAAATGCCATACTCTACCTAGCAAACCAACACCATCTCGCTAGTTTTGTCTTTGAATCTGAGCTGTTTAGCTCTTGACCCTGCTCCAGTCCTGGGTGGCTGTGGTTCGAAGTCCTGGCCAATAGCTGTCAAGTGCTGATCAGATCTCCTGGTTGTTCTGCCCTCTTGGAATGGGAGACACAGTCAGAGCTGAGGGGGAGAGTGGGGATGGTTAACAGGCAAGCTGAATCCACTTCTTTTTTCAATTTATTTGACTGTATCCGGTCTTAGCTGTGACATGAGAATTCTTAGTTGTGGAATGCAGGATATAGTTCCCTGACCAGGGATCCAACCCAGGCGCCCTGTATTGGGTGTGCGGAGTCTTAACCACTGGACCACTACAGAAGTCCACCTGATGTGGGATGGTACCAAGAGGGCTTCATGAGGTGCCCAGCTCCCTGATAGTGAACCCTAGTGGGCAATTCTGTTTCAGCTTTCCTCCACCTCCAGTTTCAGGGACATCAAAGATATGGAAAAAGTCAAGGATGCCATAAATTCTCCTGTAGCTTTCAAAGCGCTCTCAGGATCCACCATGTCAACCCCGCTCATGCTGTGTCATTCTTGCTACTAACTTCCCACTTCCAGAGCCCGTCCACCCCTTCCTCCTGACTTGGCCACCTCTGGCCTGCCTCCCTCTTCCCCCTTCTTTTTTTTGTTTTAATTTTGTGGTGGAAAAAGTAAGGACTGGGGAGACCAGAGTCCTTGTTTACCCTTCTCAAGATGAAAGACCTCCAGGATGTCTTCTCACAGACTTTGTAGCTCTGGTTCCTTGTTTGTAAAACGGTGGGGGGTGGTGCTCTGGGTGGTCCATGCAAGAGCAGCAGTGCCTTCCCATCTCTCATAGAGGCTGGGACCAGTTCTCTGTGCTCATTCACGAGTACTTTCTGTTTCTGTGTTTTGGGGGAAGTAGCTTTTTCTTGGTATTGAGTGAGTCAGGAGAAGAAAAATCATTGGCAGTCCCATCTCTTAAAGCCTCAGGTAGGGCTGTGGCTTCTGACAACACTAACGGCTGATCTTGCGGCCGATTTCGAATGCCTCTAACAGATACTGTGACACAAGTCCCATTCAAGAGTGAATATGGAAATTCCAGCCTCGCCCTTTGTAACCTCTGAAATAAACTGCTATTCTTTCCTCGCCAGAGCTGCTCGCACAACACAGCAGCCAACCTTCTCATTCCTAATTTGTAACGAGGAAACGGAGGCATGGGGAAGAGCAGTGATTTCCCGGATCCCTAAGAGTTCTTCCAGCTCTGGGTAAAAAAACACATCTGCCCGCGTGGCCTGTGGGGAGAACGGGCAGGGGAGGGCGCCTAGAAGAGGGCCTGGACCCTGGAGACGACCTCTTCCCGCCTTCAGGAGAAATGGCTGCAGTCACAGCCACTGTTGATGGAAGGTGAGGAAGTCAGACCAGAGGCTGGGGCAGCCGGGCCGAAAGTCTGGATGGGCTGGTATTTCTGGAAAGATTTCTGTCCAAGGACGAAGGGCGAGGGTCGCGGGGCCCGTGTGCAGAGCAGGGGTGCAGGCATTTTAAAGGTTAAGAGCACCCATAGAAAATAGAAGTAGGAGGAGGAAGTGGGGCGCTGGGGCGCAGTGCGAGAAGGAAGCAACTCGTCGGAGCTTCCCCTTTTTCCTCCTTCCCCGAAGCCCCCACCCCAGGCCCCTCGCCCGCTCCGCCCACCCATCCAGCCCTGCCAAGCCGCGCTTCCGCTCCCCCTGGTCCAGCCTCACCTTACTCCTGGGGGCGGTGTAGGGGGAGGGACGCCGGCACTGGCGTCCCTCCGGCCTTGGCCAGCCCACAGCCAGGACCTGTTCCTTCCGATGGCAGAGGAGCTCAGAGCTGGGCGTCCTCATACGCGCGACGGGCTCGGGAATCCGAGGATGCTTGGGGTCAGGCGGGCGCCAGGCCGACGCCGCCCGGCCACCAGGTGGCGCGAGAGTCCGGCTGGGCGGTCTGCCCCGCCCCGCCCCGGCATGGCCCCGCCCCCAGTCCGCCGTCTGAGCGGAGCGCCGATCGATGCTGGGATTCGCCGCGCGGGTCCCCAGCTCCGGCGCGGTGGTCGCGACGGTACCCAGAGTCGCAGGGAGTCGCCTCTGGAGAGGGACTCGGCGCCCAGCGGGGACTGCAGGTGTGTGGCCGGGGCGCGGGGACGCGGAGAGCACGCGTAGGGGCTTGAGGCAGAGCCAGAGTTGCCCGCGGACACTTGGAGACACTGAGAGCAGAGGCTGCAGCCAGTGCGCTGGACAGACCCTGCCGTCTTCTGCCTCTGAGAATAGGGCCCACTGCCGGGGACACGACCCGCACATACGCGTGCCCAGTAGTCTCGCAGACAAGGGTATGCCGGAGACTGTCCATCCTTACCTAAGTAGCCACTGCTGGAGGCATCTGTGCGGTCCGACTGTGACCGCAGCCTCCTGCTGCCTCTTTCGAGGCTGCCCTGTGTCTTCGGGTCAAGGAGTCTGCTCTCCCGTCTGGGAGCACTCTTTCTCTGGGAGCCTTGCGGGGTCCTTAGCCACCAGGACCTCCAGCGAGCGTGGGCCCCCAGACAGTGGCTGCTTTTCTCCAGAAGCTCACTCTTGGCGCTGTCAGCTTATCCGTGTTTACACCCGTCGGTATCCCTGCGTGACTCTGTGTGCGCGTGTGGATGGGTGTGCGCGTGCGCGTGCGCGCTGGCCCATCCAAGGCCTCGGGTAAATAAAGTTCTTTAGGTCAGTAGGAGGAAGGAGATTATTCAGAAGGAAAAGGAAGGCGAGGTGAAAGCAGCAGGATGTGGTATCAAGTAAGTTACAAGCCTCTTGCAGAGAGGAGGAGTGGGTTTGGGCGAAAATGAGGGCCAGAACTGGGCCAGGTCTGTGTGCGTCCAGGGTTCTGTCTGAGTCCATCTTTCCCTCCCTGCAATGGTCGCTCTGCCTGCTCCTCTACACCTTCCTTCCTCCTGGCCCGGGACTACCCAGAAGGGCACTGGTTCCCAGAACTTGTTAAAGCACACCTTCTCAGGCACCCCCTACAGCATAGCTTTCCAAGGGTGGGGTCTGGAATCTGTATTTTTCTAAGAATAAGATCCTTTAAGTGATGCTGGTGCCATTACTTGGGAACTCTGGATGCTGTGGAAAGGAGGCCGGGGTTCCAGCTGTGCCCAGCTGTGTGACCCTGAGCCTCATGAGCATCACACTGCCCTCTCCCAGCATGCTTCCCCATCTGCAAAATGGGCCCTAACATGCAACCTCAGGGAGCAAATCAAATGAGAAAAGTGTGAGCAGGGCGACTGCACAGGGAGCTGCCCTGGGTGTTTGCAGAACAAGGGAGTGAGTGTCTCGGGCTTACCTGCTTCCCCAGAGGGGACACTGTGGTATGGATCCAGGAAGACAGTTTTGAATGGTCTACTCTCTCTTCCTGCTCAGAAGACCCTCCCCTGCTTCTTGGAGAACAACTAGCCAGGATGGTTATTCTGGGGACAGCGCAGAGTCTTTGTGTGCCAAGCCTCACTGTTTTTTTGTTTGTTGTTTTTAAACTTTGGTTTCGAGGGCTCTTTGTTGCTGCATGGACTCCTGTTCTCTAGTTGTGGGGCAGCTCCGTTGCTCGGGGACCTGTGGGATCTTAGTTCCCTGACCGGAGACTGAATGCACATCCCCTGCATTGAGAGAGGGATTCTTAACCTCTGGACCACCAGGGAAGGCCCCTCATCGGGGTTTTAAGACCCTTGCCAATCTCTTAGGTGAGGGATAACGAACTGTCTTCCCTTCACAAGCTGTAGTGGACAGAGAAAGACCTCTGTCTCTTTGCCTGTCTCTCCCCAGCATGAGCCCCCCTTTTTTTTCTTTCGAGAAGAATCAAGCGGAAGCTAACCGGGTCACCAGTGTGTTTGGGGTTATTGCAGGGGTCATAATGTGGAGGAGGAGGCTGGCTGTTGGAGGCTGCTTCATGGCCCTAGGTTAGTCATTGATCACCAGCCTTCCAGCAGAGATGTGGAAGAAGGAGAGGCAGTCGCCTTTGCCTGGGCAGCCCAGCGTTAGAGGCTCCAGCTTGGGTCAGAGAAACACTCAAAGAGCACTGACTTGGTCTTTGTTCAGAGAGCCTCACCCCCAAAGGACTGAGCTGGCCAGACTTCTGTGGGACCTCTGTGAACTAGAAGACTTGTTTGCCTCAGCTGTGGGCGGACTGAAAGCCTGGATCAGCTTTTTAAGCGAGGAAGTATCTAGAGGGGCAAGATGGAGTGATTGTCATCAGCTCAAGGAAGAGGTTTGAGGTTCTGGCATAGATGGGGTGGGGTGGACAAAGGAAAGACTATGTCTGACTTCTGCCCAGAGGCAAGCTGAGACAGCAAGCAAACATATATTACTTATCAGAGTATTCCGTTGATGTGAAGATGTACACATTTTCACATTTTAACAACTCTGAAATCATCTTACCATCCATGGCATCTTATCATTATAATAGGCGGCAATATTTCCTTCTTTCTTACTGGCACACAAAATAATGGTGGTGTAGTCGCGAAGTCATTTTCTACCTCTTGTAGCCTGCCAGGCTCCTCTGTCCATAGGATTTTCCCAGGCAAGAATATTGGAGTGGGTTGTCATTTCTTTGTCCAGGGATCTTCCTGACCCGGGGGTCAAACCCGTATCGCCTGCATTTCAGGAGGATTCTTTACCACTGAGTGACTAAGGAAGCCCAAAATAATGGTGCATCTTACAATTGATGGCATCTTTTTCGATTCTGTTAAATATGATGTGTATTTTACAAATATGGGGGGTGCTTTTGATGTACAGGGGTACACACAGAACTACATCATTCTCGTAAGTGAAATTGCACGTATCACTTTTTCCACCAGCTCTACTTTTTAAACACCAAAACTTCTCATGGTATCCAGTTTTTAAAAGAAATCCTTATAAAATGTGTTGCCTGCCTTTATAAATCTAGCACATGGTGTGTGATTCAATAATTTCTTGAAAATAGTAAACGGTTCTACCTGCCATTTTTGCATACCGTGGGTCTGCTCAGGACAAAATTTTTGTCATCTTTCTTATTGTCCTTTCCCCCTTCAGCTATCATTTCATGGTCCTTGGCAGTGGGCTAAGTATTTCTCCATTTCGTTTTCATCTTCACTGCCATACTGAGGTTGCTACAACTGTTATCCACATTTTGTGAAGGAAGAAACTAAGGGCCAGAACGATACTGCTAGCAGGCGCCAGGGCTGGGTGGATGACCAGAGTTGACCCAGCCTGAGGGATATTCTGCCTGTGCCTGTGGGTGTGGAGGGCGCGACTTGTGGGGCTGACTCTGGGAGCCTGAATGTGGCCGTCTACAGGTCTTTTCTGTTTGCTTCCAGGCTAGTGACTAGAAGGTTCTGGATAGTTGGGTTGACAGCCAAGTGGCTTCCAGATAAGTGAGGTATAGCTGTAGCAAAGTGCACAAGATTGGAGGATAGGGCCGATGAATGGGAAGAAGTGGGTGGCCAGTGGCAGCAAGCAGACTTTGGGTCCTTCTTGAGTCTACCACATCTAGCACTGGGTGCGTGGCTCTGAGCTTTAGGGTTTGGCCTTAGTGGGAGATGCCTGCCTCCAGCTCTCCCCAACTCCCAATCCAGCTTCTCTCATGTTGGCATGGGGGTATAAGACAACAAAGCTGAACAGGCCACTTTCCAGCTGTAAATCCTCCTGAGCTGCCCTGGCCCTCTGGGGAAGGTACCCCTTCGCATGCCCAGCAAGGCCTCCGTCGCCCAGCTCAGGTCACCCTGCCTTCTTCATTGGGCAGACCTCAGTACCTTTGCACATGCTGCTCCTTCCCGCCACATCACCCTTCCTGTCCACTGCCTACCTGGCAGACCATGAATTCATCCTTGGATGCCCAGCTCCAACCTCATCATCTTTGAAGGCTTCCCTAAGCCCCTCCTCCCTCCACAGCACTGGCCACGCCATCCTTCCATCCTCCCCATGCCTTCCGTGTCCTCCCGGAGTACTGTCCCCTCTGGCCTGCAGAGTCTGACTAGTTACATGGTGGCTGGCTCACCAGGACCTTCTGATGCTCAGCACAGCTGTTCAGCTGTCACCATCAAACTCCCCAGGATTTCTTAGAAATCCACGAACAGCAATAGTGGGGGCTGCCAAGGGGGCTGTCGAGCGCAGGGTGTTGTGGGGGGCAGAGGGTGGGGTCCGGAAGGAGTGGCGTGCTTTTCATTTTCATGTCCTCAAGAGTCTTGCTGCTGTTGTTGTTGACCTAGGCAAATGAGTCTGTGTGGTTTCCTTGTGGGGGGCAGGGCTGGGGTGTGACAGCTGAAGGCAGCTTGTGCCTCCTGTGGAGTCAGGGGGGCTGTGTTTCTGCCTGATTCCCCTGTTCCCAGCCCTGTGACCCTAGGTTGAATCCACCTACATCAAAAATGTCAGTTTCCCCATCTCTCTAGAAGCATGCATGGATGCTTTCTACGGCCCCTTCCTCATCTCCAGCAGTCCATTCCTTGGCTCAGTACCTCTGCACGGAGCACTTTCTGTGTGCCAGGTATGTGCTGGGGCTCTGAGGACCGTGAGGGAGACAGATAACATTCCTGGAAATTTTTCGTTTTGGCTGCATTGGCTCTTCATTGTAGGCTTTTTTCTGGTTGCAGCACTTGGGCTTAGTTACCCTGTGAAATATGGGATCTTAGCTCCCTAACCAGGGATAAAACCTACATCCTCTACATGGGAAGGCAGATTCTTAACCACTGGACCACCAGGGAAGTCCCCCTCCCCTGGTGGAAATTTGTCTAGTGGGCAGGACACTAGATACCTATCGTGTAATTTCCATCATGAGAATGATGAGGTCCCGGGGGAGTATGGAAAAGGAACCCCATATAGTTTGAGGATTAAGGAGAGGCTTCCCTGAAGAAGTCACATTCGAGTTGAGAATTGAGAGATACGAAATAGAAGAAAATACCATTGGTAATAAAAATGATCCTCAACACTGAGCAGACATGTGCTAAGCCCTCTCTGGGTACACCCTCTCAGGAATTCCTTTCAGTATTTCTGTGGGGTGTGGGGGCCTCCTCGCCTGCAAAAACCAATGAGGTAACTCTGGCATAAACTGGAGACCCATCCCTTGCGCCCCATTTCCCCCCTCCTTGCCTCTCCCCCTCCTCTGAGGTCGCATGAAGGTCATAAACACTATTGGGGGTGCCTCCTTTTTCCTTTTCACTGATCCTCACTGAGTATGTTCCTTTGCTGCTGAGGGGCTCCTTGCAGGAGTCCCTTGCATTTGCTCTCACATTAGCCATCCATAGCAAAAGGAGCCTCCATCCACAGAAAACCACCGTGTCACCCGTTGGCCTTTCCTTCCATCCCTCTCGGAGTTGCTGTCCTTACAACCCAGATTTTGTGTATTTCCCAAGAAGTCATCCTCTCAGCACCCACATCCTTCTTCCTTCCAAGTTTTCTTCCCAGGACCCCAAGGTCTCTGTGGACATACCTCTGCCTTTTGGGTCTGAGCGTTTGTTCCTGAGTGACTTGGTGGTTTTGACTCTCATCAGGCAAATCTCCCCACAGCCACTTCCATGCAGCCTGGCTGAGACTACCCTCCTCCTCAGTGCATTTTCTGGGTGAGATTACATCTACACCTGCTGCTCTTATGGGAGACTTTCGAACTCAGTCTCGATAATGGGCCTCTTTGAGAAGCTGATAAAGCCATAGATCATCCCCTCCATCTCCCCACAAAAGGCACACGTGTGCACGCACACGCATGCTCTTTCAAAGTTTTGCAGAAAACCTCTGGGTCTTCTCAGACCTCTGCTGTCCACCAGGGAACCCAGGTGAGTAACCTCTGATCTGGAAAACAGGACTTTCTATACACTGATTTCTTTGGCTCCATGCAGGAGTCAGCTGTTGTCACAGTGATGGATCTCTCCCTGGGGAGATCGGCGTGGGGACCACTCACAAGCCGTGCGCACGCTTCCTGGGTTTATTATCGAGTCTTGAATTCAATCCATTTCCAAAATTATTGAAGAACATTACTTTAGCTAGTTGTTGTTTAGTCACTAAATCGTGTCCAACTCTGCGACCCCATGGACTGTAGCCCGTCAGCCTCCTTTGTCCATGAGATTTCCTAGGCAAGAATAACTAGACTAGATCTTTCCAGCCCAGGGATCGAACCCATGTCTCCTGCATTGGCGGTAGGGTCTTTACTGCTGAGCCACCAGGGAAGCCCTTACTTTGGCTAGTGGTGTCCTTAAAAGAAGCCCTCTGCTCTGGTTCCCGTACCCCCAGCCAGGGAGCTGGACTTAAGGCTAGAAATGAGACCAGAGAAGGTGCGTGTTGGTGGCTATTCTCACGAATAGAAACGATCCAGGAAGCAGAGAGGCAGCCATTGCTGTTGTTTTTGCTGCAAATATTCTCACGGCCTCCCTTGTTCTCAGGGACTGGCGTGAGTGTGGGCCTTTATTTCTCTGATGTGGTTGTAGTTCTTTAGAGCTGATGCCTAGAAGTCAAGTGCCACGTGTGAAGGGAGTTTTCTTCAATTGCTCATTTCTAAGGATTTGTTAAAGCACGGATGGAAGTTAGGTTTGTCAGTTACAACTGGAAGCATCCACTAGGAAAGCCTTGTATTTTTTCACCTTGAGGTAGGTTTGCATGATGTGTTATATCATTAACTTCCTTCTCTTCAGCCCTGCTTGCCCTTCTGGAGTAAACTCTGCTTAGTCAAGGAGTTTTGTTCTTTCAGAACAGTGCTAGGTTTGATTTGCTGCGATACCTTTGAGAATTCTCGCGTCTGTGCTCACAGATAAGGTTGGTCCATATTCTCCTCTTTTGTACTGCTGTTGTCATGTTTTGATGTGCTGGTTATGCAAAGTGATTTTGGAGGCATTTCATCTCCTCCTGGGGCTTCCCTGGTGGCTCGGTGGTAAAGAACCCGCTTGCCAAGGCAGATGAGGGTTCAATCCCTGGGTTGGGAAGATCCCCTGGAAGAGGAAATGGCAACCCACTCCAGTATTCTTGCCTGGATAATCCCATGGACAGAGGAGCCTGGCAGGCTATAGTCCACAGGGTCTCAGAGTTGGACACAACTGAATGAGTGAGCATGAGAATCTTCTCCCGCACTCTGGGGACAGCTGGCAGCGCAGGGCATGATCTGTGTCTCAGAAGTTGGAAGAACAGCCTGGTCTTAGGTCTCCCACTACTGGATTCTTGGTTTCCCATTTCCCAAGCCTTCCTCTCCTCTTCTCTCTTCCTTAGTCCTCCCAGGTACACACCTAGCACCTCAGCGCTCCCAAGCTGGAACCTCAGAGTCATCTTTGATTCTTGAGCCTTCAATAGTTCTCCACTGATTCCCATGAGTCTCTCCTTTTCCTGCCCTTCAGCTAAGGGAAGGCTCATTTCCACTCTTAGATGCTTCCATCCATCTGGAGAGTGGTGCAAAGCCAGGTGCTGTGTTTAGTGGGGATGCTGATAAACCACCTCGTACCCAGAGAAAGGTAACCACGGTAGTGATGGCACAATACTGCATGTTTACAGAAGGAGAGATGTTTTTCTATATGAAGAGGACATAAAGGAGAAGTCATATCCGTGCAGGGGACATGGGATCAATCCCTGAGTCAGGAAGAACCGCTGGAGAAGGAAATGGCAACCCAGTATTCTTGCCTGAAAAACCCCATGGACAGAAGAGCCTGGCAGGCTGCAGTGCTTGGGGTCACAGAGTTGGACATGACTGAGCGACTGACACTACTTTGGGACTAAGCATAATTCTTTGGAAAAGGTGAAGACCTGCCCTGTAGAGGTCATTCTCCTAGGAGGAAAGGGACCCATGGAGGGAATTGTGAGGAAATAGATCTCAGCTCACCACAGGGAAGATCTTAGAGAAGTTCAGAGCAGAATAACAATGGAATGGGCAGACTTGTGGTAGTGAGTTCCCCACTGGGAGAAGCATTCAAGGAAAACACATGCCAGATGTAGAAACAAAAGCTGTGAGAAGAGAGACAAATCATTTCATTTCTAAGCATCTCTAACTCTCCAAATCTTGGTGACTTTGTCTTACTGGCTGTAGGAAAGTTCGTTGTTCTGATAACGTAATTTGAATTTAAGAAATTCAGTGGCCTTGAATAAACAAATCCCAAAGCTGGGCAGTTCCCTCACAAACCCTGCAGCCCGTCTTCAGAGCCCATCCTCCCAGAGCAGGAGCTCGGTGGTGGTTAGAAAACCAGAGCCATGCATGGTAAGATCCTGGAGCCACAGCTGGACATGGGGATGCTTGCCCATCTCCTGTGCTTGAGAATGGACTTTTTTTGGGTGGGGGGCAGGGAGGAGTCTCTTGTTCTTGGTTCCTTCTGAACCAATCTGATAAAATGGACTACTTCAGAGACACCTTCCTCTGTGGCTGTCCCAGAGAAACTCTCAGCGCCAATCTGATCCACCTCCAGGTCACGCGGGGAATTAATGGTCTCTTGTTCTTGGGGTTTTTGAGCCAACGTTTAATGGGCCTTTGCATTTCGCATTCACTTCTGTACTGACATCTGGAGAGTTTCATTTTGAGAAAACCCAAAACTCAGAGCTCTCCTTTGCCTGTTGTTGTGCTTAAGTGAACACAGTGGGGTTGTGGTGTGATGTTCAGCCTACTGAATGGGAATAGGAGCTGAGATCTCTAGTCCAGCTGTCCCCCACTCAGCTGCTCATCTCCCTAAGCCTGTTCCCTCTTGGCTCAAGGGGCTCTATCTTCTGACATCCTATGAGTTTTACAAAGTCTTCTCTCCAAGTGTAGACTAATAGGAGCTGCTCTGATGGGCTGAGCAGAGAGGGGACCTGCTCCTTCCCTCGTGGTACCCATGTCACAGCAGGACTCCCAGAAGCTAAAGTCCTTCTGACCACAGTGGTACCCTGCCTCCCTCCACCCAGGCTTCTCTACTGGAAATCTTCCTCTGAAGTCACTGGTGGCCTTGTAATGGCAGATTCCAGTAGCTTTCTGCTAGTTTGCATCTCTTTGCAGTTTCTGTAGCATTTGATGCCCAGCACCCCTTGCTAGAGAGCTTCCCAGATGGCTCAGTGGTAAAGAATCCATCTGCCAGTGCAGGAGATGCAGTTTCGATCCCTGGATCAGGAAGATCCCCCGGAGAAGGAAACGGCAACCCACTCCAGTGTTCCTGCCTGGGAAATGCCATGGACAGAGGAGACTGGAGGGCTACAGTCCATGGGGTCGCAGAGTCAGACACAACTGAGCGACTGAGCACACACACACACCCTGACCTAGAGCCTCTTCCTCACCATAGGCACCTCCTGGCATTCCTGTGCACGTTCCTCTTCTTGCTGTCCCAGGTCATGCTTAGCTCCCTCACCCAGACCCTCATCTCCGAGTCCACGCTGGTCGATTTTACCATTTCGACGTCAACACAACTCCAGAGCCCAGCTCTTCGTCCACGACGCAGGCTTCCTCTCCAGACTTCCCCATTTGGGGATCTCTAGTGAAACCAGACTCCTGGTCTGGAGTGGAGACGTTGCAGTCACCTCTGAGTGCTCCCTCCCTCTTCCTGTCCCCCCTCTCCAGCCAGCTTTGATGGTGCTTCCTTTGGTTCTCGCTTCTTTTCACTTCCCCATAGTCCTCCCTATCACCCAACTCAGCTTTCGTCACCAGCATCCTAGGCCTGCTCATGTGCCTTCTGGACCCTGCTCTCTTCCTTGCTTCCCCCAGGAGATTTTTCTAATGAAACTCTTTTTGTCACCACACTCAGAAGCCTTTGGTGCCACCTGCCATAAGTCCAAGGTCTTATGTTTGGAGTTTCAAAGCCGAGTCTTGCTCTTCAAATCTTCTCCGTGAATCCATACTCTCTCCTCCAGCCAGATGGCCTGACTCATTTTCCTCCCCAAGACCTGATGGGTATTCTTATTTCTTCCTTCTCCTCCCCTTGAGGAAAACTTCCCATCTTGTACAGCGCCAACTCTCCGCTGAGGGGCCAGCATCTGGTGATGCTCAGTTCATGTTTGGTGAATGAATGTTTGCCTGGTGGAGCACCCAGCACACAGGAAGTCTGGGTCAGCCCCGGTGGCTGATGATCAGGCATCTGAGTGTTTTGTGGGATTCAGTCAGTCTCTGAGAATGCATTCTCAGGCATCTCCCTGGATTCTGTGGGTCCCACCTGAGGTAAGGGTACCCTTTTGGTTTTCCCTGGTGGCTCACACTCTAAAGAATCTGCCTGCAATGCAGGAGACCTGGGTTGGAAAAATCCCTTGGAGAAGAGAATGGTAACCCACTCTGGTATTCTTGCCTGGAGAATTCCATGGACAGAGGAGCCTGGCGACCTGCAGTACATGGATTCACAAAGAGTCAGACATGACTGAGTAACTAACACTTTTTGCTTTCAAAGGGGCAAAGTCCTAGGTCTTTGCACTCCAGTATGGGCAAGACAGGCTGGTGGAGGGGATGGGTGGGGAGGTGGGGTTCAGACGCGTTAAGCCCCTGGTAAACTCCAACTGCTAAGCCCCTGATCCTTGGGAAACTTTTCCACCCTCCAAGTTATTTCAGATTCAAGACAGCAGCTGGGCACCCCTGGTAAGCCCAAACAAGCCACTCCCAGCTGGTGACCCCACCTTAGAGGAGCCTGGGGAAGTGCTGTTTGCAACATGGGTGTTTACAAGGCAGAGGGGCTTCCTGTCCCGGCTACCAGGCTGACTGTGGGGCAATCAGGAGCTGTGTCTTCAGGGGCACTGGGGCAAAGAAATGCTTGGAGGATTTCTTGGGATTCTTCAGACATCCCAAGGTGGGGTGTCTGGCCATGCTGACCCTCGAGGAAGCCAAGGGCAACATGGAACAAGCTCAGGTTTTTGAACCGGGAGAAAATTAAATGTGACATATTAATTTGCACATCGCCCTTTACAACTTCTAAAGCATTGTTCATAAATGCAGCCCAGCTAGTCTAACGTGGAACCCTTTTGAGGGAAAAGAAATTCCCTTAGTCACGCCCAAGCAGGGTAAACAAGGAGAAGGTTCTCTTTTTCTTTACTGCTTTGGAGAGGAAAGAAGGCTTTCTGGGACTTCTCTGGTGATCCAGTGGTTAAGAATCTGCCTGTCAATGCAGGCGACACAGGTTGGATCCCTGGTCCAGGAAGATTCCACATGCCATGGAGCAACTAAGCCTGTGCACCACAACTACTGAGCCTGTGCTCTGCAAGAAGGGAAGCCCCTGCAATGAAGCGTAGCCCCTGTCCCCGGCCACTAGAGAAAGACCCTGCCCAGAAACGAAGACCCAGCACAGCCAAAAAATAAATATTTTTTTTAAAAAAAGAAGAAGAAGAAGGCTTTCTGGGGGAAGGAGAGAGTAGTGGAAAGACCTCCCCAGGAGAGAGAAGCTTCCAGTTGTGCTTCCGAGTTCATTCAACATGGCAAGTACGCCCCTCTCCCCACCCACCAGAGAAATGGGCCGCGGGGGCTGAAGCTGCCCCCACTCCCCACCAGCCTGGAACCACCGCCATGGCACCCACAAGAACAGGGGCTTGTGTCCAGGGCCCTCGTCCCTGGGTTCCGACATAAGCGCCTGGAAAGGTCTGGGAACGGTCCTCGTGCTCTCTCGGGCCTGGGGACGGGGGACCCCCGTGTCCTCTCCTTAGTGAGCAGGCCTCTCCCTAGTGAGATCCCTGTTCTCTCCCGAGTGAGATCCAAAGATGGTGTTCACCCCATCACGTGACTTCTGATGCCCTGAGGCTGTTTTCTCTGGCGACTGCTTTCTCCGAACCCAGTAGAGAGAAGATGCAAAACAGAAGCTGCACCCCGGCAGGGCAGAGGTGCTAGGGACGCCCGCCCCGTCCACACCTCGGCCTGCGCATCACGGTGCCATAGTACTGGTCTGTGGAGGGAGGTTTACGGTAAAGCGCGAAGGAAGAAAAACAAGCATGCACAGCCCTCTAAGAATCTGATACTCAAACCTCCTGCTTGCAAGCGGCAGAGGTCGGCCTGAGGGGTGGGGCTGAGAAGGGAGGTGAGAGGTCGTGTTGAGCGAGGATGAGCTTTGTGTGGCATCAAGAGATGCCGTCTATGGGGTCACACAGAGTCGGACACGACTGAAGTGCTTAGCAGCAGTAGCAAGAGAAAAAAAAACAAAACATATTTCTGAACGAGTGAGGCTGCGGAGCTCAGGTCCAGGGCATGGGAGATAAAAGTTTGGGGTCGGGAGAGGAGGTCGTTCGAGCACCCGAGTGGGCTAGAAAAGCAAGATGGCAGGGCCCTGCGGGAACTGACAGAAAGAAGCCCTCAATACTGGGCCGAGTACTGGGTGCAATGGAGACAGAAGGAGATGCCACCACTTTCCCATTCCCTATAGGTGCCGTCATGGTCCTGCGTCCTCCCTGAGATGGATGTAGCGGCTGAGAATGCCCCTTCTTGCACCAAGCCCCAGCTCTACTGGTTTCCCTTCAAGGCTCCTGTGGAGGGAATGTTGAAGGACTGGGCTGGCACCATGGTTGAGTCCAGGGCGCAGTCCTCGCAGAGAGTCCGGTTTTCCTCCCCCTACCCGCCCCCCCGAGCATTTTCCAAGATG
>SJYX01000281.1:435850-466615 GCA_006410675.1 Oreotragus oreotragus | reverse complement strand
AGGTGATTTAGTAATACTCATACAAGTATCCATTCTTTTTCGAATTGTTTTCCCATTCAGGTTATTACAGAATAGCCAAGCTCCCCATGCTATATAGTAGATCTTGGTTAGCTACCTGTTTTAAATATAGTAGTGTGTACATATCAATCTCAAGCTCCTATCCCCACTCCCAGCCTTACCCCCATCCCAGCCATAGTAGATACACCTACATGGACACATCATAATCACCCAAAGTCCATAGTTTACCTATGGTTTCACTCTTGATATTTTTACAGTCTATGAATTTTACGAATGTAATGACATATGTCTATTATTATAATATTATACAGAGTATTACATGCGTGCATGTGCACTTAGTCATGTGTGACTGTGACCCCAAGGACTGTAGCCCACCAGGCTCCTCTGTCCATGGGATTTCCCAGGCAAGAATACTGGAACAGGTTGCCATTTTCTTCTCCAGAGGATCTTCCCAACCCTGGGATTGAACCCACATCTCTTGCATCTCCTGCATGCTAGCAGGTAGGTTCTTTACCAGCTGAGCAACCAGGGACACCCCATACAGAGTATTGTCAATGCCCTAAAATTTCTCTGTGCTTTGTCTAGCCTTCTCCCTTCCTACTCCCCGGAAATCACTGATCTTTGTATTATCTCCATGGTTTTGTTTGGAGGACATAATTTTTCACTGAACTGTTTGATCTTGTCTAGGGAGGAAGAGTTTTGTAACACCTATACTTTATTTTCAGGATACCTTCTTAACACCAGTAAGAGATTATCTCTAATCATTTACCAAAACAGTACCCTCTCAACTTGAGTTGCTTCAATACTAGCTAGTTAAGCCAATTTGCTCTGAAGAATGTCTGACCTTTAAATAAATCAATTACTGCTGCTCCCCCTGGAGTGGGTACACAGAGGTGGGCACACTATATGGGAAATAGGTGCTGTTTCTCAGGAGGATGACTTCAGCTTTTATGATGTGTCCCTTTACAAGGGAATTTTGGGTACATCGTGTGGTCTCTATTTAAGGTCAGACCTTATAACATGGCCTACAAATTTGGGGAAAATCCCACCAGCTGTATCTAACTAACACAGTAATGGACAAACAAATACAACTGTGCTTCTTAGATAACTTGGTGGTGACTGAACTATTAGTATATTGGTTTCTTTGTTATTTCATAGAAATGTGAAATGATAGTGGCTTAAACATGATAGAGCTTTATTTCTCCTTCATGTAAAAGTCTGAGCATAAGTGGTCCAGTCTTTACACAACAACTTCATAGATCACCTACATTCCTTCTATCTTGTTGCTTTGTCTTCCTCAACATGTAGCTTTCATCTCATGGTGCATGATGGCTGCTCTAGCAATTGCCATTGGGTTTGCATTCCAGCTAGCAAAAGGAAGAAAGAGGAAGAAGAAGGAGGCATGCCTATCCCTTTTAAAAGCATGATTTGGAAATTGTACTTATTAACATCTACTTATATTCTATTGGCCAGAATGTAGTTAAATGGCCACAGTTAGCTATAAGAGAATCTGGGAAATATAATCTATATTTTCTAAAAATAACATTACTATAGAAGAAGGGAGAACGGATATGGAAAGACAGGTGTGAGTCTTATCCACATTCGAACTTTACTAGTTTATCTTTCTGAATCTTCAATGTTATATAAAAGTTCATTATCCCTTCCATTGTACAAAAGCCTACTTTTTAAGACTTATTGAAAACCATTCATAAAAAAATGGCATACTATTCTAAAAGATGGAATCTACACAAATGTCTGTCTACAGATGGAGTAAACAAAATGAGATCTGTCCATACAATGGAATAGTACTTAGCCTCAAAAAGGAATGAAATTCTGATGTATGTTATAATATGGATGAACCTTGAGGACTTTATGCTAAGTGAAAGAAACCCATCAGAAAAAGACATTATTGTCTGATTCAACCTCTGTGAGGTTTGTAGTGTAGTCAAACTCAGAGAGACAGAAAGTAGAATGGTGATTATCAGGGGCTGATCAAGAGTGGAGTGGGGAACTAGTGTTCAGTGGGAAAGAATTTCAGTTTGGGAAGATGAAAAAGTTCTGGAGGTGATGGTGTTGATGGTCTCACAGTAATGGAATGTACTAAATGCTGTATTCAGCTGTATAGTTTAAAATGGTTAAAATGGTAACTTTTATATTGTTTATATTTACCACAGTTTTTACCATGACATGCTGTAAGGGGTCCCCAACCTCCAGGATCTAATGCCTGATGATCTGAGGTGACCCAGAGAGATGATATAGGGAGGGAGGTGGGAGGGGGGTTCAGGGTTGGGAACTCATGTACACCTGTGGCGGATTCATGTCAATGTATGGCAAAACCAATACAGTATTGTAAAGTAAAAAAAAAAAAAAAAAAAAAAATTTAAAGAGCAAAAAAAAAAAAGCACACAATAAATGTAACAGACTTGAATCATCCTGAAATCATCCCCACCCCCCACACTCCTGGTCCATGGAAAAATTGTCCCTGGAGCCAAAAAGGCTGGGGACCGCTGCTATAAAGGGCCAAAAGCAGAGTTCTCTGGCATTTTAGAAGAGGTGACCCCACAGATGAAGACCCTTGGCTCTCTTAGTTTCTTAAGCTGGAGGTGAGTCCATTTATTTTGTGGTTATTGTGCTCACTTTTTTTTTTTACACCGTCATGAACCTATAGCAGGACTTGCTAAAATTCAGATAAGCTATTTTTGTGCATTTTCTTGAGTCACCCCCTTAGTGAATCCATTGTTGCTCCTGGTAGTCCCTGGATCCTTCCCTGAATGTTGTTCACAAACTACTTCTTAATAACATATAGAGAATGATGTCATGGGGGCTGGCAGACTCCGAGACTGTAGTTTCCAAGATTTCTACTTTTGTTAAGTTCTCCAAAACTGGGACAGCTTTTTCTTGTGTCTCTCCTGTCTTTCTCTGTCTATCTCATCCTGTCCTTCTCGCGTACATCTTTCATTTTCTGTGATCCTTCAAAGAGTATCAGTAGCAGTTCCCTTTCACAACCTCAAGTTTCTTTATGACTCTGAGAGGTATTTATACTCATCTGCCATCCTCAACTCATTTTAAGCAGTGGCTTTTGACTTTAGGGCCCTTTGTGTCGGCGGACCCATGTCCTCTCAGACTCCCCTTTATCCCCTTGCTGGTGTGATCATCTAAATTCCAAGGTCAGTGAGACATTCACCCATTGAAAATTTGGCCATAGTTCCACGTGGTACTGGACTAAACCCTTAAGCACTTGGCCTGACATTTAAGGCCATTCGCAGTCTGCCACCTAGCCTGGGCATCTTTATCTCCCCATACTTGTGTTATCCTTTACTCTCCAGTAGTTCTGAATGCCTGGGCATTCCCTGCAGGAACCAAGCTGTCTGTACTTCTTGATTCTGTCCATTTCTCCACCCTGTGCTTGAATCCCAAGGCAGCTTCTTCCTGTAGACTTATCTCGGAAGTTACCTTCTTTTAAAAAAAAATTTTTTTTTTTTTTTTTTTAATTTTGATTTTTTGCCATGCTGTGTGGCATGCAGGATCTTAGTTCCCCAACCGGGGATTGAATATGAGCCCCACTGCAGTGGAAACTTGGAGTCTTAACCACTGGGAGTTACCTTCTTGGAGAAGCTTTGCTAATTGACCTTGTCCCTCCTCCACCATACCTGTCTCTTATAAACCTACACGGATATGCCCTACCCTCCAAGGGTCTACTTGGAGGTTATTTTGAATGGTGCCTCTCTGAACTTTCTGGTGTGTACCTTCTGAGCACGTACCCGAGGGGGTGGAATTGCCATGTTATGTGGCAGGTGCAGGTCGTGCCGTGATGGGTAGTGCTTTCCATTTGGAAAGTGGCTGGACCAGTTCACACCCCACCTGCAGTTGTGAGGGGTCAGGTGCTTCACATCCTGAAGCGTCCACCCATCTTGTTTGTTTCAGCCATTCAAGTGGGTCTGGTGGCATCACATCATGGTCTAAATTTGCATTTCTCTGGTGTCTGATGAAATTGAGCACCTTGGCATGTTTACTAACCACTTGGAGATCCTCTTTGGAGAAAGGGTCTATTCAAGTCTTTTGCCCATTTTTCTGTCAAGTTATCCTGTCTTTTTTAATATATTTTTTTTTCTTGGTGATGGTCCTATCATGTTGCCTGGTGACCTTTGGACCTCATCTTCTCTGATCGTGAACTCCTTGGCACCCCTCCCCCCTCTCAGTGCCTAGTAAGACCCTCAAATAATAGACACTTAATACATGCTTGCTGTTGACTGAACAAGCATCTTTGATCCATCCTTTCTGGTAGGACAACTATTCTCCTTGAGAAAAAGGATGGAGGAACTAGCCATGGAGCAGTTCTGTTTTCTCTCCAGCATCTAACTACGCCCCAGTCTGTCCTGAATGGCCAGTCTAATCTCTTTGGATTTAGGTTCAGAACATAAGTCTCCGGGCCCTTCTTGATGTCTTCTGTCTTTTTCTCAAGCCTCCCTTTTGTGATATCCTCACTCTCGATCTTCAGTGTTCCATCTTACTTGGGGACCTCACTTCCCTGTTTTATGCACGCTCCAAGAGGTCATGCTGGCCCCTGACATCCCCCTCTTCGCTTTCGTGAGACTCTGTGACTTGCCTCCAATTTAATTTTCAGAATTTTCTTTCCCTGCTAAGCCATTCTCTTGGGTTCCTGGCCTCTTAGGAGCCTGCTTCCTTAAAGTCTAAGAAAGGGTCTGACTGGCATTTTCTGCTAGGATTCGTCCACATTTTGAGATGATGAGGTCATTTACTCTGTGTTTCCCCCTTGCTTCTATTTTATAAACCTACCATTATTCTTGGTCAGAATTAAAGACACAAGACACACTAGTATTTTTCTTCATTGCTTCCTTGCCCTTCCAAGAGATGAGATGATCAGAGGAGCAAGGCTTTCTCAGATGGCCTGGTTTTAACCCAAGGAAGCTTCCGACTTTTGTCCAGGTGATGCCCTTGGCCATCCTCAGCCTTGTGGTGACCCAGTTCTGTGATTCATACAAGGAAAGCAGCATCCTTGTCTCAGTCAGGCCAGATGTGTGTGATCCCACATGCTTCTCTCTTGGTCATCCACTTATTCATTTGTTATTCGTTCATTGACTCAGCAAATATGTGCCGAGCACTCTTCCTAGTCCTCATGGAGTGACATTCTAATGGGGCTCGAGGAGAGAAACAGACAATAAGCCCGTTATGGTTTATTATTTGTATACTAAGTAACATGAATAGTGTGTCAGGTGGTGATAAGAGAGGTGAAAAAATGAAGCACCAGGTGCCAGAGGTGGGGTTTACCAGAAGTCCGAATTAAGACCGTACCATAAATACCAGGAGGAGTGAGAATTAGCCAAGCAGACATCTGGGAGCAGAGTACTCCAGGCGGAGGGAATAGCAGGTGTCAAGATCCTGAGGCTGGTGTGTGCCTGGCAAGTTGCTCTGGCCATTCTGGTCCACAGAATGTGGCCACCTCCATGCTGGCGTCAGCAAGGGTCTGTATCTGAAAGAGCAATGTATCAGTGGTGTTTGTATCTACCATAGCATCCAGCAAAGCATTGGGTTGACAAAAATGTTTGTTTGGGTTTTCTGTAAGATATGATGGAAAAACCCGAACGAACTTTTCGGTCAGCCCAATATCCTGTGGTCATCTGCACTCCATAGAGGAGTTTTTATTGAGTAAGTGAATTTAGGTTGAACACCACTATGGGCCCTTGCACCTCTGAATTGCTGTGATTGTCTGAGCTGCTTGGTGGATGGCACCCGTGTCTGAGTAGCATTCTTTCTAGTTGTTCCAGCTGGGCTCTTCTGAATGCGTAGTCCAGTGCCTTCTTGTCATGTGGCCTGGTCTCTGCCTGGGTGTGGGGTCTATGCCAGACACATATGTTCCAGATACTATTGCTTGTAATGTGCAAACATGCTCAGTCACTAAGTCAGGTCCAAGTCTTTTGTGACCCCATGCCCACATGCCCACCAGGCTCCTCTGTCCACGGGATTTCCCAGGCAAGAATACTGGAGTGGGTTGCCATTTCCTCCTCCAGGAGATCTTTCCAATCCAGGGATAGAACCCAAGTCTCCTGCATTGCAGGCGGATTCTTTACTGCTGAGCCACTGGGGAGGCCCTATTGCTTGTAACAAACTACCCCAAAATGTGGTAGTAGAAGATGTTAGCCATTTTTAAAAAAATAATTATTTAGGTCTGCCCTGGGTCTTTGTTGCTGCCCACGGGCTTTCTCTAGTTGCTGTGTGTGGGCTTCTCATTGCAGTGGCTTTTCTTGTGGAGCACAGGCTCCAGAGTGCGTGGCTTCAGTAATTGTGGTATACAGGCTTAGCCTGTGGCACGTGGATCTTACCAGACCAACAATTGAACTGGTGTCCCCTGCGTTGCAAGGCGGATTCTTAGCCACCGGACCACCAGGGAAGCCTGAGGCTAACCACTTTAATATGCTCATAGATTCTATGGACCAGGAGTTTGGGCTGGGCATATTGGGGATGGCTTGTCTGTGTTCAGTGATGTCTGAGGCTTCAGCTGGTACGACCTGAGCAGCTGGGGACTGGAATTGCAAGTCAGAAGTGCCTGCAAGTGGCCTCCCCATGTGGCTTGGGCTTCCTCACAAAATGGCGACCTCCAAATGGGTAGTCAGATTTGTTACTCCCTGACTTGGAGCTCCAGATGCAAGTCTTGTAGGAAATGAGACAGTAGCGCATCAGCTTCATTGCTTCCCTTCACCTCCACTGTCATCTATCACTTGAAGCGGCCACAAGCCCGTCCAGGTTTTGGTTTTTTATTTTTCAATATGTATTTATTTGGCTGTGCTGGATCGTAGTTTCGGCACACTGAAGTTTCAGGATCTTTAGTTGCAGCATGTGAACTCTTAGTTGCGGCATGTGGGATCTAGTTCCCTGACCAGGAATCAAACCCAAGCCACCTGCATTAGGAGCACAGAGTATTAGCCACTGGACCACCAAGGAAGAGGGCTTCCCAGGTGGCGCTGGTGGTAAAGAACCCACCTGCCAATGCAGGAGACTTAAAAGACGAGGTTCAGTCCCTGGGTCGGGAAGATCCCTTGTAGGAGGGCATGGCAACTGACTCCAGTATTCTTGCCTGGAGCATCCCATGGACAGAGGAACCTGGCAGGCTCTGGTCCATGGGGTCACAAAGAGTCAGACACTGAAGTGACTCAGCACACGCACATACAGCAGGAAAGTCCCCCACCCAGGTTTAAGGAGAGGGAATTAGATTCCATATCTTGTTTGGGGAAGTGTCAGGGCTGCGTTGTAGAAGAAGCCATGGGATGGGAGGTGCCGTGGCCATCTTTGGGAAATAAGCCTTATGATTTGTCTTCTATTTCCCTGGGGAGGAATTCTCATTTTATGTTGTCACCGGGCTCTGGTGGATTTTCAGATGTCTGCTTTGTACCCTGTCTAGCATTAGCTCCCAGGGTAAGAAGGTTGCTAGGACCAGCGGCACCCCTCCTCCCAATGCTTGGCCACTCGATGGAGGTGGTTCCCCAAGATGCAGGGCTGGTGGGCAGTCAGGCACGGAGCAGGTGCTCTGCAAGTATATACACGCCCCTGGGGCATAGCAGATGGCATTGTGTAACATCATTCTTTTGCTCAGTGTGATAATGGTCTCAGGTCAGAGAACGTCCTTGTCCTTAAGGGAGGCATGGTAAAATATTAGATTGAACCATATACATGTTTCAGTGCTATTCTCTGAAATCTCGCCTTCTCCCACAGAGTCCAAAAGTCTGTTCTTTATATCTGTGTCTCTTTTGCTGTCTCGCCTATAGGGTCATCATTACTATCTTTGTAAATTCCATATATATGCGTTAATATACCGTATTGGTGTTTTTCTTTTTGACTTACTTCATTCTGTATAATAGGCTCCAGTTTCATCCACCTCATTAGAACTGATTCAAATGTGTTCTTTTTAATAGCCGAGTAATATTCCATTGTGTATATGTACCACAACTTTCTTATCCATTCGTCTGCCCATGGACAGTAGATTGAGCCATATGATCATGTTGATATCTGTTCCTATTTACTATGGCTCAATCTAATGTTGAGGAGTGATTTGTCATGCTGTTACAACCTGCACCTTGCCTTTTTTCCCTAAGATTTATTTATTTTTGATTGTGCTGAGTCTTAGTTGCTGCATGTCGGTGTTCTCTAATTGCAGAGACCCGGGGCTACTCCTTGTGGTACATGGGCTTCTCATTGCAGCGGCTTCTCTTTTGGCAGATCACAGGCTTTAGGGCGTGTGGGCTTCAGTAGTTGTGGCACATGGGCTTAGTTGCTCCACGGCCCAGGGATCAAACCAGTGTCCCTTGCACCGGCAAGTGAATTCTTTACACCACTGGACCACCAGGGAAGCCCTGAAACTTACTTTCAAATAGTTTATATGTGTGACTGTTGTCGACCTGAGGATCAGGTCTACCCACTGGGGCCGCAGCCAAGTAGGAGTAAAGTCTGAGGGCAGATGCAGACTGGCTCACTTCTGTCTCCCTCCCTCCATCCACAGCTCCTACCCAGCCCTGCCTGTGTGGGAGTGAGGGAGGGGAGGTTTGAGGGAGGGGGGCTCATTGGGGCCTCTGCAGGGTGGGGGAGAGATGGTGGCCTGGGGTACTTGGATTCTCTGCTCCCTGGAGCCCCCACATGCTCCTGACCGGACTCAGGAATTCAGATGAGCATGGCACAGCCCATCCACGTGCATCCTCTGAAAGGGTCCTCTCAGCCCCTTGGACCTTCTGCTTCCCTGTCTCCCAGGCAGCATCCTGCCTCTGAGCATCCTCTAGCTGCAGATCTCTGGGGCGGCTCTGCCACATCCTGTGCCCGGGACCACTCTCGAAGCACAGGCCAGATGTGCAAATTCTGCGGCTGTGCCCAGGGCCGAGTGTAGCACAGCTCGCTTTTCTTGGAAGTCACTGGTGATTTGTTAGAAAAACAGGAAACATTGAGGCTGCCGGTGTACATTTTGACTTTTTTGTTTTTGTTTTCGAGCCGCCTTCATCCGTCCCAGTCTCAGGACATTTTAAGGGTATTTCTGCTCCACCCAGCCTTTCAAGCCTCCTCCTTGACCTTCCTCCCCATGCCCCAGTCCAGTGCATCCTCTTTCTCCCTCCCTCTTGCCTTCTGCCACCTCCCCCCACCCCCAATCACTGTTGCAGGGAGGAGGCTGGTCTAGGGAACCACGGACACAGGTGCCACATCTTGGTGATGTTGTAACTTCAGGCACGTGCTTCTGGGCAGTCTGGTTTCCCTGCACCTGCCCTTCTGCTCCTACCCCGTCCCCCAGCTTTATCGTGGTGGTTATGCAGAAAGCAGAGTGGGCTCTGCCCACGGGGTCCTGCTGGGGCAGCTGTCCTGCTGACACTGGGGGGCGATATGGCTGGGACAGGAAGTCCTTCATCCCCCATGGGTCAGAATGGGGCTGGAGTGGTCCTCAGAAGTCTCAGGAGAGTCTATGGAGACTCAGAGGCTGGGAGGGACCTTTCCAGGGCCCCCAGGTTGGATGCCTTGATTAAACAGGAAGAACGGGGAGGGGATACGGAGGCCTGGATCCAGCTCTTCCCCAGGTCATCCCCTCACTGACTGTGTCTCAGAAATGCAGGGGCAGGGACTGTGGTCATTTTGTACATTGTGCTTGCATACTAAGTTGCTTCAGTTGTGTCTGACTCTTTTTGACCCCATGGACTATAGCTGGCCAGAGTCCTCTGTCCATGGGATTCTCCAGGCAAGAATACTGGAGTAGGTTGCTATGATCTTCTCCAGAGAATCTTCCCGACCCAGGGATTGAACCGGTGTCTCTTATGTCTCCTGCATTGGCAGGCGGGTTCTTTACCACTAGTGCCACCTGGGAAGCCCAGTTTGTACATTGAGAGATGGTTAAAGCACCAGAAAGCGCTGCTGCCTCCCAGTGTCCCTTGGTGAGTTTTTTTCCGGGCCTCATCTTGGCAGAGGTGGGCTCTGAGCATGCCTGGTTCTTGGTTTAGAGGTGTACTTGAGCCTTCTTGCTGTCCGTTCCTCACCCCATAAGGTACCATGTTGGAGAGGCCTGTCTCCTATTTTATGGTTGAAGAAAGTGAGGTCCAGAAAGGTTATGTAACTTGACCACTGTCCTCCCTTCTTTAGGCAGCCCCTCGAGGCAATCCTCTCTGCCCTGGGAGGGCCCCTCCTCACCACTGCTGGACTTTGCCCTGGGTTCTCACCTTTGCACCATGCCTGCAGTGGGGCCGCCCCTTCTCCGGGGGCTGCCCTTCTGAAGTCATATGAGAAGTGTGATATGAGAGATGAGAAACTCCCCAAGCCTCTCAGGGGTGTTGTTTGAAAAGGCATTAAACTGTCTAGAGAGAGATAAGAATGGTAAAACAGAGACTAAGATGGGAACCAGTCTGGGAAACTGAAAGACTATTTAGGGAGCTTCCCAGAAGAGAAGCGGTTTTGAGGAATTCTGGAGCTCAGGAAGGACAGTGGACAGGAAGGTGACCCCTCCTCACACAGGGACTCCTCAACATCCAGGGGCTACAGCTGACTCCATGGGGAAGGAGGGGGTCCTTCCCTTCCCCCCTCCTCTCTTGCCCACATTCCCATGCATCCTGGTCCCATAGCTGCTGGGGAGCAGAGACTCTTATCCAAGGGTCTGTGAACTGGGATGAGAAAGATGAGACATCCTTAATGTCACCCGCCTCTAACTGAAGTTGAGTGTTTCCTGCCGTGATGAATGTAGGCAGCAAACTAGAGTCATATTAGTAGCTCCCGTGACTTGGTCACCAGTAGAAATCCAGATGTTTTCGTATCGCTTTGCAGTTCTTCTAGGTACCAAAAACATCGTTTATGCCTTTTACTACTTCAAAGTGATACTAATGATTTGACCCACTGCTAGATCTTGTTATTTAACGTGCAATGAGAAGAACAAATATAACCCTGTCTGATTACTAAAAGGCTGATTACTGAAAACAATTGATAATTATATTTCCTTTGCAGTCCCATGTATTTTATTTCATGTGTTTAAAACATTATTGTGAAGGGGGATGTCTATAGATCTCTGCAAATTGCCGAATGGCTCTAGGGTGTAACAGTTAAGGAGTTCCACTATCAGAGCATTTAGGTAAAAAATTCTAGGTGTTGGGGCTTCCCTGGCCATCCAGTGGTTAAGACCTCACCTTCCAATGCAGGAGCTGTGCATTTGATCCCTGGGCAGGGAGCTAGGATGCTAAGATCCTTTATGCCTGGTGGACTAAAAAAAACAACAACAACAACAACAAAAAACCCACAAAAAATAAAACAGAAGCAATTTTGTAATAAATTCAATAAAAGACTTTTAAAATAGTCCACATCAAAAAAATCATAAAAAAAAAAAAATCTAGGTGTTACCTGACAGCTAAGGAGGGCTTTGGTGTTCTGCAGATGTGATTTGGCATCCTTGCTGTAGACCCTGAGAGAGTCACTTTATCTCTGAGTCATAGTTTCCTTATTGTAAATGGAGGTAGAAAAAAGTCTACCTTGAAGGACTGTTTTACGTGCAAATGCCAGGCAGGCAGTGGGAAGCATAATGGGTAGTAGTTGGGGACAGTGACAGGGGCTGATTCAAGCCCACAAGAATCAAGCAGGATTCTCTCATTACAGAGGAAATTCCAAGCTAAGTTCACTTCTTATTATCTCTCATGCAGAAGGGAAAACTGTACACCTGGCTAATGCCTCTCATCTTTTTCTTTTGCTCTGGACTGGGAGCAGGTAGTCCCCAGGTATCCAATATGAATCTTGGTCCCTAAATTGAAATATTTAAGAGATAAGCATGGTACATCCCTGCAATGGAATATTTTTCAGTCTTGAAAAGAAATAAGTACTCTTACATGCTACAACATAGATGCACCTAGAAAACCTGCTGCTGCTGCTAAGTCGCTTCAGTCATGTCTAAGTAAGTGAAAAAAGTCAGATGCCGAAGAGCACATATTGGGGACTTTCCTGGTGGTCCAGTGGTTAAGATTCTGTGTTTCCAATGCAGCGGGCACAAGTTCTATCCTTCGTTGGGGAACTGGAATCCCAGATGCTACATGGCATGGTCAAAAACAAAAAGGACCACATACTGTATGATTACATTTCTATGAAATGTCTAGAATTCCAAAATAAGGAAGTTCATAGAAACAGAGAGTGGATGAGTGGTTGTCAGATGATGGGGGGAGCGGAGAATGGGGAGTGATTGCTAATAGATATGCGGTTTCTTTTTGCGATGTTGAAAATTTTCTAGATTTATATCGTGTTGATGGGTATACCACATGGTGAATATACTGAAAACCACTGAAGTGTGCCCTTTAAAATGATGAATTTTATGTTATGTAAATTATATACTGTGACTCAGTGGAATTTATTCCTGGTATACAGGCTGGTTCAACGTGTGAAAATCAGTTAATGTAATTCATTACATCAATAGGCTAAAGAAGAAAAATCATTTGATTACCAATAGATACAGAATCGGAGAAGGCAATAGCACCCCACTCCAGTACTCTTGCCTGGAAAACCCCATGGATGGAGGAGCCTGGTAGGCTGCAGTCCATGGGGTCGCTAAGAGTTGGACAAGACTGAGCGACTTCACTTTCACTTTTCACTTGCATGCATTGGAGAAGGAAATGGCAACCCACTCCAGTATTCTTGCCTGGAGAATCCCAGGGATGGGGGAGCCTGGTGGGCTGCTGTCTATGGGGTCGCACAGAGTCAGACACGACTGAAGCAACTTAGCAGCAGCAGCAGATACAGAAAAAGTACTCAACAAAATCTAACATCCATTCACAATCAGTTCTCTTAGCAAACTAGGAATAGAGGGGACTCGTCCTTAACTAGGTAAAGAATATTTACAAAAACTCTACATCTAACATCATACTTAAATGTGAAAAGTTAGTTCTCTCCCTCATATTAGGAATGAGGTAAGGCTCTCCCTTCTTATTTTTTCTGTTCACATTGTGCCAAAAGTCATAGCTAATGCAGTAAGACAAAAAAGGAAATAAAAGCTACACAGAATGGGAAGAAAGAAATAAAACTGTCTTTGTTTACATGTGACATGATTGTCTATGCAGAAAATCCCAAAGAATTAACAAACTCTTGGAACTAATAAGCTACTGTGGGAAAGTTACAGGATACAAGATTTATCTAAAGAAATCTATTATTTTCCTATGTGCCAGCAATGAGCTATTAGAATTTGAAACTAAAAATAGAATGCTGTTTACATTTAGCACCAAAAAACTGGCACAAGATCTACATGAGGAAAACTACAAAAGTCTGATGAATGAAGTAAAGGAAGATTTAAATAAATGGAAGGATAATCCGTGTTCATGGATAGGCAGACTCAATATGCCAGTTCTTCCCAACTTAATCTATAGATTTAATGCCATCCCCATCAAAATTAGAAAAATTTACTGATTCTAAAGTTTATATGGAAAGGTAGTGTAAAACAAACAAACAAATCAGCATATACAGGTGAAAGAACAGGCAGACAGATCAATGAAACAGAATAGAGAGCCTAAAATATAACAACTGATTTCTGACAAAGGAACAAAGGCAATTCAATGGAGAAAGGATAGTTTTAAAACAAATAGTGCAGGAACAATTGGACATCCACATACGAAAAAAAAAGAAAAATAATCTGTATATGTACCTTGTTGTATAGTCGCTCAGTCATGTCTGATTCCTGCAACCCCATGGACTGCAGCTCACCAGGCTCCTCTGTCCATGGGATTTTCCAGGCAAGAATACTGGAATGGGTTGCCAGTTTCTTCTCCAGGGGATCTTCCTGACCCAGGGATTGAACTGCTATCTCCTGGTTTGGCAGGCCAGTTCTTTACCACTGAGCCACTGGGAAAGCCCATATACATACTTAAACCTTTCCAAAAAATTAACTCAAAATGGATCATAAACCTAAAGGCAAAACGCAAAACTATAAAACTCCTAGATGATAACAAGAGAAAACCTAGATTACCTCGCCAATGAGTTGTTAGCTATAATACCAAAAGCATGATACATGAAAGAAAAATTTGATGAGCTGGACTTCTTGAAAATTAAAAACTTCTGCTGTGTGAAAGACACTGTTAAGAGAATGAAGAGACTAGCCACAGACCGGGAGAAAGTATTTACAAAACATTTATCTGATAAAGGACTTACATCTAAAATATACAAAGAATTCTTAAAACTCAACAGTAAGAAAATAAACAGCCCAATTGAAAAGTAGGCAAAAGATCTCAACTGCTCACAAGAAGATAAACAGATGCCAAATAAGCATATTAAAAAAATGCTCAACATCGTATATCATTGGGGCTTCCAAGGTGACTCAGACAGTAAAGAAACTGCCTGCAATGCAAGACACCTGGGTTCCATCCCCTGGAGAAGGGAATGACTACCCACTCCAGTATTCTTGCCTAGAGAATCCCATGGACAGAGGATCCTGGTGGGCTACAGTCCATGGGATCGCAAAGAGTCGGAGATGAGTGAGCGACTAACACTTTCACTTTTTCTTTTCGTATATCATTAGGGGATTGGAAGTTAAAACAACAAGGAGATACAAGTACATACCTATTAGAATGGCTAGAAAAACTGATACCACTAACTGCTGGTAAGGGTGTGTGGAACAATAGGATCTGTGAATCATTTCTGGTAGGAATGCAGAATGGCACAGCTACTTTGAAAGACAGTTTGGCAGTTTCTTAGAAAGCAAACTAAGTCTTGCCATCGTGCTTCTAGATATTTACTCAAATGAGTTGAAAACTTACGTCCACACACAAACTTGCACTTAAATGTTTATAACAGCTTTATTCTGATTGCCAGAAATTGACAAGGTGTCCTTTGGTGGGTAAACAAAGGTGGTGGGTAGACAAACCAGGGAACATTCATAGAATGTAATATCTTTTTAGTAATTGAAAGAAATGAAAGAAAATGAAAAGAAATAGAAGTGAGCCATGAAGACATGGAGAAAACTCAGATGCATGTTGCTATGTAAAAGAAGCCAGTCTGAAAAGTCTACATAATATAAAAGGCCAACTGCATGACATTCTGGAAAAGGCAAAACTCTAGAGACAGTAAAAAGATCAGTGATTGCCAGGGGGTGGAGGTGGGGAAGGATGAGAGCTGGGGATTTCTAGGGCAATGAAACTATACTGTGTGATACTGTAATGGTGGATACATGACCTTTTGTGTTTGGCAAAATCATAGAATGTACAACACCAAGAGTGAACCCTAATGTAACCTGTGGACTTTAGTTATTATAATACTGTTGGATTAATACAGGTTCATCAGTTGTAACAAATATACTGCACTAATGGGAGATATTAATAATAGGGGAAACCCTGGGGAGAGGTGGGGCAGGGCGACAGGGGGATATATGTGAAGTCTCTACTTTCTGTTCAATTTTCCTGTAAACCTCAAACTTCTCTAAGAAAGTTAAAATTTATAGAAAGAAAAAAGATATTAAAAAATTTTATTGGAATATAGTTTCTTTACAATGTTGGGTTGCCTTCTGCTGTACAGCACAGTGAATCAGCTATAGGTGTACATATCAGTTCAGTTCACTCAGTCGTGTCCAACTCTTTGCGACCCCATGGACTACAGCACACCAGTCTTCCCTGTCCATCACCAACTCCTGGAGCTTGCTCAGACTCATGTCCATCAAGTCAGTGATGCCATCCAACCAGCTCATCCTCTGTCGTCCCCTTCTCCTGCCTTCAGCCTTTCCCAGCATCAGGGTCTTTTCCAGTGAATCGGTTCTTCACATCAGGTGGCCAAAGTATTGGAGCTTCAGCCTCAGCATCAGTCCTTCCAATGAATATTCAGGACTGATTTCCTTTAGGATGGACTGGTTGGATCTCCAGGTGTACATATATCCCCTCTATTTTTTGCCATTTCTTGATCTTCAACTGAAACCCAGCTCTGAGCCCCATTCCTCCTTCTAGGAGCTGTCCGGTAGCTCGGGAGTTTTCACGCTTTCCTGCTGCAAACCTTCCCCAAGGGGGTTACCTTATTAGCATGGGGACAGAGCCCAGGGAGGGAACCATGTCCAGAAAGAAAGATATCAATAGCAGCCTAATATCAAACACAACCCTGTGTTAGTAACCTGTGGCCTTAGGAACAGCTCCTGGAAAGCCTGGGTTCTGACCTGAATCTCTCCCTTTAGCCTCTGTTAGAGGAAATACTGGAGGAAGCAGGTTTCCTAGGCAACCTGCCCCGCATCGTGGGTGGCCAGTATGACTCAATCCACAGCACCCTCCCAGGACTGACTCATTGAGAAGTTACAAGAGGTGTGATTTCCCCTCTAGGCCTGAGGAATATCCCGGGTGTCTCGGCTGTCTCCTAGGGTCACAGTCTCAGGGTTACATATTTGGGGTGGGGCCTTGGGTGTCTTGCACACTTACCCAACTGTCCCTGGAGACTCCACCTCGGTCTTGCACCAGAAGCTGGGGTTAGAACCTTGTGCATGAAGGACAGGCCACTGTCAGAGGAAGCGCAGACCATGGGGAAGCAGGGGGGGAAGGGATGGGCACCCAAACCAGCCTGAAGTCTAGAGGCAGAGCAACCTTGTAAAAGGGAGACAGAAGAATGTCTATTAAGAGCCACATTGTAATGGAAAAGAATCTGAACAAGAATAGACGCATATGTATGTATAACTGAGTCACTTTGCTATGCACCTGCAGCTAACATAACATTGTAAATCGACTAGACTTCAGTTAAAAAAAGAAAGGAATCTCAGGTTTAGGGGAAGGCACAGTAAAAAAAAAAAAAAAGCCACGTCAAAAGCAGGGAAGATGGTGGAAATGTTTTGAGTGAAGGGAACAGAGGCAGGAAGAAGTCTCTAAGGGAGAAGGAAGGTGAGGGTGTGAGACTGGCCCGGGAGGAAGGGCCCAGACCCCTCAAGGGCTTGTAAGCAGGGTTGGGGGTTGAATTTTGTTCTAAGGCAACAGAAAACCATTTGAAAGCTTAAGCAGCAGGGAGGGAATGATCGTCAGATATGCTTTGTCTGAGAAGACAATTCTGCATAGAACATCTCTGCTCTGATTCTGTGAGTTTAAGAAGAAAATGCACGGGGGAAGGGTATGTTACATAGGCCTGTAAATGTATCAACCAGACTGGAAAGATAATAGGCCACCCTGAGCGGAGAGAGTGTATCTTTGCAAAGGAAAAGTGGGGTGCAGGTGTTGTAGTCACGCGTTCTGGGAAACAAATTCACTCAGAAGGACAATGCAGATAGTGGAGTGCAGTTTGTTACACCAGTGGGCCCAAGACAGAGTCTCCTCTTAGCGAAGGACCCTGGCCAGTTTATGTGAAAACCTTATATACCCTAAGTGTATAAGGTTTCCTGAAACTAGTCTGAACAAAGGGAAAAAAAAAAAAAGATACAATCAAAGTTAACCCATGATCATATACCTTAAGCCTAGGTAGTTAAACAGTGGACAGTTATCATTAGGCCTGTGGTCATACCCCAATAAGCATAATAGAATTTATGATTCCATTCGATCACACAGATAATTAGGGTATTCTTTTAGCTACGAGACCCCTCTTGCAGGAAGAGCTACGGACTCTTCCTTCCGGGGGCCTGGTTTTCCAGCTGGTATGTCGTTTCCATAGATACTGGACATATAGCTCAAAGTCCACAGTCCGGCCCAAGATGGAGTCCTGCTTTCTAGATGGAGCCTGTGCTGTTTCCTCCTTCACAGGTAGCTGGTCAGGCTAAAGAAAGATTTATTCTAGACACTTATATATAGTGTGAGTCTTAAAGTATTTTTTTGAGGTACTTTTTAAAAAATGTTACTTATTTAATTATTTGGTTGTGCCGGCACACAGGAGCTTTGATCTCTGTTTCGGCACGCGAGATCTTTAGTTGCAGCATGTGAACTCTTCTTTGCAGCATGTGGGATCTAGTTCCCTGATCAGGGCTGGAACCCAGGGCCTCTGCATTGGGAGCTCGGAGTCTTAAGCCACTGGACTGTGCAGGAAGGCAGACCCCTTCCAGGGCCTGAAACCGGGCTTTTGTCTAACACTCGGAAATGAACTGTCGGAGGAGACACATGTGCTGACAAAGCAAGAGATTTTATTGGGAAAGGGCACCCGGGTGGAGAACAGTAGGGTAAGGAAGCCCAGGAGAACTGCTCTGCCGCGTGGCTCACAGTCTCGGGTTTTATGGTGATAGGATTAGTTTCCGGGAGGTCTTTGGCCAAACATTCTAATTCAGAGTCTTTCCGGTGGCTCACGCATCGCTCAGCCAAGATGGATGCTAGCGAGAGGGATTCTGGGAAGTGGACGGACACACGGTGTCTCCTTTAGACTTTTCCCAGCTCCTCCGGTTGGTGGTGGCTTATTAGTTCCTATTCTTTATCAGGATCTCCTGTCATAAAACAACTCCTGCAGATGGTTACTATGGTGCATGCCCAGAGTGGGCGGTTTCAGTCAGTGTGCTTCCCCTAACGGGACCACCAGAGAAGCCCCTGGGGTCTGGTTTACCATATATTGAAATGTCCAAGTTTTATTATAGTTTGATGGGTTACAGAAGATACATACACCCATGTAACCTGTACTCCTATCAAGACACAGAATATTTCCATCATCCCAGAACATTTTCTCATGCCCATTCCTGGTCATCTCTCCTTATTAAGCCTTCCAGGCACAACTACTATTTTGATTTATTTCACTACAGATTAGTTTTGCCTGTTCTAAAACTAAAATGGAACCATAGAATATCTGTTTTGTGTGTGTCCAGATTATTTGCACAACACATTTTTGTTATTCATCCATGTTACACACATTCTTAATTTGCTCTTTTTAATTCCTTCCATCACCAAGTAGTAATGGATTATAGAAATATATCAAATAATTGGCTTATCCATTCTCTTATTGGTGGATCTGGTTATTTTCAGTTTGAGGCTATTATGATTTATCTATATGTTTTAGATAAGGAGTTTTTATTTTATTTTATTTATTTTTTTTTTGTATTTATTTATTTTTTTACACAAACTCCCAAACATGAAGGAGTTTTTATTTAATTATTTTGTACTCATTCATTCGTTCATTTGGCTGTGTTGAGTCTCAGTTGCATCATGTGGAATCTTTCGTTGCGAAGCACAGCTTCTCTTACTTGTGGTGCCCAGGTTCAGTAGTTGTGGTGCACAGGCTTAGTTGCTCCATGGCATGTGGGCTTTTCCTGGACCGGAGATTGAACCCGTGTCTCCTGCATTGGCAGGCAGATTCTTTACCACTGAGCCACCAGGGAAGCCCAGAAATCCACTGTCTTTTGAATTGTTTTTCTTCTCAGAGAAGATGTTTCTCTCTTGCTGCTTTTAAGATTTTTCTTTTCTCTTTAGTTTTTCGAAGTTTGATTCTGTTGGGTCTTGGTGCGTATTTCTTGGCTCTATTTTGTTTAGGATTCACACAATTTTTTGAATCTGTTGTTTTATGTATTTTGCCAAATTTGCCAAGTTTTCAGCCATTATTTCTTGGCGTACTTTTTTAGCTCTGTCCTCTACCACTGGGACTCAGGTGATAAGAATGTTAGAGCTGTTTGTATAGCCACATTTCCTTAAGGCTCTGTCCATTTTTCATTTGATTTTCTCTCTATCGTTCAGATCGGATAATGTTATTTTCTCTATTCAAGTTCATCAGTTCTTTCCTTTGTCCCCTCCATTCTGATGTTGAACTCATCCACTAAGCTTTTTCTGTTTCAGGTATATATTTTCAGTTCCATTTGGTACTTAATTTTCCTCTTATATTTCTTTGCTGAGGCTTTTCTAGTTTTCATGTGTTTATAATTATTCATGGAAGCATTTTAAATGATGATTGCTTTAAAATCTTTTTCAGATATTTTTAATGTCTGTCATTTTGGGGTTGGCATCTACTGATTGCCTTTTCTTATTCATTTTAGGATCTTCCTTTTTCTTGATGTGACTAGCAATCTGGACATTTGGGGTATTTCGTTATAAGAGTTATAAGGTGCTGGATCTTATTTAAACATCTGCTTTGTTAACTTTCTCTCCAACATGTTCCTGAAAGGGAAAGTGGGGCAGGACCGGGGGCTAGGGTGAAGGAAGCACCTTTTACTGCCAGGTGAGGGTATAAATCCAGGTTCCATACTTAGCTTCCATTGACATTGAGGAGATGTGTCCGTATTACCACTGGCTGCTGCTGCTGCTGCTAAGTCGCTTCAGTCGTGTCCAACTCTCTGCGACCCCATAGATGGCAGCCCACCAGGCTCCTCTGTCCACAGGATTCTCTAGGCAAGAATACTGGAGTGGGTTGCCATTTCCTTCTCCACTGGGTGGAATGGGAATTCTGGCTTCATAAATAGGCCTCCACTTGATACCTGCCTTGCTGGGAGGGGCAAGGGGGCATCATAGCTCCACTGATACCAAATGGGCTTCCCAGGTGGCACTAGTGGTAAAGAACTTACCCACCAATGCAGGAGACCTAAGAGACATGGGTTCAGTCCCTGGACTGGGAAGATCCCCTGGAGAAGGGCATGGCAAAGCCACTCCAGTATTCTTCCCTGAAGAGTCAGAGGAGCCTGACAGGCTAGTCCATGGGGTCGCAGAGTTGGACGCAATTGAAGTGATTGAGCACATTGATATCTGGGGGGGAGGAAATGACCTCATTCCCGCTAGGTAGTAGTGAATAGACAGCTAGAATACAGTGAATAGACAATAGAGTAGACAGCTCTTACTGTCTGGTGGGGCTGGAAATCCAGGCTTCCCAGTGGCCTCCACTGAGAAATGAAGGTGGAGGGGGCTTATTACTACCAGTGTGGATACAAGACCTGGCTCCCTACTTGGCTTTCTCAGACACCACCTGTGGTTGGGGAGGGGTTGGGGTACCTCATGACAGTCTGGCCAGAGCTAACAAATCATACTCGGTAAAGAATCCTCCTGCTAATGCAGAAGACCTGGGTTCAATCTCTGGGTAGGGAAGATCCCCTGGAAAAGGAAATGGCAACCCACTTCAGTCTTCTTGCCTGGAAAGTCCTTTATACAGGGAAGCCTGGTGGGATCAGTCCATGGGGTCACAAGAGTTGGGCACAACTTAGCAACAAAACCACTACCACCATTCATGAATGGGAGAGAGAGAGAAGGAGAGAGATTTTTTTATATCTAATTGGGTACAAGTTGAAAGAGCATAAAAAGGAGGCTGAAGAAGATGGGCATGCTGGTGGCTGAGAGCAATCACCTACTGGTGATTAATGGAGAGAAGATTGGTGGTAAGTGGTCTTCATTCTGAGAGGGAAGAAAAGATGTTCAAGGGATGAGATAATGAATTAGACAATCTGTCTCAAATTTATTCCAATGGCAGAGCATCTGAAGGTCTCAGTGTTCCATAAAATCTTCTCTGCCCAAAACTATGAAATATTTGTGTGTTTTACAAACTGGAAGTGGTTTTGCAGAAAGTGAGCAGCTATAATGAATGCAGTTTGTCACAACCACAATCTTTTTCCACATCCCCCCCAAAAAAAAATCAGAAATCTGCCAGTATATGTATAATTGGCCTTTCTGGAGTTTCTACGTTTGCATTCATTTGCTGTTTTATTACTCCATGAGCATTTGCTGGCAAACAAGACAGGCTCTGAATTTGAAAGCCAGCAGGATTGAACAGGGGCTTTCCACATGGTGCTAGTGGTAAAAAACCCACCTGCATTAGCAGGAGATGTAATGAGATGTGGGTTTGATCCCTGGGTTGGGAAGAGGGCACGGCAGGAGGGCATGGCAACCCACTTCAGTGTTTTTGTGTGGAGAATCCCATGGACAGAGAAGCCTGGTGGGCTACAGTCCATAGAGTCACAGAGAGTCGGACATAAACTGAAGCAACTGAGCACGCACGCAGGATTAAACAGTCTCCAAGGCCAGGTGCCCATGGTTTAGCCCAGGAATCCATAGAATTTGGTTGCTCCCTGGTCTATGCCTTGGTACATTCTTATAGTCTGTCTTTGCTTCCCCATCTTGGCAGTAATTTCTGTTTGCCCATCTCCAGCTTCTTTATGTATACAGATGAAGCTAAATTGCCTAGATCATGCCAAGAAAAGACAAGCCTCACTTACCAGGGAGAGAAAGCTCTGTGCCTCAGTCTCCTCATCTGTAAAATGGGAAAATGGGGGAAAGAGTATATCTACCTCATACGGATTCAGTGAATTAATTTATTGAAAGCACCTAGACAGTGCCTGGCACATAGTACGTCCTCAGTTAGCATTAGCTGCTGTTATAATTATTACATACAAAGGCAATATAATGCATCTTACTGTCTCTCAGTATTCTTCCAGATGATTACTTGGGTAGGAGGGAGTCAGATAGACCTGGGTTCAAATTCTGCCTAAACTGCTTGCAGTTGTATGATCTTGGGAAGGTCATTTAGCTACCACGGACTACATTTGCCTCCTCCTTGTATGTTCAGAGTCTTATGAGGTTATTCAGTAAATGAGCTCAAGGCTTCACGCCCTAAGCACAGGAGTCAGCGCTGTAGCCTGTTAGCATCTTTCGTCTTCTCTCCTCCATTCATCCCATCTCTTCTAGGTCTGAACCACAGCTTGGTCTTCCCGGGAATCCTTGTGCGCTTTCCTGGGTAAAGAAGAGTGTGAGCGAAGGTGGGAAGTAGGCAAAGACTTAGCTCGCCCTCTTGGCCCCTTTTGGCACACTTCCCCTACATCCGCCCCCTGCCCCCCCACACCACCACCACCTACCTTTTCACACATTCTCGCTCTCCCGGCCCTAGAGCCATTCTGCTGCCCACTGTCCACTGTCACTGCCGTCACAGACCCATCTGATGGCTAAATGTCCCTCCAGGAATCTTATGTTCTTGAAAGATAAGCGAGGACAGAGGAAGTGAGCCACCACCCTAACCCAGGGAGAATGAATCACTGACGACGAGGATTTAGGCAGTTTTTGTGCGAGATGGCTTCCAGGGAAGCCTCAGATGATAACACCGAGGTGAAACCATGTGCCCAGCCCTTTGGGTGTCTAGAACACAGCAGAGATAACTTCCTGCAAACACGGTGTAGGCGATGGCGTGGGCTTTGGAGTACGTGCTTACAGCTCAGGCTGTAAGAACGATGACCACAGGAATTTGTCCAAGTAAACGGCTCACCCTCCCTGAACTGCAGGAATTGTGCATAACTGTGAGTATGCTGTGGGGTGACTGTGATCATTAAACTCGACTGTCACGGGGAAGTACCAAGCCTGGATCTGACATGGAACAGCCGCTCGGAGGTAGGCAGTCTGTCTTCTTTCCTTCTCCGCTGTTCTCTAGGCTGAAACTGATAGACAATTGAGGTTCCTATCTAATATTCCCAAAATATTAATTCTTCTTTTTTTCTCACTCTTTTTAAAAATTGCGGTAAAATACTTATGCCGTTAACTCTACCACTGTAACTATTTTTAAGTGTATGGTTTCGCAGTGTTTTTTCACATTGCTGTGCAACTGACCTACAGAACTGTTTTCATCTTGTAAAACTAAAAGTCTGTACCCATTAAATAACTCCCGCCCCTTTCCCTGAACACCTGGAAACCACCATTGAACGTTCTGTCTCTACAAATTTGACTACTCTAGAGACTCATAGAAGTGGAACCATACAGTGTTTGTTTTTTTGTGACTGGCTTGTTTCCCTTGGCGTGATGTCCTCAAGACTCATCCGTGATGTAGCACGCGACAGAGCTTCCTTCCTTTTTAAGGCTGAGTACCATCCCATCGTATGTGCGGACCACGTCTGATATCCATTCCTCTGTCCGTGGACACACGGATGGCTTCCACGTTTCCTATTGTGAATACTGCTCCAGTGGACATGGGTGTACAAGAATATGTTCCGGTCTCTGCTTTCAGTTCTTTGGGGTATATGCCAAGAAGTGGAATTGCTGGATCATGTGATAATTCTATTTTTAATTTTTTGAGGAATCAGCATGCCATTTTCTATAGTAGCCGCCCCGTTTTACTTTCCCACCAGCAGTGCACAAGGGTTCCAATTGCTCCACATCCTCACTCACACGTATTTTTGTTTTTCACAATGACCATGCTAATGAGTGTGCAGTGGTACCTCATTGTGGTTTTGATATGGATTTCCCTAATGATTAGGGATGTTGAGCATCTTCTCATGTGTTTATTGGTCAATTGTGTATCTTTGGAGAAATGTTTATTCAAGATCTTTGACCATTTTTAGTTGGGTTTTTTGTTGTGTTGAGTTGCAAGACTTTGTATATTTTGGATATCACCTCCTTGTTAGACATATGATTTGCAAATACCCTCTCCCTCTCTGTAGGCTGCATTTTTACTCTGTTGATTTTTTCCTTTGGTGCAGGAGTTTTAAATTTTAATGTAGTCAAGTTTATCTATTTTTCCCTTTCCTGTCCTTTGGTGTCTTTTCCAAGAACTTATTGACAAAGATAATGTGATGAAGTGTTCCTTCTGTTTTCTTCTGAGTTTTGCAGTTTAAACCCTGTACATTTCATTGTCTGATTCGTTTTGAATTAATTCTTTATGTTACTGAATTTTCTTATCTACTGAAAGGTTATGCATTTCTGTTTATTTGCCTTCCTTTGTGTTCCTCAAAAGTTTTACTGCAGATTTGAAAAGCTTATTTTCTCTTATTTCATTCTTTTCGTTGCTGTCTATGTGGGTCTCTTTCCAAAGCCATTTTTGGTTTTGGTGTGTCTGAATGATATTAACTTCTACTTTAATTTGTATCCAGCCACCTTATCCGATTCTCTTATTTGTGGTAGCCATTTTTCATTTCATTGTTTTGGCTTTCTGTAAACAATTTGAGGGTGAAAAAGTATAAATTCTGCCAGTCCTATAATTGGCAAAGCTGTAATTCATAGTAAGCCTCCATGAATGACACATGATGCATACAGCCTCAGAAAGTTCTTCACCCACTTCCTGGAGTTACTCGAAATACCCTGGCTGAGCAACAGATGAATTAAAATAAAGAACTCGTAAACAGGGATGGCATGGTACAAAACAAAACGGCAAGCAATGAAATAAACCGAACTTAAAGCCACTGTTTAGGGGGAAAAAAAAATGTAATTATCATAGTTATTATGTTTACTATAAATGTAAAAAATAATTATTTCAGGAATTGTGATGTGTGAAAATTTTTAACACCAATCTGGATCCCTATTTTAAGAGAAAACAATATTACAACATTCAGATTAAGAGAGGAGCTAAAATTGCAATATTCAAAAATAATTTTTAAAAGTATATAGGAATTCTAGATCCTTGCTAAGAAATTTTAAAATCTGACTAAGATGAATGATACCATCAGAAAATCTAAATTTGCAAAATTGACCCATGAAGTAGTTGAATATCTACACAGCCCCAAAACTCTGGAATGAATTTGAAAAAGAATTCTAAAATTAACCTTGAGGAGAAGAGCAGAAATCACTCACTGCCGCACAACAGTGTCTGATTCTCACTCAAGCCAGAGGGTTGCATGACTGTCCTGAGGTTCTGGACTCAAATTCTAGTTAGAGATTCACCACTTTCTTTAAAAAATTTATTGATGAATAGTTGACTTACAATGTTTTAATTTCTGCTGAACAGCAAAATGATTCAGTTACATATATATACTATATGTATATACATTATTTTTTATATTCCTTTCCATTATGGCTTATCACAGAATATTGAATATAGTTCCCTGTGCTCTACAGTAGGACCTTCTTGTTTATCTAGTCTCTATATAATAGTTTGCATCTACTGATCCCAAACTCCAATCCATCCCTCCCCTACTCCACTTTGCTTTGGCAACCACAAATCTATTGTCTGTATCTGTGAGTCTGTTTCTTGTTTCAGTGATAAGTTCATTTCTGTCATAGTTTAGAGTCCACATATAGGTGAGATACCATGTGGCATTTATTTGTCTTTCTCTTTCTGACTTTCTTCACTTGGTAGGATGATCTATAGTTCCATCCATGTTACTGAGAATGGCATGATTTCATTCTTTTTTTATGACTGAGCAGTATCCCGTTGTATATATGAACCACATCTTCTGTATCCATTCATCTGTACATGGACATTTAGGTTGCTTCCATGTCTTGGCTATTGTGAACAGCTCTGCTATGAACATAGGGGGCGCATGCATCCTTTCCAGTTATAGTTTTGTCTGGATATATGCCCATGAGAGGGATTGCTGGATCATATGAGATTTGCCACTCTCTAATCTGAGCAAGTCCTTCATGGCTCAGAGCCCCCATGCTCTTGTCTGTAGAATGGAGAGTTGCACTAGATGGTCTGTAAGGTGCCTTTCTAGTCTCGTGGTCTAGCGTATGATGCATTTGTGTGGTGGGGATGTGAGTATGAGTGTATTTGTAAAATAGAAAATGTTACTGTACATCAGAGTCATCCAGGGAGTGTTTTCTTAGCCTGATCTCAAAGCCACCTGGAGTTGAAATGTGTATACTGAGAAAGCACCCTGATAGCTAATTGATCACATTTATTGAATGTTTATTATGTACCAGGCACTGTTCTAAATATTTTTCATTTATTAACCCATTATACACAACCTTGAGCTCTCCCAGACACTAACAACACTGTCCTTTTAGGGGACACTAAATTGATGATAGAAACAAATGCATCAGCATTTTATGGTAACATTTGGTCATAGTGTTATCAAGATATTCCAGAATATATTAATGTTGTTGCTGTTCAGTTGCTAAGTAGTGTCTGACTCATTATGACCCCACAGACTACAGCACGCCAGGCTCCTTTGTTCTCCACTATCTCCCAAAGTTTGCTCAAATTCACACCCACTGAGTCGGTGATGCTGTCTATCTCATCCTCTGCCGCCCCTCTTTCCTCCTGCCCTCAGTCTTTCCCAACATCAGAGTCTTTCCCATGAATTAGCTCTTCACATCAGATGGCCAAAGTATTGGAGCTTCAGCTTCAGCATTGTATTAACTACTAATGTTTCCTAATTGCCATCAAAATGAAAATACGGTTTAAGCATTCTTGCAGAAAGGCCTCAGAGACCCTCTAAAAATCCTAGAGATTCTCAACTCCAGTTTAGGAACATGAGGTTAGGGGATTTTGAGGCAGCCAGTTCTGCACTGGTCCACCCACAAATACTTAGGACCTGTGACTGTTCATGAGGAGCAGTGAAGCTTTGGATACCCACTTGGAAAGATACACGAAGGGTATGTAAAGCCTATGAAACTATTAAAAAGCATTGTATAGACCCAGGTATACCCTTCACCAGGGCTTCCCACATGGGTCAGTGGTAAAGAATCTTCCTGCCAAGGAGACGTGGGTTTGATCCCTGGGCCAAGAAGGTCCCCTGGAGAAGGAAATGGCAACCCACTCCAGTATTCTTGCCTGGGAAATCTCATGGACAGAGNCCTTCACCAGGGCTTCCCACATGGGTCAGTGGTAAAGAATCTTCCTGCCAAGGAGACGTGGGTTTGATCCCTGGGCCAAGAAGGTCCCCTGGAGAAGGAAATGGCAACCCACTCCAGTATTCTTGCCTGGGAAATCTCATGGACAGAGTAGCCTGGTGGGCTACAGTCCATGGGGTCATAAAGAGTCAGACACAATTTAGCGAATAAACAACAACAGCAACATACTCTTCACCAAGTTTCCCTTAATGTTAGCAGTTTATGTGACGTGGTGCAATTATCCAAACCGGGAAATGATAATGATCCAAATCCTTGAATTCTAGCCAGTGGCCCCTAACATCCCCGTTCAGTTCCAGAATCTAGTCCAGGATCCCACATCACATTTAGCTTTTGCGTCTTCTTAGTCTCCTCCAGTCTGTGACAGTTACTAAGTCTTGCCTTATATTTTACGACCTTGACTCTTTGGTGAATTATTTTAGAGAATTTGTCTGCATTCAGTTCTTTTGTTTGTTTGTTTTGGCCACACGGTAAGGCATGTGAGATCTTACTACCCCGATCAGGGCTCAAACCTGTGCCCCCTTGCCTTGGAAGTGCAGACCCTTAACCACTGGACCGCCAGGGAAGTCCCTACGTTTGGTTTTGAATGGTTACTCATGATTTGGTTTGTGTGGTTGGGAATTTTGGCAAGAATCCCACAGAAGTGATGTTGTGTCTCTCTTAGTGACTCGAATCAGGATATGGGAGGATACGTGATGTTGAGGTGTGTTATTATTGGTGATATTAAATTTAGTCATGAAGTTAAAGCAGGGCTGGATTTCTCCCCTGTGTCATTATTTTTTCTTGTAATTGATCAGTTTATTGGGGAAAATACTCAAAAGACTGCACATATCTTCTTTTCTCTCAGATTTTCACTCACAGATTTTAGCATCTGTTGGTGGATCTTGCCTGTAATAATTAGAAATGCAGTGTTGCTCTAATGGTCATTTTGTATTTCTCTCATTCCTGTCACATTTATTAACTGGAATTCTTTTGTGAAGACCTGTACTTTCTCTTTTCTCTTCACTGATTTTTTTTTACTTTATATGACAGTAGTATAGACTCCTGGGTATTTATCTCATCCTGTGAATTATTATCCATCACTTTGACTATTTAGTTGTTCGGACTATCCTAGCTTTGACCATTGGAAGCTCCTTTAAGTTGGCTCCTATGCCTTTCAACATTCCCCATCAGTGGCTCAGTGGTGGAGAATCTGCCTGCCAGTGCAGGAGCCACAGGAGATGCAAGTTCGATCCCTGGGTCAGGAAGATCCCCTGGCAGGGGAAATGGCAACCCACTCCAGTATTCTTGCCTAGAGAATCCCATGGAGAGAGGAGCCTGGTGGGCTGCAGTCCATGGGGTCACAAAGAGTCAGACACGACTGAGCATGCACACATCTTTTTCTAAATTTTGGTTTATTTTCTGGTTCTATAAGATGTACCAAGCCTCCAGATTTATCTTCTGTATTTCCTGCCCCAATCCTAAAATCAGGTGTTTGTCTGAGAAGCCTTGGTTCCTTTGATTGGAAAATGATATTTAGGAACCAAGGTCTGTGTGCTGGGGGTGCTTATCATTACTGGGAAGTCATTGTTTCTAGGCTCTCTCAACAGACAGAGCTAGAAAATATAGATATGCATATTAATTCATAGTCCACACAAATGGTTTTTTCACTTCTATACGTATCCATCTGTTGTTGCTCCAATACTTTGGCCACCTGATGTGAAGAGCCAACTCATTGGAAAAGACCCAGATGCTGGGAAAGATTGAGGGCAGGAGAAGAAGGGGATGACAGAGGACGAGATGGTTGGATGGCATCACTGACTCAATGGACATGAGTTTGAGCAAGCTCTGGGAGATGGTGAAGGACAGAGAAGCTCGGCATGCTGCAGTCCGTGTGGTCGCAAAGAGTCAGACACAACTGAGCAACTGAACAGATACGTATCTATCTGAGTAGACATTAAGACCCATAAGTTGATAGTGATTTCTCCAATTCCAGTCCTACACCAGAAGGTGGTTCATTCTAGACTTACGCCTTTCCTTATCTGTAACTTCTTTCTCTAACAGTAAGAAACTGGCTCTCATTATCTGTGATCTGTTTGCTAATTTGTTCAGTCCTAGCATACAGGTGCTAGTGGTAAAGAATCCACCTGCAATGCAGGAATGCAAGAGACACAGGTTTGATCCCTGGATCGGGCATATCCCCTGGAGAAGGAAACACCAACCTACTCCAGTATTGTTGCTTGGGAAATTCCATGGGCAAAGCAGTGGGCTACAGTAGTAGGAGGTGGGCTACAGTCCGTGGGGTCGTACAGAGTCAAACATGACTGAACATACATACACCCAACATACACATGAAGGAGTTTCAGGATTTATAACCCACATCTCTATAAGAAGCAAGTTTAGTAACTAGAACGCGGTATTCATATATGGTTCTTTTTGTCTTTAGCCTTACAGTATGCAGTGGAAGGACTATTTTCCAGTTACTCAGGTTAGTTTCTGTATTCCCCATTCCTTACAGTGTGGTTCTACTAATCATTTAATAGTACAGTTAAGGTAATTTGTTGTTTGGTTCCTACTCCCCCCCCCCCCACAACGCCTCCCCAGATCCTGGTTGATTTATTTCATTAAAATTTTTTAAAAAATTTATTTATGTATCTGGCTGCACAGAGTCTTAGTTGCAGCATGTGGGATATAGTTCCCTGACCACGGGTCAGACCTGGGCCCCCTGCACTGGGAGCACAGAGTCTTAGCCACTGGACCAGCAGGGAAGTCCTCTATTTATTTCATCTGGGATATGTAAAATATTGCTATGTTTCCAAGAGTTGAAGCCATATATGAAGGTGTCCTCAGAGAAGAGCTACTCCTCCTTACCCCCCATCTCATTCCCGTACCCCTTCCATCTCACCCCAGTCTCCTTCAGTTCAGTTCAGTTCAGTTCAGTTCAGTCGCTCAGTCGTGTCCGACTCTTTGCGACCCCATCAATCGCTGCACGCCAGGCCTCCCTGTCCATCACCATCTCCCGGAGTTCACTCAGACTCACGTCCATCGAGTCTGTGATGCCATCCAGCCATCTCATCCTCGGTCATCCCCTTCTCCTCCTGCCCCCAATCCCTCCCAGCATCAGAGTCTTTTCCAGTGAGTCAACTCTTCGCATGAGGTGGCCAAAGTACTGGAGTTTCAGCTTTAGCATCATTCCTTCCAAAGAAACCCCAGGGTTGATCTCCTTCAGAATGGACTGGTTGGATCTCCTTGCAGTCCAAGGGACTCTCAAGAGTCTTCTCCAACACCACAGTTCAAAAGCATCGATTCTTCGGCGCTCAGCTTTCTTCACAGTCCAACTTTCACATCCATACATGACCACAGGAAAAACTATAGCCTTGACTAGGCGGACCTTAGT
>SJYX01000281.1:422782-433816 GCA_006410675.1 Oreotragus oreotragus | reverse complement strand
TAAGGCGGCAGGGCTGGGGGCTGGGGGGGTTGGGAGGGGGATGCCAAGGGAAGCCAGGCCTTGCCCACCAAGCCTTTGAGAAAAGTCATCCTCCTAGGGAGGGAGAGGTACCCCCTCTTCCCCTTTCATCTCCACCCGAAAGCCACTGGAGTTCTTCTGCTGACAAGTCACCAAATGCGGCCGATGACTGACTCATCACGGAAGTGAGCATGACCGAGGGCTGGACTGGGAACCACAGTGTGCTGGGCTAACCCCCTGGGGCTGCCAGGATACCCTGCCAGGCTCCCATCCCTCCCATTCCTCGGCTCCCAGGACCCAGCACCTCAAGGAGGTCCTGCCTCTGTGAAGAGCTGAGTCAAGCTCGGGACGGCCTCAGGGTACCAGGGAGACTGCCCAGTGTCCCGAGGATAAGGTCTTGATTGTCTCCGAACGAGCAGCCGAAGACACGGAGGCCTGGAGATGGGAAAGTCGCTCGGGGCCCAGAGACGGGGAGAAGCCTGGCCCCGTGGCACTGGAGGTGGTGGGGAGCAGCCCTCAGCTTCCATGCGTCCACTGTCAGCAGCCCAGGACACTGCTCTGAGGATGGGGCGGCGGCAGACATGATGTCGGCTGAGGATGTGTGTTTGCGTCCTGCCTCTGCGTCAGATATGCTGGGACACCGGAGGGCACTCATTCCTGCCTCCTGACACAGCCAGATTGTCTGTTGCAGCAGGAATTGGACCGAGGGACCTTTAAACTTAGTTCACCGGGATGGCTCAGTACTAAAGAATCCACCTGCCAATGCAGGAGACACAGGTTTGATCCCGGATAGGGAAGATCCCCTGGAGGAGGAAATGGCAACCCACTCCAGTATTCTTGCCTGGAGAGTCCCATAGACAGAGGAGCCTGGCAGGCTACAGTCCATGGGGTCACAAAGAGTCAGACATGACTGAGCGAGGGAACGGGAACACAGCAGGTTCTGCCTTTGCTCTGAGCTTGAGAACACCTGGGCCCCTTGAGCCATCGTGGTCATCACTTGGTCCAGCCAAGGTTGTTGCTTCTGGGGGCCTTGGTCCTCTTCCTGGAGGAGGCAGGGCTGCAGTGGGCAGCTAATATGGACACGTGTGGTGGGAATGGAGGTCTCCTAAAGCAAGATCATGTTAGTTAACTGAGTCTATACTCGCTGTGGTAATTAACAAAAAATTTTATTTTTCTCCCAGCAACTGTATCTGACTGGGCCAAGGAGCAGTCAGAGCCAGACTGTCGGGGTTGCCACCCCTAGCTGTGTGACCTTAAGCAAGTTGTTTAACCTCTCTGTGCTACAGAGTGCCCACGCTCCCTCTGGCTTCCCCACAAAGTGTCCAGTCTTCAGCCTCTTACTGCTATGTTTCCCTTACCAGGCTGGAGGCCCTCCAAGTGAAGAATCAGCAAAATAGCTCCAGTCCAGCTTTTCATCCTAGTATCCTAGATTGAACCCGCATCTCTTGCGTCTCCCGCATTGGCAGGTGAATTCTTTACCCCTAGCGTGGGGCCACTCTTAGTGCCTGGGGGTTAGTGTAAATCCCTGGAGGAAAGAATGCACGCGCACTGCTTCCCGGGAAGCCCACCCCCAAGCTGTCCCAGGGACATCACTAAAGTGAGGTGATGCCGAGCCGCTCACAAAGGGCTCCTGTTTCCCTCAGTGTCTTGTTCCTTCCCAGCTAGGGAAGTGGGAGGGTTTGCCTGCTGGGCTTCTGTGAGCTGACCACTGGGTCCAGGCCAGGATGTCCTGTGTCTTTGCATGTCATTTGCGTGGCTCAGCTCTGAGCTGTGTGCTTCTGCTTGTGGTTCCCGGGTCCATCCCCTGTTCCACAGAGTTGGACAACTGCTTCCTCAGCGTCCCTGTGTGACCTGGCCTGACTGGCCAACTGTGAGGTCAGCCTGGACAGGGTGAATGCAGGGAAATTCCCTAGGAAAGAGGGATCACGGAAAAGACTGTAGCAGGAAAGCTTTCCTGTCTTGAAAGCTTGCTCAGTGCGTCCACCCTGGCATTGAATTTCCCCAACAGCCCTGGAGGCTTAGTACCCTTGTCATACCCATTTTACAGCTAAGTAAACAGAAATATAGAGAAGTGAAAGACATTGCCTAGTGCATGGCTAGCAAATACTAGAGTGGAGATTTCAGTCCAAGTCTGTTGATGCCAAACACCAGGCTTATTCCTTGACTAGGTGACCTGTCACAGCTTCCCTGGGGACCAGGAGCCCACGCTTCAGTGTGAAGCTGGCCCTGCTGCAGGCTTGCAGAATGTGGCCCTTGGCACAGTTGCCCATCTGGTGCTAAAACCCCTTCTTAGATCTCCTCCTCAGCAGCCCTCCAGCCTGAGCTCAGTACCCCTGTCCCTCGTCAGCAGGAAAGAGGAAGTGGTTCTCTGAAAGTCTAAGCCAAGGAAGGTCTTTGAATAACTGGTAGCTTTGCTAAGCCTCAGAGAAAGCAAAGAAAAACAGCCAAAGTGGAGCTGAGGGCAGGAATGGACCGGGTGCCTGGGGCCTGGGCACCTGAGCAGAGGGTATGGTGTGGTGGGCGTGGGGTGCCTGTGAAGGCGGGAGGCCCCTGACACACTGAGGGGGATCTCAGCGATGTGGTCATCAGGAACAGGCTCCCTGCCTGCCCGTCCCTGGGGGCTGGGGGACTCAAGCCTGGAAATTCAGAAGAAAGTCCCCCAAGTGATGCTGGTTTTTCCTTTGAGGTCCTCCTGCCCAGCAATGGGGCTGGCCATGTCCCCAGCACTCCCCGATCTCTTGGAGACACTCACCGCTGCCTGTGGGGCCCACACGTCTCCACTCCCCTCCTCCCCCGACCCCTTACTTCCCTAGCCTGTGCTGTCGGGTGGCCTGAGTGCCCTGTCTTGCCTCTCTGAGCAGCACGGCCAGGGGCCGGTTCAGCCCTGGAGGAAGCCGACTGACAGCACGGGGCTGTGAGTGCCCGCTGTCTCCATTGGCTGCCCTGCTTGGCCATGTGCTCCTTGAGCCTGAGGGTCTCCAGACTGACCAGTGTCTGTCCCCCATGCAGGCGATGACTCAGGATGCAGCAAGGGACCACGACCTGCACGGAGGACCGCATCCAGCATGCCCTGGAGCGCTGCTTGCATGGGCTCAGCCTCAGCCGCCGCTCCACCTCCTGGTCAGGTAGGTTCCCAGGGACCAGGGGAGGAGGCGCACTGAGGGGCTACAGGGAACACTGGGCCAGGCCCGGGCCGGCAGTTTCCGGTTCCAACCCTGTCTGCGTGACTCGGACCCCACCTAGGCAGGTGCTCGGCAGCAGGGCACCTGACGGAGAGTTGCCCTGGGTCAGGGGATGGCTGTTTCTCCTCTCCCCCATGCTGTCTTCTTCATCCTCTTCAGGTGCTGGAAGCCTACCTCCCTAAGGTCTGCTTAGAAACTCAGCTGCTGATTTCAAAAGAGCAGCTGAGACTCCATGAACAGCCCTCCCCAGAATTCTCCCATTTTACCTGATTTCTAGTTCTCTCCAGAGCCTCATCCTCCTCCTCCCCATAAAACAATGGAGAATCTCGGCAGACCTTCAGAAAGTAGGAGTTCTCCAAGTCACATGATCCCCAGGACAGAGAAACGGGGGTATCTGTAGACTAGGGCAGTTGTGTCTCCAAGGCTGGTGCCTAACTGTAATATCTCCTTATGCTCTTAAAGATTTTCCCTTTCTCACTTGCCTCCCTAACTACCCTTGAGATAGACATCCGTGTACCTTGAATACACCTGGTTCCTTCCTACCCCAGGACCTTTGCACTTGCTGCCTGGGATTTTTCCCTCAGAACTCTGCAGATCTGGCTCCTTTAAATGGCAGTTTTCTTCCTCCTGGCCTCCCACCCAGGTTTTAAGGAGACTAAGTTTACAGAATTGAGGGGCCACTGTTAAGTTAAAGAATGCAAAGATGTCTGACTTTGGCAAAAGTTACCAAAACCTGTGACCATAGGAATGCAGCGTCAGGGCCTTCAGAACTTTGGAGGGAGCTCAGACACAAGAGAGGGCCACTTGCGCCCGCACTGCTCTCACCCTCCCATCTCACACACACACACAGGCCTCCATGACCGCCTCTTTAACTTGGGAGTTTACCCTTACTGACTGCAGGGAAGCAGACTGACAAACTAAGAAAAGTCTGGGGAAGTTACAGGGTGACAAAGTGCTAACTGTCACTTTTAAAACAGAAATGAATGGTGCTTACCCTTCCCAGGCTCCACCACCCGGTAGTCCCAGGAGGTCCCATGGCTATCATAGACTCAGCCTCGTGTCCTGGGATGGAGCTTGTGGGCACCTGTCCTTGTTCCTCCAACTGTCTCTACTCCTGTCCCCCTTCCCTGCATCTCAGAGGTTGTGGGCAGACTGATCCTCTCTGGAGGGACAAGAAGCAGAGTTGTGGCCTGTTCCTTGGCCTCTAAGGGGGATCCCAGCCCCTCTGTGTCACTTGAACTTCCTGTCTCCTGGAAGAAGCTTACTATTATCTAGATGGGGCCTGATAGGGTCCAGTGTGTTGGTCTAGAATTTTCTGAGACTCTTCCATCAGAGAATAATGCGCCAGTGCAGCCCCAGGAATGTCTAATTCTCTCCAACCCTGAGCTGACACATGGCCTCTCCTCCCTTTCCAGCTGGGTTGTGTCTGAACTGCTGGAGCCTACAGGAGCTGGTGAGCAGGGACCCGGGCCACTTCCTTATCCTCCTGGAGCAGATCCTGCAGAAGACCCGAGAGGTGAGGGCTCAGCTTGGCTTTGAAGGGTGGCACTGGGTCAGCCTTGTAGAGTCGAGAAATAGGTCCCCACAGGGCTTCCCTAGTAGCTCAGGGGTAAAGAACCTGCCTGCCAAAGCAGGAGACGTAAGAGACGTGGGTTCAGTTGCCGGGTCAGGAAGATCCCCTGGAGGAGGGAAATGGCAGCCCACTCCAGTATTCTGGCCTGGAGACTCCCATGGACAGAGGAGTCTGGCAGGCTACAGCGCACAGGGTCACACAGAGTCGGACACGACTGAAGCGACTTAGAATGCACGTTCTGAAGGTCAGTTCAAGGGTGCCTGGACTACCAGGGGGCTTACAGGCACTGGAAGCCTGAGTTCTCTGCCTCAGCGGTGCTTGTGGATCTGAGTCCTCAGGAGAGGGACATCGTTCACTAAGAGCACGTGCTGTGTGAGCCAGGGGCCCAAGTTTACGCTGCTTCTTAAGACAGACAGTGCTTTTATGTCACAGGAGGCCCTAGTGGTAAAGAACTTGCCTGCCAGTGTAGGAGACGTAAGAGACACCAGTTCAGTCCCTGGGTTGGGAAGATCTCCTGGAGAAGGAAGTGGCAACCCACTCCAGTACTCTTTCCTGGAGAATTCTATGGACAGAGGAGCCTGGCAGGCTACAGTCTGGGTCATAAAGAGCTGGACATGACCGAAGTACTTAGCCCACCCGCTCCTTATAAGTCAAAGGATTGACTACAAAGGAGAGAGGAATCTCTGCCAAATTCCTTTCCTCAAAAAGTCCCATGAGAACAAAAACACAAAAGTGAAAACTGATCTGATTGGAGAAGTAAACCGAGACCTCCTCTGACTGTTCAATGTGCCTGCGTGCTCAGTTGCTCGCTCAATTGTGTCCAACTCTTGGCAGCCCCATGGACTGCAGCCCGCCAGGCTCCTCTATCCATGGGGATTCTCCAGGCAAGAACACTGGAGTGGGTTGCATCTCCTTCTCCAGGGGATCTTCCCAACCCAGGGACTGAACCCACGTCTCCTACATTGCAAGTGGCTTCTTTACCACTGAGCCACCAGGGAAGCCCAACAGTTCAATAAATAGGCTTTTATGACTTAAAGAAGAGTGNTCCATGGAATTCTCCAGGCAAGGGTACTGGAGTGGGTTGCCATTTCCTTCTCCAGAGGATCTTCCCAACCTAGGGATTGAATCCGGGTCTCTCACATTGCAGGCAGACGCTTTCTGGACTGAGGCACCAGGGAAGCCAGGGAGCTCTGAGGTCAGTCAATAGTTCCATAGTTCCTCTGGGAATATGCTTCTTCTCACTGCCTCTTCTTACAGGGTCCAATGGTGGCCCTCTAAACGAGATGTCCACCCAGGAGCTGTGACTGGGAACTTACTTGGAAAAAGGGTCTTTCGGATGTAATCACGGATCTTGAGATGAGATCATCCTCATTAGGCTAGACCTTGAGTGCCATGACAAGTTCCTTGTCAGGGAAGCGAAGGTGAGAAGACACAGAGGAGACGGCCGGGTGAAGGCGGAGGCAAAGACTAGAGCGGTGCATCTACAAGTCCAGGAACGCCGAGGGTGGCTGGCAGCCTCCAGGGGCTGGAAGAAGGCATGGAGCAGATCCTTCCTCAGACCTTCCAGAAGGAACTAATGCTCACAACGCTGTGATTTCAGACTTCTGGCCTCCGGAACTGTGGGAGGCAAGTTTCTATCGCTTTCAACAGCCCAGATTGTGGCCACTGGTTACAGCAGCCTCAGAATCCTAAAACACCTCTTGCGGGTTTTTACAGAAAATCCCAAGTGAACTTTCTAACTAACCCAATAGAAGGGGCCAGCTGAGCAGCAGATGTGCTGGACACATAGTCTCTTCAGGGTAAAAGAGAAGGAGAATTGTAAATTTCATCCTGCTGACATCACCAGCCACAGCAGAGGTGGCGTGTCTTTCTCTGCCTCTTCAGCCTCCATGAATGCCACAATGAGTGGGGAGACCACTAGCATTTTAACCAAAGAATTCCAAATCACATGTATATATGTGTGTTTATGATGGAGTGGGTGAGCTCTATCAAAGAGATGACTCATAAAAGAAGAAACAGAACTTGTAAACAATATGGAAAATGTTGCCTCAGTTATAATAAAATAAATGCAAATGAAAACCATAATGACACAGCTTTTGCCTAGCAAATTTGCAAAAACTTTGAAATAACCCTTGCAGGGAAAGGCATGGTGAAACTGGTATTTTCATACATACAAGGTATTATAAATGGCAAAATTCTTTGGGAAAGCAGTTTGGCAATATATTTCCAAGATCATAAATATGGTTATAGTCTTTGAACCGTTGATTCTACTTCTTGAACTCTGTCATAGATAGATAATCCAAATTATAGGAGTGTGCACAAAAGATTTCATTGCATGAGTACTTAGAATAGCAATAAATAATTTCAAGTGTATAAAACAAAGCTAATAAATTATGGAGCTCTACCAGAAGGAGTATTATACAGCTAATAAAAATGATGAATAGTACCCAAGGGTAGAAACAAAATTTAATACATTATAAAATTTTAGGGAGTTCCCTGGTGGCCCACTCGTTAGAACTCAGTGCTTTCACTGTTCTTGCCTGGGTTCATTCCCTGGCTGGGGAACTAAGATTCTGCAAGTTGCAGAATGTGGCCAAAGAACATGGAAAAAAATTTTTTCCAACTTTTTTAATCCAGAAAGGAAAAAGTTAACATTTGTAATTTATGTACATTAAAAAAAAAATCCATTAAATTGGGACTTCCCAGGTTAGGACTTTGCCTTCCAATTCAGGGGATGCGGGTTTGATCCCTCATTGGTGAGCTAAGATCCCACATGCCTTGTGACCAAAAAAACAAAACATAAAAAAGAAACCAGAAGTAATAAATTATAACAAATTCAATAAAGACTTTTTAAAAACTCCACAAAATTAAAAAATCAACAACAAACTGGAAAACATATATACAACACAAATAAGAGATAACTGTGTAACCAGGAGGGGGATAAAGGTGGTCTTAGAGATGATGTAGAAAGATAGAAATCCATTTATCATACTGTATGTAAAAGACATGAAGTGTAAAAATACATACCCAATGATTACAACTTTGCAAAGGAAAATACATAGAGAAACATGGTGTAGGGAGCAGTAAGTTGAAATATTAGCCGTGGCTGTTTGGAAGGGGGATATTGAGGGATGTTTTTTAACTTTTATTTTCTAAAAGTTTGTCCTGTGATTACTTTTCACTTAATGTGTTGTGCACCCCATGAGTGAGCCCCTGCCCCTCCTGTCCTCCACACAGGTCCAAGAGAAAGGCACCTATGACCTCCTGGCCCCCCTGGCCCTGCTCTTCTACTCCACTGTCCTCTGTGTAAGTTCCCGGATGGGCCAGCCTTGGGGGCTGCGGGGGAGGGAAGGGAAGAACAGCCTCCAGCGGCGGGGGGCAGAGCCCTCACAGCTCCCAGGATAAAGGCACAGTGAGAGAAACTGTCCACCGATGACACTGCAGATGGGTGTTACCCCTCTGATGGCTTCAGATGACCATTTGAGAGACCTCCAGTGACTCCCCATGGACACCATCGTGTCGGGACTATCTGGGGACGCATGGAAGGGATGCAGTCACAGCCTGGTCCCAGTCACAGACAGGTTCTGTTAAGAAATGTGGTGTCCACCTCCTTTTGTACCCCCACTGGTCAGTTCCCCCAGTGCGGTCACCCCCTGTTCACCAGACCAGTGACACCAGATGACTCCATGTACATTGAGTCAGTCCACTTCAAAGAATAAACATTTGCCTCTCATGAGGATATTTAAATAAAGACGATTTAGCCCTGAAGACCATTCCGTGGCAGCAGTGGCCCCATTTACGATGACCTCCAAGGGGACAGCTTTTCAGAATTTGGTAAATTGTTTTGTTTGGTGAAAGCCAGGCCCCTGTCGTAGAGACATCCTTGGGCACCATCTCACCTGGCCGTCTGCAACTCACTTCTTGTGGGTAACTTTCAATTCTGCCCGCCTTCTCCCTGGGACACACTGCTGCCAGGAAAGGTGTGCCCTTTGTGGAACATTCCAGAAAGAAGCCAGGTCTGCCCTGGAACATCAGTGAACTTTTTCTCACCTGGACTTCTCTGCCTGCCGCTCCCTCTCGACCCCAGACGCCACACTTCCCGCCAGACTCAGACCTCCTTCTGAAAGCATCCAGAACCTACCACCGATTCCTGACCTGGCCCGTTCCTTACTGCAGCATCTGCCAGGAACTGCTCACCTTCATCGATGCTGAACTGAAGGCCCCAGGTGAGTGTGGAGGCGGCCAGCATGTGGGGCAGGGACCCTACAGGTCAGGAGATTTCCCGCCCTTCTGAAACTGGGCCGGGACCCTCCTCACCTCGCATCCCTCAGCTTATCTCTGTCCATGGCCCGCCTCACAACCTTGGAGTCCCTCTTCACATGGCACTCATGTTCCATGTCTACATCAACACCAGAAGACTGAAAGCCGTGAACACCAGCAGGAACTCCAGGAGGAATTCTCAGGGGGAGCTGAGCAGAGGTTCAGGTTAAGGAGACCCCCATCTCATGGCATATGCCTCTGCTCTGGTTTGCCGAGGGATTGGTCTCTGAGGTTGCCCAGGTCAGACAGAGAAGCCGCCACAGTGTTGACAAGAGGCCCTCGGTTGTTCTCTTCACCCCAGAGCGGATAGGGGTATGTGTGTGTGATGGACTAGGATCTGGCCAGGGAAGGTGGCTGGTGCCAGGAATGAACAGGCAGACGGACACCATGACAGTGTGGGCAAGTGGTGCTCAGGGTCCCTGAGAAACCACAGGTGCCATAACACAGCGGTCCCCAACCTCCAGGATTTAATGCCTGATGATCTGAGGTGGAGCTGATGTAATAATAATAGAAATAGAGCACACGGTAAGTGTAATATGCTTGAATCATCCTGAAACCACCCCCCCCCACCAATCTGTGGAAAAATTGTCTTCCATGAGACCAGTCCCTTGTGCCAAAAAATGGTTGGAAAGGGAAAGTGTTAGCCCCTCACTCGTGTCCAATTCTATACGACCCCATGTAGCCTGCCAGGCTCCTCTGTCCAGGGCATTCCTCAGGCAAGAATACTGGAATGGGTTGCCATTCCTTTCTCCAGGGGATCATCCCAACCCAGGGATTGAACCCAGGTCTCCTGCATTTCAGGCAGATTCCCTACCATCTGAGCCACCAGGGAAGTTCAAAAAGAGTTGGGACTTTCACCAACATGGAAACAAGGTCTAACAAAGCTATTGTAAGAGCAAGAAAAACATAATCAAGGATAATTTACTGACAGGTGGCCCCTCATTTGAGTAATTCCTCATATCGGTGGCTCAAAGGAATAGTCACTTAAACATCCTAGTAGACGCCTCTGAAACATTTGATAAAATTCAGTATCTATTCTGAATAAAAATATCTCAGTTTAAAAAAATTTCAGCATCCATATTCCTGATATTCAAAGTCCCTCCAATATGTGGAAACTATTAATATATGGAAGGGTCCTTAAAATAAGGTAACAACCCATAGTGAAATACTAGAAACATTTCTGTTATTAACAGCCTTCCTCTTTGTGCTTGTACAACTTTGCCTATGCAAAAAGACAAAAGTAAGGAATATTTCCTCTTCCAGAGAAGATAAAATTTTAATTTCACAGAGTTCAAACAATTGGTTATCTGTCAAGACTGTGAGAATCACCCAAACCAATGTCAAACTAATAATCAGGGAGCTAAGAGCTTTTTCATATAATAGCATCAACTCGTAAGAAAACATAATGGGGAAAAATAATTTACAATAGCAACTAAAAATATAAAATGAATAAAGAAATGTGAATAACCTACACAGAGACAGCAAACTTCACTGAAGGATGAAGAATTTAAGAGACTTTGTTGGATTGAATCAATATTGTAATAATATCCAGGATTATGGAAATAAATGTAACTGTGAAAAAAATACCAACATCTTTTAAATTTTGACTAAAATCTATTGAACAGAATAAATGCTCTACAGTGGCATTTATTATATATTTATTTATGTATTCTTAGGGAAAAGTAAGAAAGGAATATTTCCCTACTAGGCAATGGCACCCCACCCCAGTACTCTTGCCTGGAAAATCCAATGGACGGAGTAGCCTGGTGGGCTGCAGTCCATGGGGTCGCTAACAGTCGGACAGACTGAGCGACTTCACTTTCACTTTTCTCTTTCATGCATTGGAGAAGGAAATGGCAACCCACTCCAGTATTCTTGCCTGGAGAATCCCAGGGATGGGGGAGCCTGGTGGGCTGCCGTCTATGGGGTCACACAGAGTCG
>SJYX01000281.1:401828-420852 GCA_006410675.1 Oreotragus oreotragus | reverse complement strand
AAGGCAGTGGCACCCCACCCCAGTACTCTTGCCTGGAAAATCCAATGGACGGAGTAGCCTGGTGGGCTGCAGTCCATGGGGTCGCTAACAGTCGGACAGACTGAGCGACTTCACTTTCACTTTTCTCTTTCATGCATTGGAGAAGGAAATGGCAACCCACTCCAGTGTTCTTGCCTGGAGAATCCCAGGGATGGGGGAGCCTGGTGGGCTGCCGTCTATGGGGTCACACAGAGTCGTACACGACTGAAGTGACTTAGCAGCAGCAGCAGCAGGTCTTTAAAAGTACTGTAAGGCTATGGCTGTTAAAATAGTACAGTGTTGGTATAAGAATAGATAAATTAATGGGATGAAATAGAATGTCTCAGAACAGATTAACTGTATTAAACTGTATGATATGACAAAGAAGCATCCACAAGTCAGTAATGAAAAAATTGGTCATTTAATAAATGGTCTTAGGATAATTGACAGACTGAGAATTGGACAGGTTGAAATTCTGTCTCAAAAAGCACTGAGTGCTAGCGCAAGCATAAAAATATCTTTCAGATGGACTAAATGTTTAAGTGTGGAAATCAAGACCACGAAAGTAATGAAAGAAAAATAGGCTGTATGAGCCTGGAGTGGAGAACAGATGGCAAATGTGTCCCCTCACCCAAGGCACAAATAATAAAAGGCTGGCAGATTTGAGAGCATGAAATAAAGCTTCTCTCTGGCAGAACCCACCATAAATGGAAAGTAAATAAGCAACTAAGAAAAATATTTGCAACGAACAATATATCAAGCCCATGAAGAGTTCTTTTGTCAATTGAAAAAATAAGCAAACACACCAGTGGAAGTCTCAATACAAGGATATGATTCAAGCACATCCAGAAAGAACCATTAACAGCTGAGCAACACCCCTCCAAAAAATTTACCCTCACTAGTAGTAAAGAAAATGCAGAACTAAATAGTGAAGACCTCTTTTTCCCCCTATCAAATTGGTAAACCTAAAAATAGAACAAAAATACCAGTGTTGCTCAGGAAATGGGGTGGGAGGGTGCTCTCTAAAGCATTAAAAATAATTATCTTTTCACCAAGAAATTCCATTCCTTTATATACCTATATATATTCCTATATATTTCTTTATAACCTGATGAATAATTATGGATGTGCAAAGGTTTAGCTACAAAGGTGTTCATTGCTGCATTCTTTTTAATAATCTGCCAATTCCAAAAAACTTAAATATTGTACATATTAATAGTTGAATATATTGTACCAGGGTCATTTGGTGGAATCCTACTCCGTCATTTAAAATGAGATCATAGGGCTTCCCTGATGGCTCAGTGGTTAAGAGCCGCCTGCCAATGCAGGAAACGGGTTTGACCCCTGATCTGGAAAGGTCCCGTTCTGTGGAACAACTAAACCTGTGCGGCACAACCACTGAGCCTGTGCTCTAGAGCCAGGGAACTGCTCTGCAACGAGAGAAGCCACCACAATCAGCCCATGCAGCGCAACTGGAGAGTAGCTCCTGCTTGCCGCAACTACAGAAAGCCAGAGGTGCGACAAAGACCCCGCTCAGCCCAAAATAGGCAACTAAGTAAAAGGATATCGTAGAAATAAGGTTACTGAGATGGAAAGACGTTTAGTGACTTGAGTAAAAAAGCAGGCCCCCAAATACTGTGTGTGTTGTAATCCCTGTTTTTGTTTTATTCTTTTAAATCTGTATATGCCCCAGGCTCTGTTTAGTACCCAGAGTATCTAAGTGTCTGATCATGGGCATTAAATACACACAGAACAGATGTGCTGAATCTTATTCCCTAGTAATTAACGGACCCTAGAAAGCTCCAGACTGAAGCTTTATATGAAAGGTGCTTTGGAGACATTTATGACTTCCCTTCCCAATTGATCATCTGATTTGTCTGCCCCCAACCAATGAGGTTGGGCTTGATTGTACCACAGAGTTTCCCTGGTGGCTCAGACAGTAAAGCGTCTGCCTGCAATGCAGACAGACCTGGATTTGATCCCTGGGTGGGGAAAATCCCCTGGAGAAGGAAATGGCAACCCACTCCAGTATTCTTGCCTGGAAAATCCCATGGACGGAGGAGCCTGGCAGGTTACAGCCCATTGGGTCGCAGAGTTGGACAGACTAAGTGACCTCACTCACAGCCAATCAGGGGCTTCCTAGGTGCGGTAAAGAACTCGCCTGCTAATGCAGGAGATGTAAGAGAAGCAGGGATCCATCCCTCGTTTGGGATTATCCCCTGGAGGAGGGCATGGAAACCCACTCCAGTATTCATGTCTGAAGAATCCCATGGACAGAAGAGCCTAGAGCCTGTCAGGCTACAGTCCACAGGGTCACAAAGAGTCTGACACCACTGAAGCAACTTAGCACATAACACAGTCAGCTTATCCGTCTGCTCAACCAGTCAGCTAATCTATCTTCCTCCACCCTATCAGCTGATCTGTCTGCCCAACCAATCAGCTGCCATTACAGTCACTAAAGGTCTGGATAGGTACAGGCTAGGTGTCCTTCAGTCAAAAGCTGCGCACTACACGAGCCTCACTTCCTAGCAGAGGCTTGCGTGGAAGAATCAAGATATTAGGGAGGCTCTCAGGAGGATGGTTGGACAAAGACAGGTGCTGAGGCACATGATAAATAGACAAGTAGGCCAACCTCGCTTTCCAAGACACCCTAAATGAACAAACCAATTTAATCTCTTTCATTCCCTTCCTCCTCACTATCCCCCGAAACAAACAGATCTAGATTGCTTCTGGGCTTCTTGGTGGTGACCAGAATTCCTTTCATGAGAAGGCAAAACTTTTCTTCTTTTCTGTAACAGGACAGAAAGGATTTAAAATGCAAATGTCTTGGCAGGACCTTCAGTCTCTGCCTAAGATCTAAATGACCTTCTTTTTGAAATGGGTCCGGGGGAGGGCTGTCACCTGCGTGCAGGGAGACCGCTTCCCAATTTCAAGTGGAACCAGCTGGCTGCCTTCTTGCTGCCCACACGCTATGCCTTGAGATGTTTTTGTGGGCAACTGAGCAGGAACTCAGCTCCCAGCAGCCCCCAGCGAACAGATGTGGAGCTGAGAGGCAGGCTGTGGGGAGGCCCAGACACTGGGACTCGGGGTTCTACTGGGGAGAGGAGAGCCAAGCAGAGCAGCAGCTGGAGATGGAAATGGAGTGAGAGTCCTTGAACGCAGAGCAGTGAGGGCTCGTGGAACCCTAGCCACTCACTGCTGAGGGCCTTCCCTGGATCTTGCCCCTGGGAGAATATGAGGGCTCAGGTATGCTGGGGACCAGGCAAGTGCTGGAGGGGGATGCTCAGGCCAGGCTGCCCATGCCAGCAACGCCTCCTCTTCCAGGGGAAGCAGAACCGAAATAGGAAACCGTTTGCTCTTGCCAGACAATCCTTTTCAAACAGTTAAAAAGCCTCAAACTCAAACAGATGCATAGTGAGCCTATGTCAAAGACCCATTCCAACTCTTACTGAGGGAACTAGCCAGGAAGGTGGGAGAGGCGGTTTAAAGAAGGGTGTCAGAAACTGAAATAAATTTCTCATCTAAGCCACGAAAAGATGGCAGAATTAGATACAAAGTTAGTCAACATCATATAGGGGAATGAAACATCATACAGTGGGGAGAAAACCCTTTGACATTATCTTTTTAAAAAATGTTTTATTGGAAGATAATTGCTTTACAATATTGTGCCGGTTTCTGCCATACATCACCATGAATCAGCCACAGGGATACATGTGTCCCCTCCCCCTTGAAGCTCCCTCCCACCTCCCATTCCATCCCACCCCTCTAGGTCGTCTGTCACAGAGCACTGGACTGGGTGCCCTGTGTCACACAGCAAATTCCCCCGGCCGTCTATTTTACATATAGCATATATTTCTATGTAATGTATGTATTCCCATGCTACTCTCTCCATTCGTCCTTCCCTTTACTTCCCACACCGTTTCCACAAGTCTGTTCTCTGTGTCTGCATCTCCACTGATGCGCTGCAAATAGGTTCATCAGTACCATCTTTCTAGATTCCATTCAGTTCAGTTCAGTCACTCAGTTGTGTCTGACTCTTTGCGACCCCATGAACCGCAGCACGCCAGGCCTCCCTGTCCGTCACCAACTCCTGGAGTCCACCCAAATCCATGTCTCTTGAGTTAGTGATGCCATCTAACCATCTCATCCTCTGTCCCCTTCTCCTCCTGCCCTCAATCTTTCCCAGCATCAGGGTCTTTTCCAATGAGTCAGTTCCAATGAGTGAGGTGGCCAAAGTATTGGAGTTTCAGCTTCAACATCAGTCCTTCCAATGAACACCCAGGACTGATCTCCTTTAGGATGGACTGGTTGGATCTCCTAGATTCCATACACACACGTTAATATATAATATTTGTCTTTCTCTTTCTGACTTACTTCACTCTGTACAACAAGCTCTAGGTTCATCCACCTCATTAGGACTGACTCAAATGTGTTCTTTTATATAGCTGAGTAATATTCCATTGTATTTATGTACCACAATTCCTGTATCAATTCATCTGTTGATGGACATCTAGGTTGCTTCCATGACATTAGCTTTTATAATGAACAAAAAGCACTCATCTCACATCCACAAGTAAGCCTCTAATTTCATAGAACCTGACCCCTCATTAATATTAATAGCAGGTAGTAAATTCAACCACATTAGCGTCTTCTCCTTAACCCTTAGGTGGGCTAGTTAGAAAGTGCTCTGCTGTTCTATGCTAACTCACTTCAGTCGTGTCTGACTCTGCCACCCTATGGACTGTAACCCACCAGGCACCTCTGTCCACAGGATTCTCCAGGCAAGAATACTGGAGTGAGTTGCCCTGTCCTCCTCCAGGGGATCTTCCTGACCCAGGGAGTGAACCAACATCTCCTATGGCTCTCACATTGTAGGCGGATCCTTTACTGCTGAGCCACCGGGGAAGTCCAGTTAGGAAGTGCTTTGGTGTAATTTGGTAAAGGCAGGTGGGTAATAGTTTTGCCTCACTGCTGAGTGGCTCCACCCCCAGTAACCCAGCTGAGGGAGGCAGTAGGGGGAAGGGGAGACCAGGCACTGAGCTCTGTGCAGGAGGCTGAGGCTGCATCACTTGGTGGTTACCAGTATTTGGTACAAGACCATCTTGGAGTCCCTACAACCCTGGGGCTGTGGGGCCTTTGGCAAGACATTTCACGTCATAGGAGCCTCAATTTCCTCATCTGTAAAATGGGAGGATAGTCGTGTCTCCCTCTCAGTCTGCGAGGGCAATGCTGGCCTACTTTGATTTCCCGTTGCTGGGGGCAGGAGGGTTCAGAGTGGTCTTATCTTAGTAGGTAGATCCTGGCAAGGTCACAGGGAGAAGATGACAGGGACTTGGTGAGCTGGGCCCTCCACCCATGCAGCCTTGTGGAGTTAGTTGCCATGGAGATGAGTGAAACAGTTTATCCCACTTTGATGTGGCTGGGTGGCAGAGGAAGTGGGCAGGTTATCAAGCCTGCGGACCTCCCCCTTCTTCCTGACTCCACCCCTGCCATAGGGTCGCCCACTGTCTCCATCTGGGTGGCAGGAAGCCTCACGTCAGGACTTCCGGGTCCCACCCACCACAGCCCCCTTGGGTTCAGCCCGCATGTTTGTTGAGTATTTACTCTGTGCCTGCCTGGCTGTGCAGAACATAGCACTCTGCTGAGCGCTTGTCTGTCATCCTGCTGGGCGACAGTGGGCATCATATGTGTGATGCCTCGGATTTCAAAGCACCCAGACCTCCACGATTGCATCACCCAGACCACAGCCCTGCAGAGTATGAGGGAAAAGCAGCATCGCTCCCGTTTTGTGCGTGAGACAAGTAGGACTCAGAAAAGTTTGATGATTCTTGCTTTAGCTATAAAGTCAGATGTGAGAGCAGGAACGTGGGCTTTGGGATAACAAAGAACTCTGCTCTGTCACTTATTAGCTGGTGACGTTGGACAGGTACAGAAGCTCTCTGAGCCTCCGGATCAAAAGTAGGACTGTGTTCATAGCAGCTGTGTTTACAGTAGCCAAGACACGGAAGCAACCTAAGTGCCCGTCAACAGATGAACGGATAAAGGAGATGTGCATGTGTGTGTGTGTGAGAGACAGAGAGTTCCATGGCTGCTGTCCAGGGGACCCCGGAAGGAAGGAAAGCATAAGAGGAAGCCAGTAGCCAGGAGTGTTCGTGTCGGGGTACGATGTGGGTCAGGAGGAGGAAGCCAGGATCATCTCCTGGGATAGCCGTGTGGCTAAGGCTGAGCCTCCCCTGTCTCGTGTCAGCCCTGGGGACTCCCTGCCTCACAATGACCAGGCACCACGTCGTGTCCTCAGCATGGACGTTCCATGAGAATGTCATTAACGTGGTGCCAGTTCCTGCTTGGTGACAGCAGCAGTGATTGTCACTCATCCTCTGTCTTCTTTGTCAGCTGTCCTATGCAGAATGGCCATTTCCAGTTATCACTTTAGAAAAGGGAAAGGGGTGGTGGAGGGATAATTTAGGAGCTTGGGATTAACAGTTACACACCACTATATATAAAACAGATAAACAGCAAGGACCTACTGTGTAGCACAGGGGACCATATTCAATATCTTGTAATAACCTATAATGGAAAACACCTGAAAAAAAAAATATATAAAACTGAGTCACTTTGCTGTACACATAAAACTCACTTAGTGTTGTAAATCAACTATGCTGCTAAGTCGCTTCAGTCGTGTCCGACTCTGTGCGACCCCATAGACAGCAGCCCACCAGGCTCCTCCGTCCCTGGGATTATCCAGGCAAGAACACTGGAGTGGGTTGCCATTTCCTTCTCCAATGCGTGAAAGTGAAAAGTGAAAGTGAAGTCACTCAGTCGTGTCCGACTCTTCGCAACCCCATGGACTGCAGCCTACCAGGCTCCTCCACCCATGGGATTTTCCATTCAAGAGTACTGGAGTGGGGTGCCATTGCCTTCTCAAAAAATCAACTATACTTCAATCAAAAATAAAATAAATAAATTTTAAAAAATAAAAAGAAGGGAAGCTCAGTTGGGTAAACAAAGCTCAGTTATGAGGGCACTCCTGTGCCTGGACAAGGCATTTGCAGTTCACCATGGCCGCCCACCATCAGCTTCCACTCACCAGGACACATCCCTTGCCCATATGGGGGGCCCCTTTTGATTTCCTACATGTTAAGACCAGACACAGAACCACTTAGGTGGGGTTTTTTTTGTTCAGCCCTTGAGCCAGTCTTGGTCTAAGTAAGCCCGTTTCAGAAAGTTGCTCGTGTCTGCTGAGTTGCCTAGGGAAGACGGGTAAAGGTCAGAGGGGAAGCGCCCATTGTTATGAGGCTCCCCGATAAGTGGAGGTTCGTTATCAAGAGAAGCCAAGGAAGGGGGATTTGATGGGTGTCTTTTGGGGGAGGGGTAAAGAGTTTCAGCTGATGCTGTTGGAATCTGGGCTCTTCAGCACCTGCCAATCACTCTGGAAACAGCACCCACTAACAGAACATCATCAGCCAACAGCAGCTCCCAGCTAATGATGCCATAATTCCCAGATGTGATTGTTTGTTGTTTACTCACTAAGTCATGTCCGACTTTTTGCAACCCCTTGGACTGTAACCCGCAGGCTTCACTGTCCATGGGATTTGCCAGGCAAGAATACTGGAGTGCGTTGCCATTTCCTTCTCTAAGGGATCTTCCTGACTCAGGGATTGAACCCATGTCTCCTTCTTTGGCAGACATTGGCAGGCAGATTCTTTACTGCTGAGCCACCAGGAAAGCCCCTAAAATGAGCAGGTGGAGAAACGGGATGTTAGAGAATGCTCCTTGTCCTGTAGACTAAAGAGAACAGCAGGCTTCAAGGATAAAGTGGCCCACAGATCCTCCTGGACGGTGGCCCCAGCCTGGCCTGAGTCTACAGGGGCAGAACAGGGCTGCGGGGATGTGGCATGACAGATCAATGGGGTGTGGGTTGCCTGTTAAGAACGCTACATGGTATTTAAAAGAGAAGTGTGGACAGATCAAGAGAAGACTTTGATGTCTGTGTGTTTTGGAGTCTGGGAGATTGGGGGTCAGGGAAACCTGGGATGGCCAGGGAAATTGTTGGGGTTGAAGGGGCAAAGAGGGGACTTTTCTCTGTCATGTTTGTAGGCGGCCACTAGGTGGCGTCCTGAGTCCTGATAGTCATCACCTCTGTTTCAGGGACTTGCCTGTCGAAGTAGATACAACATTAACATCTAAACATGTGACAATTACATAAAAGACACATCAAACAAAAGGCACCGAAATCAAAGAAATCAGGTCTCAAGTTGGAATAGCACAAATTGGAAATGTTTGACCACTTACAAAACAAGAGTCACAGCCCTCTGCTTACAGCCATCTCTAACCCCAGTCGTGGCTGTGACTCCCCCAGGAGGGTGCCTTCTGCTCCAAACTCTCACCCAGTCCACGCCCAGCAGGGTCCCTGTGAGGCTGTCCAAACCTAATGAGGGGGACTGGCTGCCCCCACCCTCCGCCACCAAATCCCAGCCCCCTCGGTGAGAAGAACCAGGTGTCATGGAGTCTCCTCACCATGGTTGACAAGGCACCGAGTACCTACTTTCCAGCTACAGAACTAAGCTTCATGGGAAAAGGGAAACCTTGGCTCGTTTCTTCTCAGCATCTTTGAATCAGGGGAGATGGAGAGATGGAGGATGCCATAAAGGAAGGCTAGGATGGGATCCGTGGTGCAGACTCCGCCGCAGAGGAGGACAACGCCAGACAGGACCACGGAATACTGAGGGTCCCCCGAGGCAGGGCCAGGATGCTGAGGGGAAGGCTNTCAACTATGCTGCTAAGTCGCTTCAGTCGTGTCCGACTCTGTGCGACCCCATAGACAGCAGCCCACCAGGCTCCTCCGTCCCTGGGATTATCCAGGCAAGAACACTGGAGTGGGTTGCCATTTCCTTCTCCAATGCGTGAAAGTGAAAAGTGAAAGTGAAGTCACTCAGTCGTGTCCGACTCTTCGCAACCCCATGGACTGCAGCCTACCAGGCTCCTCCACCCATGGGATTTTCCATTCAAGAGTACTGGAGTGGGGTGCCATTGCCTTCTCAAAAAATCAACTATACTTCAATCAAAAATAAAATAAATAAATTTTAAAAAATAAAAAGAAGGGAAGCTCAGTTGGGTAAACAAAGCTCAGTTATGAGGGCACTCCTGTGCCTGGACAAGGCATTTGCAGTTCACCATGGCCGCCCACCATCAGCTTCCACTCACCAGGACACATCCCTTGCCCATATGGGGGGCCCCTTTTGATTTCCTACATGTTAAGACCAGACACAGAACCACTTAGGTGGGGTTTTTTTTGTTCAGCCCTTGAGCCAGTCTTGGTCTAAGTAAGCCCGTTTCAGAAAGTTGCTCGTGTCTGCTGAGTTGCCTAGGGAAGACGGGTAAAGGTCAGAGGGGAAGCGCCCATTGTTATGAGGCTCCCCGATAAGTGGAGGTTCGTTATCAAGAGAAGCCAAGGAAGGGGGATTTGATGGGTGTCTTTTGGGGGAGGGGTAAAGAGTTTCAGCTGATGCTGTTGGAATCTGGGCTCTTCAGCACCTGCCAATCACTCTGGAAACAGCACCCACTAACAGAACATCATCAGCCAACAGCAGCTCCCAGCTAATGATGCCATAATTCCCAGATGTGATTGTTTGTTGTTTACTCACTAAGTCATGTCCGACTTTTTGCAACCCCTTGGACTGTAACCCGCAGGCTTCACTGTCCATGGGATTTGCCAGGCAAGAATACTGGAGTGCGTTGCCATTTCCTTCTCTAAGGGATCTTCCTGACTCAGGGATTGAACCCATGTCTCCTTCTTTGGCAGACATTGGCAGGCAGATTCTTTACTGCTGAGCCACCAGGAAAGCCCCTAAAATGAGCAGGTGGAGAAACGGGATGTTAGAGAATGCTCCTTGTCCTGTAGACTAAAGAGAACAGCAGGCTTCAAGGATAAAGTGGCCCACAGATCCTCCTGGACGGTGGCCCCAGCCTGGCCTGAGTCTACAGGGGCAGAACAGGGCTGCGGGGATGTGGCATGACAGATCAATGGGGTGTGGGTTGCCTGTTAAGAACGCTACATGGTATTTAAAAGAGAAGTGTGGACAGATCAAGAGAAGACTTTGATGTCTGTGTGTTTTGGAGTCTGGGAGATTGGGGGTCAGGGAAACCTGGGATGGCCAGGGAAATTGTTGGGGTTGAAGGGGCAAAGAGGGGACTTTTCTCTGTCATGTTTGTAGGCGGCCACTAGGTGGCGTCCTGAGTCCTGATAGTCATCACCTCTGTTTCAGGGACTTGCCTGTCGAAGTAGATACAACATTAACATCTAAACATGTGACAATTACATAAAAGACACATCAAACAAAAGGCACCGAAATCAAAGAAATCAGGTCTCAAGTTGGAATAGCACAAATTGGAAATGTTTGACCACTTACAAAACAAGAGTCACAGCCCTCTGCTTACAGCCATCTCTAACCCCAGTCGTGGCTGTGACTCCCCCAGGAGGGTGCCTTCTGCTCCAAACTCTCACCCAGTCCACGCCCAGCAGGGTCCCTGTGAGGCTGTCCAAACCTAATGAGGGGGACTGGCTGCCCCCACCCTCCGCCGCCAAATCCCAGCCCCCTCGGTGAGAAGAACCAGGTGTCATGGAGTCTCCTCACCATGGTTGACAAGGCACCGAGTACCTACTTTCCAGCTACAGAACTAAGCTTCATGGGAAAAGGGAAACCTTGGCTCGTTTCTTCTCAGCATCTTTGAATCAGGGGAGATGGAGAGATGGAGGATGCCATAAAGGAAGGCTAGGATGGGATCCGTGGTGCAGACTCCGCCGCAGAGGAGGACAACGCCAGACAGGACCACGGAATACTGAGGGTCCCCCGAGGCAGGGCCAGGATGCTGAGGGGAAGGCTGGGGGGCTGTTTGGGCTACGGCTGAGCTGCAGGAGGACAGCAGGACCTGGAGAGGTGGCAGGATCGGTGCCAGGTGGGCAGCGGGAGGCCACTTCAGGGTCCCTAAGTCTCCTCCCTGGGTGTCCTGCCCTCAGTCTCTAAAGAGTGAAGCTTTGTGGGTTGGGTGGGGCCACGGAGGGGGCTGGGAGTCAGACTGTTAGAGGCCCTGGAGGCCAGGGGTCTAATCTTCCCCATGTACTGACCTTCATCCGGGAACGCCCAGTGCCGGCGCCTCCAAGGAGCAGGGCCATGACTGCTGAAGGAACAGGTAAATTCATGCTCTTTGGGGTTTTTTGGCCACAGGAATCTCCTACCAGCGACTGGTGAGGGCCGAGCAGGGCCTGTCCACTAGGAGTCACCGCAGCTCCACTGTGTGAGTGCTCTTGGGGAGGAAGGAATGGCAGGGCGGGGGGCGGGGGAGGGGGGCGTGATGTTTTGTGCACTGGCTCATTTTTCTGGGCTAAGAGTCCCTTGGACTGCAAGGAGATCCAACCAGTCCATTCTGAAGGAGATGAACCCTGAGATTTCTTTGGAAGGAATGATGCTAAAGCTGAAACTCCAGTACTTTGGCCACCTCATGAGAAGAGTTGACTCATTGGAAAAGACTCTGATGCTGGGAGGGATTGGGGACAGGAGGAGAAGGGGACGACCGAGGATGAGATGGCTGGATGGCATCACGGACTCGATGGACGTGAGTCTGAGTGAACTCTGGGAGATGGTGATGAACAGGGAGGCCTGGCGTGCTGCGATTCATGGAGTTGCAAAGAGTCGGACACGACTGAGCGACTGAATTGAACTGAACTGAACTGAACTGAAGGGTCTTTCATCAGATTCCTAAATGGGTCTGAGACTTTAAAAGAAAAAACAAAAATTACCAGCTTTGGTTATGCTGAACAAGCACACATTACCTTTCTTTACCCCTACTTTTCAGATGAGGAAGCCAAAGGTCAGAGAGGGCAAGTAACTTCCCTAAGGTCACACAGCTAGAAAAAGTCTGAGCCAGGATTTGAGCCTCAGTCTTACTCAAAAACCCACGCTCTTTGCATAATGTCTTTCTGCCTGTCAGTAAAACGGCATTTTCCAAACTTTCCTGACCAAGATCTATAATTTTAAAATGTGTTTTATATGAAAACCTGATACACACACACATAGAGCTGAGACAAGTTTTAGGAAAGAAAAGTCACCTTCTCCGAAGCATGTTCTAGTTCAATTTCATTTCAAAGACAGTTCTGGTTAGGACTCCCTGAGCTGATTTCATTACCCATGGCCTGCAGCTGGAAAAGCATTTGAGAGGAAGCCTCTATTCTGAGGGCCCTCCAGCAAGCCTCCAAGCACATGGGTGCCTGGAGACCCCAGCCTCCACTGGCTCAGAAATCCCAGTCACCCCAGCCCCTTCCCATCCTCAGTCCCAGGGGTTCACAGCACATTCACTGAGCAGACATCATTTGAGTTCCTTCTTGGTAAAAACAAACAGAAAAGCAAGTGGTAGATTTTGAGAGAGAGAGAAAGGGCAGAAAAAATGTCTGGTAAAGAAAGATTGGTTAATAAGCAAGCAGAATTCCACCAGGGGGTGCTGAGGCAGGTGGATGATGGATAATCACCAACAGCTTCAAGGCGCTTCCTGAACGCCGGGTAGTGCTGCAGGCGTCCCTCCACCATCCAGTCCTCCTGTTAAGTAAGCCTGTGAGAGAGGTATGCTTTAGATCCAGGAACTGAGGCACAGAGAGAGGTTCGTAGAAAGAGCTTACAGCCAAGTCAGTCTCACTTTGGTTAACAAGCCTGCAGAGGAGGTGCAAGTGGTGAGGCCTTGGGGTGGCTGGCCCGGTCCTGTATACAGTGGTGCTTAATGCATGTCCATGAGGGGATGATCCAGCAGTCAGTAAAGGAGGATGACTCAGCGGGGGACTACTTACTTGAGCCTGATCCCTTTTTCTTACAAATAGAGAAATCAAAATGAGTTTCTCCCTAAACCCTGGGGAATCTGACACAGCCCCATGCCGTCCCTGAGTTTTGACCCCCCGGCCGGCTCTGGGACAGTCGTCCACAGACACTAGCAGAAAGGCCACCTGCCTAGTGCTTCTTTGTGCTGTGGTTAAACACTGCAGGACTTGTGAGGGAACAAGCGTGAGCAGTTCACACTAACAGCCTTCACAGGAATAACACTGCTATGGCTGGTGTGTGCTCAGTTCTTCAGTCGTGTCTGACTCTTTGTGATACTGTGGACTGTAGCCTGCCAGGCTCCTCTACCTATGGGATTTTTCCACGCAAGAATACTGGAGTGGAGTACTTTAGAGAAAACGCAGTGATTGGGGGTTGTCGTGGCTGAAGTTCAAATAGTCATGTGTTAACTGAGTGATTGATCCTTGAGGTTCATGATTCTCTTAATATTTGGGTATGTTCAAAATGTCCATAATGCAGACATTTAAACATTGGCATCAGGAGGGAACCTAGGGGCAGATCTTACCTCCTGAGATGGACCACATTCTGCCGGTGGGATGTGTATCTTTCTCAATATACCTACTTTCTGAGTGCTTTCACTCAAAAAAAAAAAAAAAAAAAGAGTCCAGGGGAAGGGAGGCGGGGGTTGGTGACTGGATGCATGCTCCCTCCACCAGCCCAGTGCTGGCCTTCATGATGGCTTTGGCTGAGACTCCAAGCTCCCAGTGCAGGGGCCCAGGTTCAATCCCTAGTCAGGATCCCACATGGAGCTAAATAAATAAATACTTTTAAAAAGAAAGAAAGGGCACCCTCTGCCAGAAGAGAAGTCAGATGCAGCCCTGACCTGCTCCCCTTCCTCCTAGCAGAAGCCACCCCACACCCAGCCCTTGACTTGAGGAGCACATGGACTGAAATTTCAGGCCACATCTCACAGCATGTGGTTGCCTTGCTGCCCCCTCCCCAAAATGATCACCTGGCCTCCAGTCACCTCCCCTAAAATACAGTCCTTTATTGTGTCATTTTATATCTGTTCGGATGTCTTGTAGGAAAATTTTTTTATTAAACAAAAAAGAAGGTAGAATTTATCTGTGGAAACAAAGTTCAGTTTTTAAAAGGTCTTTGTAAAGACCTGCTGAAAACTGGTCAAAAGTAGGTGGTAAGGTTTCCCGTTGGAACTGGGACCCCCAAGGCACCAGCTCTCCCCTGGCCTCAGGTCCTGCCTGGGCTGTGAGAAGGCCTGGGTGTCAGAGGGGCCAACCTCAGCCCGAGTGGGCTCTGTGGCGGCCCCACCCCTGTCCCCCAGTGCCCATGGCCGGTCCTCTGTCCCCAGCACTGTGCTCTTGCTGAACCCAGTGGAGGTGCAGGCCGAGTTCCTCGCCGTGGCCAACCAGCTGAGCACGCCCGGGCCCTCACCGCACAGCACGTACACCACCCTGCTCCTGCACGCCTTCCAGGCCACCTTTGGGCCCTACTGCGACCTGCCGGGTTTGCACTGCAGGCTGCAGGTATGTGCCTGGGCCCCTGGGCTCAGCAGCGCCCCCTGCCGGCAGAGGTTCTCTCTACAAAGGCAGGCAGCGCCCCCTCCCGGCAGAGGTTCTCACTGCTCCCTTTTGGAGCCCGCCCCGGTACCCAGGCCCCCGTCACCTTGAGTGAGGTCGCTGGAGCACTGACCTTGTTGAGAGGTCTCTTTTCTGCTGGTTCCTAATCTGGGTGGGTGGAACCGGGACCGAGGGACTGAACGCAGCCTCCGAGGGTGGCGTGAGCTGGGTGGCACAGGCGTGAGCTTTACACTGAACCTGGCACCCTGGTGTCTAGGCTGAGCTCTGGGACCTGCCAGCTGTGTGGCTCCCCTTCTCTGAGCACTGACATTCCGCCCCCTCCTGCCCCAGCTCTGCAAGGCTCTGGGTCTTTCTTCCTGACCATTTCTGGAGAAAGGGGGCTGAAGGGGGGCCTAGCTTGGTGGTCAGTCGTGGGTGGAGGCAGGCACCGAGGCCAGGGAGAGACAGGTCACTGGGAGTTTGAGAAGCTGGGCAGCCAGGCCGAGGTTCACGGACAAGCCTGCCTACCCGCCTCCCCCTACCCCGGCTTTCAGTCCAAGACCCTGGCCCAGCTTGAGGACATCTTTGCGGAGACGGCAGAGGCCCAGGAACTGGCATCCGGCATCGGGGATGCTGCCGAGGCCCGCCAGTGGCTCAGGACCAAGCTGCAGGCAGTGGGAGAGAAAGCCGGCTTCCCTGGTGTCCTAGGTGAGGCTCTGGGGATAAGGCCCCATCCCCCCGTGGCTCCATAGCTGCCCAGGCGAGCAGCCCAGCTGGGCCTGCTCCGTATAATCATTCAGAGACCCAGATTCTCCAACACCTCCTGCTCTGCCATCCTGAGGGCATGGTTCCCCTCTGCAGGGTTAGGTTTCGGCTGCAGATTGCCACAGGGGTGGTGGTGGGAGGAGGAAAAGGGAGGACAGATCGAGGGCACCAGGCTGCATTTGAAGACAACACAGAAGCTGCACGTACCCCTCTGAGCCCCCTTTGTCACATGGCCCGCCTTGCCCCAGCGTCTCTGGGGAAAGTCTGTTACAGAAGAAGGGACTCCTGGTGAGCTGGTGCCCTCGTTCTCCTCTTTGAACCAGAGGTTCAGAGCCTGAGACTTGGCCACAGTCCCACAGCTCACAGAAGGGCGTGGCTTCTACCCGGTGGGCTTGAGAAAAGCCCCCTGACTGCAAGTCAGGCATCTCAGCTTCCAACTCAGACTCAGCCCACCCAGCTGTTGGTCCCTCTCCCCACTCTGGTCTCTCCTCCAAGACAAAGAGGGGCTGCGCTGGCCTGTCTCAAGGCGCCGGCCCAGCCCTCACCTCCTGCCCCTGCCTCCCCGGCTCCTCCAGACACCGCCAAACCCGGCAAGCTGCGCACCATCCCCATGCCCGTGGCCAGGTGCTACACCTACAGCTGGAACCAGGACAGCTTCGGTGAGCGGCCCGCTGGGCTCCCCCCTGGTGCCCACCCCCCAAACTTCCGGGGTCTCTTCCTCTGCAGTGGGCCTCCCAGCTGAGCAGGCTCTGAGCAGAGCAGAGCGGAGGGCAGGCTCTGAGTCCGGGCCTGGCTCCCTGCCTTCTTCCCCCGAGTGTCGTTCTGTCTGAGTCTGTCACCCCTCCCAGGGTTGTGCAGGAGGGGTCCCAGGACCTGACGCCCAGACGGTGTACCCCATTACTCCCGGCAGACATCCTGCAGGAAATCCTGCTGAAGGAACAGGAGCTGCTCCAACCGGGCATCCTGGGGGATGACGAGGATGAGGACGGGGAGGAGGACGACGAGGATGAGGACGAGGAGGAGGAGGACTTGGACAGCGACAGGCACTGTGCCGAGAGGGACTCTCTGCTCTCTACCAGCTCCGCGGCCTCCCACGACTCCACCTTGTCCCTTGCCTCGTCCCAGGCCTCAGGACCCACGCTCCACCGCCAGCTGCTGACCTCCTTCGTGTCGGGCCTGTCGGACGGCATGGACAGTGGCTATGTGGAGGACAGTGAGGAGAGCTCCTTTGAGAGGCCCAAACGGCCTGGCAGCCAGGAACGCCGGGGCCACCGTAGGTCCGGACAGAAGTTCAACAGGATCTATAAACTCTTCAAGAGCACCAGCCAGCTCGTGCTGCGAAGAGATTCCCGGTCCCTGGAGGGCTGCCCGGACAGCACCCTGCCCCTGCGGCGGGCCGGCAGCCTCTGCAGCCCCGTCAGCCCCCTGGACGGCCCGAGGCCCACCTCCCGGGCCCAGCGCTCACGCTCCCTGCCCCAGGCAAAGCTCAGCCCCCCGCTGCCCGGCTGGCTCCTGGCCCCCGCCTCCCGCCACCAGCGCCGCCGCCCCTTCCTGAGCGGGGACGAGGACCCCAAGGCCTCCACGCTGCGAGTCGTGGTCTTTGGCTCCGATCGGATCTCGGGGAAGGTGGCCCGGGCGTACAGCAAACTGCGGTGAGAGCCGGAGCTGGGCCTCCATCTGCCCTGGGCCAAAGAGGGGTGTGCTGGCGGCATCTGGGCTCGAGGACTGGGGTCCCCCAGGGGCCCAGGAGCTCCCTTCTCACTGTCTTCTCCACAGGCGGCTGGAGAGCAGCCGTCCGCTCCTCACACGGTTCTTCAAGCTCCAATTCTTCTACGTGCCCGTGAAGCGGAGCCAAGAAGCTGGTGGCTGCACCAGCCCAGCTTCTCCGTGCCAGACGTCCCCCCTCCCCGCAGACCCCCCGAGGCGCCCCAGCCCTGCGGTGCGTCCCCAGCCCCAGGCCAGCGGGGTGGCAAAGCAAGGAGACATGAGCAGGCCCCAGATCCCTGGAAGGGGCTGGTCGGAAGTCAGGAGCAGCAGCTACTCCTGTTTATGAGGCACATCCTCCTGGGTGGGCCTGGCTCTCGGGCGTGCTCCCTGCCTTGCATGTGGTGATGGGGTGGGAGGGGCACGGACTGAGGGTTGTTAGACCTCTCCAAGGGCAAGGGAGAAGCTTGGGATGGGACAGCGGGTGCCGTGCAGGCCCCGCAGCGAGGGTGGCAGGGCCAGGGTGCCGGGTATGACTGTCGCCCCCTCTCCAGGAGCTGGGTGCAGCTCCCTGGGGCGAGAGCACCAACGACATCTCCCACTACCTCGGCATGCTCGACCCCTGGTATGAGCGCAATGTGCTGGGCCTCATGCACCTGCCCCCCGAAGTCCTATGCCAGGTGAGCCGCCCCTTCCCGGGGTGCAGAGGCTGGGGGGCACCTGGCTGCAGTCACCCAGTCTTGCTTTGAAGGCCCTAGTTTAGGGGGTCCAGCTGGAGGCCTCCCTGGAGGGCCAGGGCTCCCTCGTGATTGAGCAGGGAGGCTGGGTGGAAGGAGGGCTGAGCTGAACCTGGGGCTCCAAGGCCCAGGGAGGGGTCTCTATGCTGGGAGGGAGGGAGGGAGGGACCCCAGAAGGATCTAGGCGTCTTAGGCCTCAGCCCCCCTCCTCAACCCCCAGCTTCGACCAGCTCGGAGGCTGGAGAGGAGGGATGGAGGCGGGCCGTGGGTCCTCCCCAACCCTTCTGTTTCCTCCCCGCATCTCACCGCCCTCCTCCCTGGCCCAGCCTGCCTCTGGATCTGTCTGCTTTGTGTGTCATCCTCTCATCCTCCCCCTTCTCTCTCCATCGCGGGGCTCCCCCCACCCCCAGCAGTCTCTGAAGGCAGAGTCCCGGGCCCTGGAGGGCTCCCCTGCCCAGCTGCCCATCCTGGCCGACATGCTGCTCTATTACTGCCGCTTCGCTGCCCGCCCAGTGCTGCTACAGGTCTATCAGACCGAGGTAAGGCCTGTCCCCCCACTCCAGACCGGCTTCAGGGTCCCCCTCCGCCCATCCCTGGCAGCTCTGTGCAGGGGGCGCCTGGGAGTCCCTCTGAGAGGTCCACGCTGATGCCCATCCTCCTGCCCACTCCAGCTGACCTTCATCACCGGGGAGAAGACGACAGAGATCTTCATTCACTCCCTGTGGCCACTCCAGACTGGCTTCAGGGTCCCCCTCCGCCCATCCCTGGCAGCTCTGTGCAGGGGGCGCATGGGAGTCCCTCTGAGAGGTCCACGCTGATGCCCATCCTCCTGCCCACTCCAGCTGACCTTCATCACCGGGGAGAAGACGACAGAGATCTTCATTCACTCCCTGGAGCTGGGTCACTCTGCTGCCACGCGTGCCATCAAGGCTTCAGGTGGGTTCTACCTGAGCCCCTGTGGAGGTGGGCCAGGATCCAGGGGGCCCCTGGGGAGGAGGGGGTCGCAGGGTAGTGGAGCAGGAGGGACAAGAAAGGGGCGGGGAGGCAGGGACCCCGGTCTGTGAGGGCCTGGGAGAGGAGCAGAGGGTCTGTTTGTGTGCACAGGTCCTGGCAGCAAGCGGCTGGGCATCGACGGTGACCGGGAGGCCGTCCCGCTAACACTACAGATCATCTACAGCAAGGTGAGCGTGCTGCCGGCCTGCCCATCCGGGTCTGCTCCCCATGCCGCCTCCCCAGAGCCAGCCTCCTGTGCACTGCGCCCAGTCTATAAGCTGGAAGGCCGTGGCAGGCTGCCAGGGCTCTCCAGGATGCTGAGAGAACAGGGAAGGAGAGGCAGTGGACCTTGCCCTCTCTCTCTGTCTCCAAAGCTGCCCTCCCCCAGGGCGGTCCCCCTCCTCAGTGT
>SJYX01000281.1:366887-392076 GCA_006410675.1 Oreotragus oreotragus | reverse complement strand
GCAGAGGCTGGGAGGGAGTCAGGGCCTGATGGAGGCCATGTGCCCATCCCCTGTGTGCCCCCACCCCTTGGACCCAGGTGGGTGGTTCCAAGGGGAGAGGTTGCCGAGAGCTGGCAGCTCCAAAGGAGAGGAGGGGCGGGCAGGGCTCCAGGTGACCTGGGCCCTCTTTCCAGATTACCACGTCGCAGGTCAAAGTGGACAAGGTGCAGATCATCGGCTCTAACAGCTGCCCCTTTGCTGTGTGCCTGGACCAGGACGAGCGGAAGATCCTGCAGAGTGTGGTCAGGTAGGAAAGTGGAGGCCCCCAGCCCTGGTTCAGCACCCCTACCCCCGACCCTGAGGCCTGGAAGGAGCTGGAAGGGTGGGGGCCTGCCCTGACACCCACCCTGCCCCACAGATGCGAGGTCTCGCCCTGCTACAAGCCCGAGAAGAGCAACCTCTGCCCCCAGCCCCAGAGGCCCTCCCACCCTCCGGCGCAGGGGCAGACCATGCCTGACCTGTGCTCCCTGCTCTGTCTGCCCATCATGACCTTCAGCGGAGCTCTGCCCTAGCCGTGCGGCACCAGCCTGGACAGGAAGCCTGGGGGCAGCCTTCTCGAGGCTGCCTTTTCCTGGGAGGGCCTGGCTTCTAGTGGACAGCTGAATGGCCCTGTGCTGGGTCAGGGTCCCCGCTGTGGGCTCTGCAGCAGACGGGGTTAATGGCGCCTCAGGGCTCCGTTTGGGAAAAAACAACAACAACCAGGCATTAGGGGAAGGGACTTGGCCTCACAGCCCCTCAGATTCCTCAGATAGAGAGCCGACCTCTGGAGGCCCTGCCCTCTAGATGGTCTAGGATCCTCTCTAGAAGGAAGATCCGAGGCTCTGGTGCTCTGGGGGGTGGAGGGGTTAGGCTCCCTCTCGACCCTTGGCCAGGCCCTCCCCTTACTTTGTCAGAGACTTGCAGGGTGGGGGAGCCTTAGAGTCTAGAGTTCGGTCCCCCTACCTGGGGTTCAGGTAGTAGAAACGTGGGTGTTGTTTTTCTGATCCCAGTGCCACCCCCTACCCCCTTCTCCATCTATCTTTCTCTCTCACATGCACACTTTCTCTCTCTCAAATTCCCTGGGTCTTCTAAAGAACAGCACCAACACCTGTTTACTGTCAGGACTCAGAGCAGACTCTTTCTGGAGCCCCTTCCTGGATCGAGATTGCTGGAGGAGACAGGACAAGCCTAGATTCAGTGGCAGCTCAGTGACCTTCTGGCTAAATGGCCAGAAGGAAGTGAGTTAGCGTCTTCAAGCCTCTCTTTGTTGAATGCTAAAGGGGGTGATGAGGCCTCCTTAAAGGGTTGAGACAAGACTGCAGAGCGCCTGGCCCAGCACCTCTCTCAGGTGCTCAGAAAAGGTCAGCGGCCTCACGCCCTGAGCACTGAGTCCCCGGTCTGGTGGTGGAGGGGAGGGAAGCCTCTTCATTGCCTCTTTTCCAATTTGCTGCTAAGGCAGGACCCAGATGAGAGGGGAAGGGACGCTCAGCCCTACCCTCTGAAGGAGGAATTGCCTTGGTCTGGGTAAGGAAAGGGTCCACAGCTGCTCCAGCCTTCACTTCTGCCTCTCCCAGGCTGGCCCGCCTGACCCCGCCTCCCAACTCAGTCCATCACATGTGGAATCTTCCAGCCCCAGAGTTCACAGGCACCATTGCGCCTGAGCAAGTTCCCAGAAGAGCAGAGGGTGGAGAGCTGACCTCAAGGAGCTTAGAGCCTGATTGGGGGCAAATGGCTGATAGAACACGAGAGCCAAAAATTAGTAACTGCCAGGTGGGACTGGTTTGAGAATCTGGACGCTGATGTGTGGCCTGGGGTGGTCGGGTGGAAGGCTGGGCTGGGGCTCGGGGTTTGGAGTGGGAGAGGTGGGGAAGTATCCATGGACGCAGACAGTTATATCTGCACAGAAGCCCTCCCGCTCCTGATTCATCTGTGCCAAAGGCTCTGGGCTCATAGGAGCCCGTGAAGCCCCAGCCCAGCATACTCAGGGCCTGAGAGAAGTGGACAGAGCGGCTCCATCTCCCCCCACCCCCGTATTACCATCCCTTCCCTATCAAGGCCCCAGACAGTGGTGGGCAGTACACCTTCAATGTTTTTTGTCTTGTGAGTCGGTTGTCGTATGACATGATTGACAGATGTTCAAGAATAAATGACTGGAATTTAATATTATTGTCAAATAAAATTTGGTTTCTCTTGGATTTGATGATCTACAGTTATTTTCCTGCTAGTTTTAGCTCATGTAAGTCATTTTACATAGAATGGAAATAAGATTCTTAGGGGATTGTTTTATCTTTTTGTAATTTTCCTCTCTATAAAAAATACGTTTTATACCCAAGCCTTCCTTCCATATAACCCTCACTGTGCTGCTGAGCAGAAGGGAAGTGAGCTTTGTGCTGGACCTCACGGATTCATTTGGGAATTTCGATAAAATGGAGAAATTTCTCAAAATTACAGTTTCCCAATCTGACAAAGGAAATGGATATCCCAAATGGGGTAATATAATTTTTATAAGGGAAAACATTACTTAATTAGACTGGCAACCACTTATCTTTTTACTGTCTCCCTAGTTGCAAATTTTCCAGAATACCATATAGTTGGGACCATACGATATCACCAACTCAATGGGCATGAGTTTGAGCAAACTCCAGGAGATAATACTGAAGGACAGGGAAGCCTGGCATGCTGCAGTCCCTCGGGATGAAAAGTCAGACACGACTTAGCAACTGAACAACCTGTAGTACACAGCTCTTTCATATTGGTTCCTTTCACTTAGCAACATGCATTGAGGATTCCTCCATGTCTTCATAGCTCATTTGTTTTTGTTGCTGAATGGTATTTCAATTTATTGAGGTACCAGGGTTTATTTATACATTCATCTAATAAAGAACATCTTGGTTGATGCACATTTGGGTCATTTATGAATAAAGCTGTCATACGGTGCTGGTTTTTGTTCAGACATACACACGTTTTCCACTCATTTGGATAAATACCAAGGAACATAGTTGCTTGATCATGTGGTACAAATACAGTACACTTAGGCTTTTCTATTTTTTCATTCTCACCAGCAATGCATGAGAGGTCCTGTACCTGCACACCCTTATTAGCATTTGGTATTGTCGGTTCTTTGAATTTTATCCATTCTAATGGATGTGTAGTGATATATCCTTGGTTGTTTTCTTTTGCAGTTCCCTAAAGACTGATGTTGAGCATCTTTTCATGTGTTTATTTGCCATCTGTCTATTTTCTTTTTTTTTTAATGTTTAAAATAGACTTTATTTTTAGAGCAGTTTTAAGAGCAAAGCAAAATTAAGCAGAGGATATGGAAAGTTCCCATATACCCCACCTCCTTCCACTATCAACTAGTACATTTGTTACAACTGATGAACCTACATGGATCCATTATTATTGCTCAAAGTCTGTTGTTCACATTAGGGCTCACTGTTGGCATCGTATAATACATTCTACGGATTTGGAAAAATATATCCACCATTATAATATCACACAAAGTAGTCTCACTGCCCTGAAAACCTCTGTGTTCCCCTGTTCACCCATTCTTCCCCTACCCCCTGCCAACCACTGATCTTTTTACCATCTCCATCGTTTTTCCTTTTCCAGAATGTTATGTAGTTGGAATTGTATAGTATGTGGCTTTTTTTACATTGGCTTTGTCTCTCTCTCTCTTTTTTTTTTTTTTTTTTGCTGAGGTATCTGTTCAGATATTTTGCCCTTGTTTTAATTGGGTTGTTTGTTTTCTTATTGTTGAATGTTAAAAAGGGTTTTTGGAGCACAAATTTTGGATACCAGTCCTTTATCAGATATGTGTTTTGTAAATATTTTCTTCCAATCTGTGGCTTATGTTTTCATTCTCTTAACACCGCGTTTTGCAGAGCAGATGATCTTAATTTTCATGAAGTCCAATTTATCCACTTGTTCTGCTCTGGCGGCTTGGAACTTCCTTTGGGGCCCAGAACACAGTGGTCTCAGACCTCTTCCTGGGGTCCCTGACATCCAAGTCATGCCTCTTCCAGAGGGATGGCTCTCCCACAACCCCTGGGGCAGGGAACGCTTAGCGCCCCTCAGTCTGCTCAAAGGAAAGGCGTCACAGAGATTTCCGGGTCCTACAGCTTCTCCCCGCAGGAGATGCACGTGGACATGGGCTGCTTGGCACCTGCCCTGGGACTTCAGACTTTCCTTCCTCCCAGCTGCCACACCCATCACACCCTCTAGCACTGGGATGTCAGCCGCTGCCCTGGGAGTGGGGCTCCTGGGTTTTCTTGGGGAAGAAACTACTCTTTTTGTCCAATCTCTAAATCCTTCTATTTGTTCCCCTAGCCCTACCAGTACAATCAGGGTAAAGGGAGCCAGCTCTCCTGGGAAAGAGTGCTCCCCTGGGGCAAAGACAGGCAGGTGGCAAGCCGTCCCCATCTGCAGCAGCACACCTGTGTCCTGGTCAGATCCCAGCCCCAGGATCTCAGTCTGCTTGGGCTCCTATAACAAAATACCATAGAGTGAGTGATTTAAACAACAGACGTTTACTTCTCGAGAGACGTGTGTTCAGTCCCTGGGTCAGCAAGATTCCCTGGAGAAGGGGATGGCAACCCATTCTAGTATTCTTGCTGGACAATTCCGTGGACAGAGGAGCCTGGTGGGCTATAGTCCATGGGGTCGCCAAGAGTCGGACACAGCTGAGCGCACAACCTTTTGTGCTGTGCTGTGCTAAGTCACCTAAGTCATGTCTGACTCTTTGCAACCCCTTGGACTGTATCCCACCAGGCTCCTCTGTCCATGGGATTCTTCAGGCAAGAATACTGGAGTGGATTCCCATGCCCTCCTCCAGGGGATCTTCCCAACCCAGGGATCAAACCTGCGTCTCATGTCTGCTGCATTAGCAGGTGGATTCTTTACCACTAGCGCCACCTGGGAAACCCTACCTTTCTTTTACTTCTCATAATTCTGGGGGCTGGGAAGTCCAGGGTCAGGGTGCTGACAGATTTAGTGATGGTGAGAGCTCTCTTCCTGGGTTGCAGATAGCTGTCTCTCACTACATCTTCACAAGCTAGAGGAAGCACAGGTGTCTCTTCTTAGGACACTAATCCCATCACGGCAGCTCCACCCTCATGACCTCATCCAAACCTACTCGCCTCCCAAAGGTCCCATCTCCTAACACCATTGCATTGGGGTTCAACATATGAGTCTGGGAATGACACAAGACATTCAGTCCACACTACTCAGCCATTCTGAACGTGTGGTCCCTGGAGGGTCAGCTGTGGTTACAGCACCCACACATGTGTGCCCCTTTCTGCACAGGGTGAGGGGGGAGAAACGGCCCATTCAGGGAATCTCAGACATTTAGAGTGGAAGGTGGAGCCTTGGAGTCACTGCAGCCTGACGAGGGCATCTCCCCTGAACATCAAGGTAGTAAAAACTGAGATATTAGCAAATGCTGTGTATGCGCCCGGCATGGTCCATGCACTTTAAGTGTTTACATCATCTCACACCTGCCCGCCAACTTCACCACTGTTAACACCCAGGATGCCTGGACTTCTTAATCAGTAGAGCTTGATGAGAGGCCAGATGAGGAATTGAGGTAGGTCTTTATTGGGACTCTGCTGCAGCACAAGGGATTGAAAACAGGCAGCGAGTGTTCTGGCTCGCTCCCTGCGGTGGGGTGAGCTGGCCCCTCAAATAGGGTGAGGGTGGGTTGGGCCGGAAGGGCAGCTTAGGCGGTCTGCCCGCCCCTGGGTGGTGCTGTGTGCAGCAGTCTTGCTCATGCACAGGAGCTTGCTTTTGCTCCTGGAAGCTTAGAAATTGCAGTTGGGTTTTGACCTTTTTCTATCTTGTTCATAATTGGCCCCAACTGCTGCAGTTAATATGCCTGCAGTTAATTTTAGTCCCTTATGGTTTTTCTGTATTCTGTTGCTCCAAGATATTTGTCCAGGTGCAAGCACTGCAGCAAAGGGTCCCAGGTCCCAGCCTGTCTCACCGTGAGGTAGGTACTATTGTGCCCCATTTTACGAATGACGAAACTGAGGCAGAGAAACTAAGGAACTTGTCCAAGGTCACAGAGACTGTGAAAAGGGGAAGCCAGGACTCAGCGCCACCCCCGAGTCCCTGCCCTTACTCCCTCAACCCACTCAGGTGAGCTGTGGGGAAACTGAGGCCCAGAAAAGTAAAGTTCCCACGAATCTGAGAGGGATGGCTTCATCATAAGGGAATTCCAGAGGAGCCCAGCCACCCTCTTCTCTCCCTAGGGACCGGCTGGGAGTGGGGTGCAGTGAAGTGGAAGTAGGGGTGGAGGTGGACAGGAAATGGCTGGCAAGGCTCCAGGCAAGTCCAGGGCGGCCACCACTGGGGTGGGAGTAGGGGGAGGGGCAGAATCAGGAAGGAAGTCCTCAGTGAATGAATGTCGCTCCATCCCCCAAAGCTAGTGCTGGCCCAAGGGGATCCCCTGGGGCCTCTGGAGAGAGGAAAGAGTGGGGCAGCAAAGCAGCCCTACCCCCACCCCCCCACCCCAAGGAAGGGGCCTCTCCTCTGAGGGGTCAGAGGCCCTCTCTGAGCAAAACTGTAACCACAGGGCTCTAAGGCCAGAACCAGGACTGTCCGGGGAAGAAGCCGGAGAGGGCTGGCGAGGGCTGTGCAAACACACTCTCCAATCGCTGGATCACAGATGAAAACTGAGACCCAGAAAGGAGGGGTCAACAAGCGGAAGCAGCTAGGACCAGAGCGTGGGGTCCAGGATGCGCTGTGTACGTGCGTGTGCCTGCACGTGTGTGCCTCACACAGGTAACAGAGGACTGGACTCAGCTTTCTCCCTGGTGTCCTCATCCATTCTCTGCCTTCTCAGTGCGAATTTTACACAGGCAAGCACCTCTTCCGCACCCTGGGAAGCTTGCAGACCTGTCCTGGAGGACATACCTGATAGGAAGGTAAAGGGGGTTGGGGGTGCTATGAAGGACAGGAATCCTGAGAACAGGCAGAGTAAGGGGATCCCAGGCCCTGCCCTCCAGGGAAACCCCAAGTTCTCTCTGCCCTTGACCCAGTCTCAGAGGAACCTGAGGGTCCCCAGGAGTTTGGAAGGGGAACAGGTGTGAAGGGAGGCCTGGGCAAAGTTTTCCTCACCAACTTTAAAGATGGCTTGTACAAGAGAGAATGGACTGGGTTTCCATCTTTCCCGTCTCTCTCTCTTTTTAATAGCCACACCTAGATTTTTAAAAATTATTTATTTACTTTTGGCCGTGCTGGGTCTTGTTGCTACGCCGGCTTTCCCCTAGCTGCAGAGAACAGGAAGCAATCTGTAGTTGCCGTGCGCAGGCTGCACACTGCGGTGGTGTCTCGTTGCGGAGCATGGGTCTGGGGCTCATGGCCTCAGTAGCTGTGGTCCCCAAGCTCCAGAGCACAGGCTCAATAGCTGCTCCAAGGCGTGTGGGATCCTCCCAGACCAGGGACCGAACCCGGGTCTCCTGCGCTGGCGAGTGTGCGCGTGCTGTTGCTTGTCAGGTCTGGCTCTGCAACCCCATGGATTGAAACCTGCCAGGCTTCTCTGTCCATGGGATTCTCCAGGCAAGAATACTGGAATGGGTTGCCATGCCCTTCTCCAGGGCATCTTCCCCACCCAGGGATGGAACCCGCATCTCCTCTTATGTGTCTTCTGCATTAGCAGGCAGATTCTTTACCACGNATGGATTGTAACCTGCCAGGCTTCTCTGTCCATGGGATTCTCCAGGCAAGAATACTGGAATGGGTTGCCATGCCCTTCTCCAGGGCATCTTCCCCACCCAGGGATGGAACCCGCATCTCCTCTTATGTGTCTTCTGCATTAGCAGGCAGATTCTTTACCACGAGCCACTAGGGAAACCCTGTATCTTTCCAGTCTTGATCCATTTAAATGTGTTACTAGTCCAGAAAATATGGACATTTCAGAAAAGAATGTGGTTGGTCCTTAGATACTAATAATGATTTCTAAGAAACAAAGCAAGCCGAAAAACAGTTTGTATAAATCACTCCAAGCTGTGGAAAGCGGTGATCAATGAAAAGAGAGGAAAAAGAAGCTGGGAAGGAGGAAGAGAAGGCTCACTTTTTAATTCTATAATATATATGTGTATATATAATATATAGTTTACTAAATATAAATAATAAATTAATATACATTTATAATTTTATATATTTAATATAAAAGTATATCTAATTTACTCTAAATATTTATAATTTAAATATAAATGTATATGTATACTGCAGTATAATGTTTGTTTTTACAATGAAAACATATTTGTGAATTGTTTGAGCAATTTTTAAACACTAAAAATGTTTTTAAAGTTAATGGTGTTTAAAATAAAAATTCCAAGATTTCTCCTGAAATCCAGTGTTTAGGACTCTGTACTTCCAATGCCAGGGGTGCAGGCTTAATCTCTGATGAGAGAACTAAGATCCCACATGATGCTTGGCCAAAAATAAATAAAATTCCTTCTCCTCCCACATAAGAATGCCTGAAAGGGTAAGTGGCTAAATTAAAAAAAAAAAAAAAAGATAGAAGCAGAAATCTGCTTCCTACAATTGTCACCCCATTAGCCCTAAGTCTGGGTCCTCACACACCCCACAAAACAACACTGCTGGAAGTGAAGCTGGAAAATTCCTGATACGTGTACTGTTCCTCCCTTTACACACCCACACCGGACAGTTCAAGTTACTAACAAGTTACTAACAGATGCCTTGATGCTGCTGGTCCAGGAATCACGCCTGTGAAACCCTGGTTTAGAGCCTGACATTCTGCTGCCCCTGCTTCCCTGGGCCACCGATGTGAGCACCGGAGGGAATTCACTACAAGCAGAGGTGCCCACCAGGAGAGCAGCCTTGCCAACGCCTCCGTCTCCCTTGAGTCGAGTCAAGAGCAAGGAGCACAGGACAGGCTTCAGGCTGGCTCAGCCTGCGGGTCCTCTCTGTGGGCCCACAGTGAACTCCCTGGACTAGATGTTTCTTGGTTCAAGTCCCACCACTTGCCAGTTACGTGAGCCTGTTTTTAAAGCTTTGTTTTCCGTGATAACGTCTTTATTTTACTTATTTACTTTGGCCACACTGTGCAGCATGCAGGATCTTAGCTCCCTGTTGCCTGACCCGGGATTGAACCAGTGCCCCCTGCACTGGGAGCATGNGTCCCACCACTTGCCAGTTACGTGAGCCTGTTTTTAAAGCTTTGTTTTCCGTGATAACGTCTTTATTTTACTTATTTACTTTGGCCACACTGTGCAGCATGCAGGATCTTAGCTCCCTGTTGCCTGACCCGGGATTGAACCAGTGCCCCCTGCACTGGGAGCATGAAGTCTTAGCCCCTGGACCACCAGGGAAGTCCCTGCATGAGCCTTTAAAGTGAAGTTTGCCATAACTGCCCTAACCCATAAGTGACTGCATATTTCTATAACAGCTATCTTCTGGCTTATTACTTCTCTCAGCTTTCTAAGAATAGCTCCTACCAACCAGAGAACCATTTGATTTTGGGGTTGTTGTTAATGAGTTCGGGGTATAAAAACTGGGAGACAAGGATTAGAGTGGAGCTGAGGTGCTCTGAAGGCACTGCAAGAGGACTTTGTGGTGTTTGTGAAAAACTCTGCGTGGAAGGAGCCAGGAGTTAGTGAGTTGGGATCACTTGGGGAGAAAAGAGAAGACAAAAAGAACTCTACTGGCTCCATAGCATGGCCTGGAAGAGGGCATCTGGACAAAAGAAATATCCACTGAAGATTTTTTTTTAAGTTTAGATTTTTTTTTTTTTGCTGGTTTTTAATTTGGCTGAACCAAGTCTTAGTTGTGGCATATGGGAGGTAGTTCCCTGACCAGGGATCAAACTGGGCCCCCTGCACTGGGAGCATGGCATCTTAGCCACTGGACCACCGGGGAAGTCTCTCATGGAAGATTTTTNTAAGTTTAGATTTTTTTTTTTTGCTGGTTTTTAATTTGGCTGAACCAAGTCTTAGTTGTGGCATATGGGAGGTAGTTCCCTGACCAGGGATCAAACTGGGCCCCCTGCACTGGGAGCATGGCATCTTAGCCACTGGACCACCGGGGAAGTCTCTCATGGAAGATTTTTAGATAGCTTGTTAAGAGATGATTAATATCAACTTCTTTTCCGTCCTCCCAATGTAATCTTCAGGAAAATATACATTGCCTTTTAGGATTTTCTGTGAGTGAATTCCTTAGAAAACTCAATGAGATGATGGATTCTGCATCGGCTACTGAATGATCCCAGAGAGAGTTCCCACAGAAGGTGGGGCTGGAGGAACACACAGATGGCCCTGGGTTTCCTGTCCCCAAAGCAAATGTTAACAATTCTTACTGGACTCCCATACCATGGTGTTCCAGAGTGTCCTGATCCCAGTACTCATCCACCTGCCGCCACAGTTACAAGAGGATTTTAATTTGTTTAAAAATTAAAAGTTTCATTTGCTCTGTAATAGACAGGAAAATAGGTCAATATTTTTCTAAATAGAGGTGCTTGGAAAGAGGAATAAGGATGGACCAGAAGTAGTGGATTCTCTGCGGGAAAACTAAGTAACTTGGCAGCCCCAAGCAAGTTAGTGAGCAGACTTCCACACACCCAGGAAGGTAGAGGGGTACAGGAGCCTGGGCGAAGCCATCATGGCTGTGGCTGGAGGAGCCACAGGCAGTGAGCCTCGGCTTCTGTATCTTGGGCACCCACCATCCACAGTGTCTTTGCTGCCCTTAGCTCACCGATGATCCAGAAGCCAGAGCAGTAAGTGCAGGGAACCCTAGCTCTCTGGATTCTGATGCTGATGGATCATGTGGTCTGTGCATGGGTTGGAAAAGAATTTCCAGACATGAGGCAGAAGGAGAGAGAATAGAGTTTATTAGAACGAGAGATGCTGTCAAAACAGCGGGATGGCTCCTTTCGCAGGCCAGTAGCCAATTTTATAGCCTCAAGAGGAAGAAAATTCCTACTGAAAGGGTGGCGTTAGGTGAGGATGCTATGCGCATGCCTGAGTGCCGACTCTTTGTGACTCCATGGACTGTAGCCTGCTAGGCTCCTCTGTCCATGGGATTGTCCAGGCAAGAATACTGGAGTGGGTTACCATTTCCTCCTGCAGGGGATCTTCCTAACCCAAGGACAGAACTCGCGTCTCCACATCTCGTCTCCTGCATTATGTGTGTGTGTGTGTGTGTGTGTACTTTCCACACTGAGTGGTGCATGGAAGATAAAACATTCTCTGATTCCTTCTCCCTCTCCCCTCCATCTACTTGGGAGGGGGTGAGTTTGTGTGAGCATGCATGTGTGTACTCAGCAAAGGCACGTAGCAGAATCTACATCTTTTGCAGTGTATCCCAGTTCTATCTGAAGCCTTTCTCCATCAAGAAGCAACTCTAGCCTGTCCCCATATGAGGTGTCCTCTTCATCCTGAAACTGACAGACTCTCTCAAAGGACTGTGTCTGGAGAACTAAGACTTTGGAGATACCAGAGGGCGATCGGACTTCTACTCTGCTGCTGTCTCCTCTGGGTATGCCAAAAATGGTTCCAGCAGCAAGTACGTAATTGTGTGGTGAGTGTGTATGTTGGAGGAGGTGGTTGCCTCCTGCCCTGTGCAGGTAGGGCTTGTTAGCAATTCTACAAAAACAACAAAGCAGCAGTCAGGCAATTGGCTGTTTTTTCCTCATTTCTCTGTGAGGAAGGAGGAAGGACCCGTGACATCACTGAGCTCAAGTGCAAGTAGCAGCCTCCACCTCCAATGCACTAAAAGGCTAAGCTACTGAGAAAGCCTAGCACCGAGGAGGAGGCCTGTGCACACACCCACAGCAGCACACAGGACACCTGCTGACTTAGCAGGAGCTCAGCGTCCCAGGATCCTCTCCTTTACTGCAGAGACCCGCCTGCTCTGTGAGGGGCATCCAGGCTGCCTGATTGCCTCAGATTTTATAGATCCCCTCCATCTTGGCTCTGTCTCCCCCAAACAGAACCTTCCCATCAAGAGAACATGAGGGAGGAAGTGGAGAAAAGGGAACCCTCTTGCACTGTTGCTTCTGCTGTGCTATGCCTAATCATGCTCGGCACTGTGACCCCATGGACTGTAGCCCTCCAGGCTCCTCTGTCCATGGAATTTTCCAGGCAAGACTACTGCAGTGGTATGCCATTTCCTCCTCTGGGGGATCTTCCCAACCCAGAGATCGAATCCAGGTCTCCTGCATTGGCAGGTGGATTATTTACCTACTGAGAAGCCCCTTTGCACCTGGGAAGCCCATTTGCTCTGTTGGTAGGAATGTGGACTGATACAGCCTCTATGGAGAACAGTATGGAAACTCCTTAAAAAACTAGGAATAAAACTACCATATGACCAAGCAATACCACTACCGGGCATATACCTTAAGAAGACTGTAATTCAGAAAAAACACATGTACCCCAATGTTTGCTGCAGCATTATTTACAATAGTCAGGACACAGAAGCAACCTCAATGTCCATCAACAGATGAGTGGATAAAGAAGGTGTGGTACAGGCATACAGTGGAATATTACTTAGCCTTAAAAAGGAACAAGATTGAGTCAGTTGAGCTCAGATGGATGAACATAGGGCCTGTTATACAGAGTGAAGTAGTCAGAAAGAGAAAAGCACAATATTATATATTAATGTAGATATATGGAATCTAGAAAAATACTACTGATGAACCTATTTGTAGGGCAGGATAGAGATGCAGACACAGAGAACAGGCTTATGAACACAGTGAGAAAGGAGAAGGTGGGATGAATTGAGAGAGAAACATTGAAATGCATATATTACTGCATGTAAACAGACAGCCGGGGAAGGCAATGGCACCCCACCCCAGTACTCTTGCCTGGAAAATCCAATGGACAGAGTAGCCTGGTGGGCTGCAGTCCATGGGGTTGCTAACAGTCGGACAGACTGAGTGACTTCACTTTCACTTTTCTCTTTCATGCATTGGAGAAGGAAATGGCAACCCACTCCAGTATTCTGGCCTGGAGAATCCCAGGGACGGGGGAGCCTGGTGGGCTGCTGTCTATGGGGTCACACAGAGTCGGACACGACTGAAGTGACTTAGCAGCAGCAGCAAACAGACAGCTGGTGGGAAGTTGCTGTATAATACAGGGAGCTCAGCCTCGTGCTCTGTAACAACCTAGAGGGGTTGGACAGGGTGGGTGGGAAGGAGGTTCCTGAGGGAGGGGATATATGTACACTTCTGACTGGTTCAGGACTGAGAAAGGAGTACAACAGGCTGTTTATTGTCACCCTGCTATTTACCTTTGGCTGCCGTCTATGGGGTCACACAGAGTCGGACACGACTGAAGTGACTTAGCAGCAGCAGCAGAGTGACAGGGAGCCACTAGGATCAACCAGAGAGGCAGTGCTACCTGCCTTGCTGATGGTACATATGGTGAGCTGGGGGCACCTAGGGGTCTCAACCCTTCATCCTTGCCCCTCCTTTTCACTCTCTCTTTGTCCCTGGCTGGCCCTCGGCTGCCCTCACAATAAGGTTGCAAGGGACATCCCTCTTGGTCCAGTGGTTAAGAATCCGACTTCCACTGCAGAGGGGCACAGGTTCCATCTTTGGTTGGGCAATTAAGATTTCCACATGCCACATGGCATGGCCAAAATAAATAAACGACAATAAATTCAAAATGAGGGCGCCTCAGCTCATCCTTGCAGGGGACAGCTCCGGGGCTGTCCACGGTCACCAAGCAGCCCCTTTGGTGGCCACCACACCCAGGGTAGTTGCAGAGACAGCAGCCCATGATAAGAGGAGAGGAGCAGCCACAGGAGGCTGACATCAACTTGTGATTTCCGATCAGTTAGGCCAGAGCTGATAATGAGAGGGCGCTGCCCGTGATGGCCACCCTGCCGGCTGCTGCTAAGTGCTGAGCCTGCGAGGCCTCCGTTCTTGGCCCTTTGTCTTGTCTTGAACTTTTTCACTTCACTCATTCATTCCCGCCTTCCTTCCTTCATCCATTTATCCATTTGTTTTATTTACTGAGCTCAACTGTCTCTCCACATTCTCTTATCTTGTGATGGATAGAATAATGAATAAGACCTAGCTGCTTCTTTCTCAGAACTTACTGGGAGAGGGCAGAGGGATGAGGCAGACATGTGACCTAAGAATACAAAGATGCTTGATAAAATTGGGAGTCCACTCACATGAGTGGGACCGAAAAGAGGTGGCTATAAGGGAGTTCCCTCGTGGTCCAGTGGCTAAGACTCTTTGCTCTCAATGCAGAGAGCCCAGGTTTGATCCCTGGTCAGTGAACTAGATTCTGCAGCCAAATACATAAAAAAATTTTTTAAAGAACTAACTATAAAAGGGAAGCTGAGCTATAGAGCCGATGGTTTAAATTTCTGGGCCTTTTTTTTTTTCAAATGGCCTCTTCTCCAAAATGAAGAGGTGGAACCAACCCACTCAGCCCTTTCAGAGAAAGGTCATTGACTTCTCCTTTGGTTGCAAAGGAGAAACCCAAGTACCAGAAACCGAATGCAAACAGTCTTAACGGAAAAGGAAGGGGCCATTTATCGGATCACATAGTTGAACAATTAAGAGAAGATCTAGGCCTCAGGGTTCCAGGCACAGCTGAAACCAGGCGTTCGTAATCTGCCTCTCTCTAGAGCCATTTAGCCATTAGGCCAAATCTGATGACAGCACAGAGTCTCTGAGTTTTTTTTTCAAAGGTCTAGAAATGTATTGGAGAGGCCCCTAAATATTGCTTGGCTTCCAAATGTGAGGAGAAGGAATACAATAAACTCGCGAGCGCACCGCCTTGGAGGCGATCTGCTCCCCAGCACTGCTCTCTCCTAATCACCAAGGTCAGCAGATACCTTTTCCTGCTCTGCATCCATGTCCTCCACAGGCTTGGACACCGTTGACTGTCATGTTCTTGACACTGTCCTCACTCCCACTTCCACAGCATTCCCCTGCTCCCCCTGCCTCTCTGACCTGTTTTTCCCGCTTCTGTTCTGAAGGAAGGATGGTTAGGAGTGAGGCAGGAGAAGGGTTGGGAAGATAATCCCGCTGCCCACGTGAAGGCCTGGAGGTGGGAGATGGCCTGGATCTTTAAGGAACTACAGTCATTCAGGACTTCTGGAGGTGTCAGAGCGAGAGGACAAAGCCCGAGGTTGGGGATCAAGGAAGGACCAGATCATTCCTTGCAAATCACATGAAGGAATTTCGCTGTTCTCTTAAAAGTAATAGGGTGCTATTGGGGGTTGTAATAAAGGTGTAACAGGATCAGATTCATGTTTCACTCTAAGAAAGAGACCTTCGGCTGTGAGGTGGAGGCAGGTAGACAGCAAGGGGTCGTAATAATTTAGGAGAAAGATGATAATGACCTCATGACTGCCATGGGGATGGGAAAAGGGGGACAATTCATGAGAGAGTGATAAGACTTGATGCCATTGAGGTATAACAGGTGGAGAAGGAGGTATAAAAAGCGACACCCAGGTTTCTGGTTCTGAGATGAGCAGCAGAGAAGTGGGTTTTGAGGGTGAAATGATGAAGTGGGTTTGTACCAACTGAGCTGGAGAAGCTTGGGGGCATTTAGCCAGCAGTGTCTGCGGTGAGAGGTGCTTGGCGTGTCTGGAGCTCCAGGAAGAATCCTCAGCTCCCTGCATCCAGCCAGCACCAGAGGGGGCCCCTGGGAGGTGCCACCTCCCAACTGATCAGAATAAAGAATGTCAGTGGAACTTCCCTGGGAGTCCAGTGATTAAGACTCCACACTTCCACTGCAGGTGGTGCGGGTTCCATCTGTGGTCAAGGAACTAAGATACTGCATGCCTTGCAGCACGGCCAGAAAAAAAGGTCCAGTGGCTGTGGCTGACCACAGACACTTCTCTAGAAAGAGACCTCACAGCAGGATGTGCTCTGGGAGGAGCTTCGAGGGCCATGGGGAAGGGGAAGGAAGAGGAGGGGACAGAGCCAGGCCTTTGTGACACTGGGCTTTTCTCTGCAGGGCTAGAGGCTGCAGACACCCATTGTCCGGGACTGGTGGCCTCCCTGGGCAAGACTGTGGACCGCTGAGTTGCTGTTGAGTTAAGGTAGGTGCTGGCTGGGGGCAGGGTCTCCAGGGAGGGATCTGGGAGGAGCAGATGGAGGGTCCCGGAGGAGGGATGTTGGAATGGGAGCCCATGAGGGACCGAGACGTCCCTAGCCCTTATGAACACACGCCTAGCATTTCTGAGACAGGTCACCCAGGTATGGTGGCTACTAGGACCGCTCTGCCAGATTAAGATTACTCAACCCATTTTCACAAGAAAAAAGGATGCAGGACCCTGTGAGAAGACCTCTCCTTTCTTCTCCAGATCCAGTAAATGCCCATAATGAAGGACTAATTATTCCTCCCTGGTGCTGCAGAGTACATTCATTAGCCTGTTAGATTCCTACGGGCGATTGGAGGAAGGCTGGATATGTGTTAATACTGCCCATTTATTGATCAGGAGACAGAGGCTTAGAGGGATGGAGCAACTTGCCAAAGATTGTAGAGTGGGGAAGCAAGATGCAGGACTCCGAGGGAATCTTCTGGGCTCCCATCTACGTCCCTCCTGAGACATCATCTGTCCCTGACTGTCCCAGGTCTTAGCTACTCTCTGCACACACACACACACGAAGAGGCCCAGCTGGCATGGGGTTGAGACCCAACTGTGCATGACCACCACAGACAGTGACAGGTGCCGGGGCCCCTGGCAGAGTGAGGTGTGGGCTCAAGTGGAGAGAGCCCCCCAGGGGTGGGGTCAGGGAAGGTTCTGCTCAAAATGTCAACTGGGCCTTCAGGCAGACAGAGGGCTGGTGTGCAGAGATGGGGCTGCAGGCATCTCGGTGAGGGGCACAAACTGCAAGCAGAGGAGGAAGGTGGTGTGATGGCAGGAAAGAACAGCTAGAGGTTCAGTTTGGCTGCTAACACATGCGTTTGTGGAGGACCAACCAGCAGGGGCCTGTCCTGTTTATTTATCTGTAAATAAGTGGCTTTTGAATATCATCATTTTGAGTCCTCACAGAGACCCTATGAGTCAGGTGCTATTATTAAGTCTCATTTAAAGATAGAGAAACTGAGGCACAAAGGCTCTAAGCAACATGTTGCCATAGCAACAAAGAGATTTGGTACCCAGCAGTCTAGCGCCCAATGCTACCTTCCCCAACACTGTGTGGCTCCCCTCTGTTACCTCCTCGGCTCCCAGGGTGGGCATGAATGCCAGGCTGGCTGGTGGCCACCTGGTCCTCAGGCCTTCCTGGTGTGCATCCAGGCCCCATCACCTTCCTCCTAGGCTCCCTGCCCCCAAGAACAATACTCTCCTGCCTCCTAGACTGGCTCTCACATCCAGGTGTTTCCTTCGCAGTCAGGGGCAGACACAACAAAGGAAGCAGGCCTGCCCAGTCCTGGGGACAGCTGGGAAATAAAGCCCTCAGGGATCTGGAAAGCCCAGCGGGGCCTCGTGGGATGAGGGTTGACGGGGTCCCCTCAGAACCCCAGGCTCTGCCTTTCTACCCCTGCTAATCACATGCTTTAAATCAAAGAACTGGTATGTTGCCCGGCAAGTCTATGTCTTTGGAGAGAAAAAAATCCAAGCCCTGGAGAAGGCATCTGCCAGATACCCTGGGGGCAGGAGGGAGCGTGGGTGGGAGGAGAGGGAAGTGGCTCTGTGGTGGGATGGTCCCCTCTCTGTGCTAGAACAGCAGGCAGAGGACAGGAGGGGGCAGAAGTGCGTTCCTGGGAAGTTCCATGCCTTTCTTCCCAGGGGGTGGCATAGGTGGGCTGGGTGGTGGCTTTTTCTGGCTGAATAGTCTGGCCCAGCAGCTAGCAGTGGGGGTGGGAGGCCAGGGTAAGCATGGCATCAGCTGTAAACTTCATGGCGAAACAGTGACCCAGAGCCTGGCCATCTCATACCCTCTCAGTCCTGCTGTCTGCAGCCCTTCCTCTGGCCAAGAAGTCTTTCCCACAATCTCCTGCACAGAATGAATGAGCAACAGCTGCTGCCGATAGGGTCCCATCCGCTTCTTGCTGCTGTGTGTCATGGAGCCACCTCTGGTTCTGTGGCTGGTCCTGTGGCCTGTGTTACCCCCCGAGGCAGTAAACAGCTGTGCATTTGCACCCTCCCTGAGGACTGTTCGTTGCTAGTGTTCTGTGTTTAAGGAGGAATGTCCTCTGAATCCTGATTCATTCAGCCACCCGTTCATTCTTTGTCTCTGATCCCATCCCTCTGACAAGGGCTGTAAGGGTCTAAGATTTGCCCTACTGGTAACTAACAAGTTGAGGCTTCACAGGTGGCTCAATGGTAAAGAATCCACCTGCCAATGCAGGAGAAAAGGGTTCAGTCCCTGGGTCGGGAAGATCCCCTGGAGAAGGAAATGGCAACCCACTCCAGTATTCTTGCCGGGAAATTCCATGGACAGAGAAGCCTGGTGGTCTACAGTCCAAGGGGCTGTAAAGAGTTGGACACAATTTAGGGACAACAACCACCACTAACATGTTAGTCTGCCACAGTGTTACGGTCGCTGGCAGAAAACACGAGACTCCAGAGTCACAGATCTTCATCACTCGCAGTGAAACAAGCAGCATGAGCGTCCTGCCCCCAAATCCCCTGGGAGAGCGAAGAGGCGGCCCCAAGAGGTTGCTGTGCATCACCGCTGAGGAGCCCAGAGCTTTGAAACCCCTAGTGTTCAAGGGGTTGGGTGGGTGAGCTGCCAGCAAACCTGCCACTTCTGCCCTGGAAGGAAACATTGTCTCTATTCCACTGGTGGCAGAGAAATCTGTTCTTGGCCCTGGGGAGGGCAGGCTCTCTGTTCCAAGGTTGTCTGTGATACAGATCTTGAAGAAGTGATCTGGAAAGAATGCTCACAATGTGGGCACAAACCCATGGAGGATTGCCTGCCAGGGTGCTCCTACTGACCGCACCCCGGCTGCATTGTCCCCTGAAATGCCTCCAGCACCCCCTCCTCAGTGCTTGGCTGGCCATTCCCTTGGTTTGGAACGTGTTTTCTGCAGACTTTGCCTGGATTGCCAGACTCTCCCTTCCTCCTGCAGGCTTCTACTAAGAGGTCACCTCCTTGGGGAGACCTTTTCATACTGCACTCCAATCACTGGGACCTCATGATCCTATTCTCAGCCATATTTCTTTAGCACCTCTTAGCTGTATAATTAATACACAACTTAATGATGGCATTTTTGTTTGCACCCCCCCACACACACACACACACATAGGGCTTCCCTTGTATATCAGTTGGTAAAGAATCCGCCTGCGGTGCAGGAAACCTGGGTTCCAGTCCTCAGTTGGGCAGATGCCCTGGAGGAGGAGATGGCAGTCCACTCCAGTATTCTTGCCTGGAGAATCCCATAGACAAAGCAGCCTGGTAGGTTCCCAATGCATGGAGTCGCAAGAGGCACGAGGACATGACTTAGCAACTAAACCACCCCCCCGTCCCCGCAACAAACCCACAGGTAGTACAAGTTTTATGCGAGCAGATGTTTGCCTGCTTTTAACTTACTACCACATCTCCAGGACCTGGAGTAGCATCTGACACTTAGGAGAGGCTCAAAAAATACTCATTGTGTGAATGAATGAATCCGTCCACTTACCTGATCTTCAGAGGAAGACCTGGTTCTCCTCACTTGAATCTGTAGGACAGATAAGGCTCTGTCATACAGAGCAAGTGAGACAAGGAGCAAGTAGCTCAGGCTGGGAGTTGGGGTGGGGGGGTGAGAGGCCACGCTGCCGTGACCTTGGGGATGCTCCCAGGTTGTTGGAATTTTCCCCTCGGCCACTTCCCATGCTCTTGGTACCCACTGCTGGGAATCTTCCAGATTGGTGGCCAAGGCTGGTGTGTTTCTATCCACGGTGTCATATTCTTGCTGTGACTGGGAGAACGGGGAGAAGGCAGGGGCTTGCGAGCTGAGCTCGGATGTGCCATTTGCCTGGTCAGCAATGCATAAAAAGAGCCACAGTCCAGGACGGAGCCCGGCCCAGTCCCTCCCACAGAGGGTGAGCACAGTGTCCTGACCACTCCATCCGGGCCCCTCTTCCCACGGGAAGGCTGTCTCTTTACCAGGATTCTGAGCATCAGCCTCATCTCTGTGACCTGTGCCATCTGTCGTGCCAACCGTGCCAAACAGACTGGCTTCCGCTCCCTAACCTAAGAATGGTTTGGAGACGGGCACCCTGTGTTGTCTTCATATGAGTGCCTGACAGTCACGATACAGTGAGTCAGGGGCTACGGAGGAGTAGAGAGGTGTACCATAAACGTTTATCGAATGACTCACATGGCACCTCGGGGTAAAACTAGGTGGAAAATGTTTCAAGATGGTAGATCAATCCTTAGGTCAAAATTCAAGCTGGATCCCAATAGGAATAGATCTGTGTTTAGGGATAAATCTGATCAAACAGTCACCCTGCATGGAAGCATTGCTGACGAGAGACTGAATGGACTTCACATTATTGAGTCAATTACATAGAAAAGTAAAAATAGATTACTGGGATGCTGCGGGATTTTTCATCACTGTTACAAGTTAGATGTACAAAATTCAATTCTAAAGTCAGTTTATTTGCTCCCTAAGACCATAACAATTTCTCTTTGCTGCTGTCAGACACCAGTCAGGAGGTGTGGGAGGATGGCCAAGTGTCGGCGCTCAGCTGCCCGATAAGACATCACCCAGCCAGTCATTTCTCTCTGGAAACAGCTCTTCTTATTTTTTTTTTTTTAAAGAGTATTTGTGATCATTAACTATTTAAAGCAATAACTGAAGACGTGCAGCCCTGGATATAAGTATGAACTTTCCAACCAACTGTTTAATCCAGCTGTGTGTTGTAACTTCTGTTTCTCACTAGACTTCTGAGGGATTACCCTCACAGTCGGAGAGTACTTTACTTTTCTGGGCCACATTCTCCCGGTTATTAGGAAAAGACTCATCAGCTCCAAGCCCTGCCTTGTTCTTGGTGCAAAGCTGCTTTTTCCCATCTTAAGGGGAAATACCCATCAGTCATCTGGACTCCCCTCTCTTAGGCCAAGATAAACGGCAGCCCCCGCGTCTCCCTGGATTGGAAGGTAGAGGGGGCTGGGGTCCGCGTGGTTCCCCAGGCTGTGCCGCCCTCCCGGGCGTCTCCTCTTGGTCAGGAGTGGTGTACAGGCTGCAGCCCCTCCTGCAGGGCAGCCCCGACCCCCAGAGGCCGCTGCTGGGGGAGGTGGCGGGACGTGCGTGGTGGCCCCTCGATGTCCCTGGGCAGCAGCACTGTCCCCTCAGCCCGACCTGGAGCTCACAGGGGACCCTGCCACCCCACGTCCTCCGCAGCAAGGACAGCGCGACCCAGCCCGCCCCCCGTGCTCTGCAAGTCCCACCGTGTTCGGTTCACTGGGGGGCGAGCCCCTCCCGCTGCCACCTTCTGCTGTCTTCAGGGTCCGCAGCTCTGTTCCAGAAGCCCCTTCCCAAGCACACGCCGCAGCGCCACCCAAGAGCTCTAGCATCTCGTGCCCCAAAGGCCAAGCCTCAGGACACGCGGGTGAGAGCCTCGCTGCCCGGGATTCTCCGAGACGCACTCGCGCACTTGCCCCTGACGGCCTGTGTAGTCGTGCGGCTGGTGAAGCTGTCTAGCAAGAAGCTGCGGAGGCAGCCTAAACATCCGAGGAAGAGGAAGCTATTTCTACCCCAAACTGCTGGGTCCCCGTTAGCTTTCTCCTATGTCAGCAGAATTGTAACCTGTGACACGACATGTCGTCTGACTTTTTTCTTCCTTGGTGCTAAGGACTTTTCAACCCAGTTCCTCTGTTCTGAGCTTAAAATCCATTCCTTGGTTATTTTCTTGTTTCTTCTTCCGCCGAAAATAAGGAGGCAAACTGGATTAGCTGGTGATTCCTGGGTCACCAGTAAATTCCACAAGTCTCACCTTCTAAGTTCTGATTTAGTGAAGTTAAATATATAAACTTGACGTTCCCTGGAGGGTTTCCTCCTCCTCTCCCCATAACCCACGCCATTCTTTCACTGGCAGTTTCATGGATGTCTAGACCGCCAAGGTTTGGGTTGTTGTCGCAGAGTTGCGTCCGACTCTCCGTGACCTCACGGACTGCAGCACGCAGGGCCGAGGCTGCCGGCACCCTCCCAGGCCACAGTGAGGCTGCTCACAATGCATGTTTTCTGAATCATTCAGGTATATCTGGAACATACAAATATGACTTTAAATCCAGTACATGTAATAACACTTCCTCACATTCATTCTAAACAGAATTATTCACTTTGCTCATTTAATGGAAAAAAAAAAACGCCAAATATCTTGCACTTAGTGCCAAGTACAACATAATGAACTGACATCAGTCATAGCATCTGAAATCTTATCTGGGAGAAGGAATGGTGGTGGAAGAGGAGATTGCGGAGAACATAACAGAGATTTCTGAGACTGTTTCCCTGTCCAGGACAGAAGTGCCTCACAGCTCCAAAAGAGGTGTGCTCGTATGGGGGAGGGGAGGTATAATGGACAGAAAAGGGTGGAAAGGACGAACCCAATTATATAACTATTGGCTTGGTGACATTTAAAATGTGTCATGAGGGGAAAGGCTAGCAAAAAATGTTCATCCTGCAATCAAGGGCACCCAGGACAAGTCACAAAATAAGATGCAACTAATTAGGATGAAATTCTGATGTTGCTGACCACATCATTTAAAGTATTAATGATATTAGAAATGAGAACATAACCTACTTTACAATGTGCCAAGGATCGACTATGGTCAGGATTCTATTAAATAATTAAGCACAAATAAGCTTTAAGCTTTAAATGACTTCTAAATTCTTTTCTATTATGCCAACAGTTTCAAAATCATTAAAGAAATGTGTGGAACAATTGTTAGAATAAACCAAATGTCAGTTGCTTTGTATATTATTCAGTACAAATCTGAAAATCACTATAATCTTTACCGTAAACACTTCATTAATGGACAAAAAATATGTAAAGAAAGAAAATATGCTTAATGAAAATTTCACATTTACCCTTCCATTGAACCGAGAGGCTACCTAAATAGTTAAAATAGCCTTTAGCTTGTGTATCTTTCCAAAGAACATATAATAATACCCTTCTATGAAAGTTGGACTGTGAAGAAAGCTGAGCGCCGAAGAATCGATGCTTTTGAACTGTGGTATTGGAGAAGACTCTTAAGAGTCCCTTGGACTGCAAGGAGATCCAACCAGTCCATTCTGAAGGAGATCAACCCTGGGATTTCTTTGGAAGGAATGATGCTAAAGCTGAAACTCCAGTACTTTGGCCACCTCATGAGAAGAGTTGACTCATTGGAAAAGACTCTGATGCTGGGAGGGATTGGGGGCAGGAGGAGAAGGGGACAACCGAGGATGAGATGGCTGGATGGCATCATGGACTCGATGGACGTGAGTCTGAGTGAACTCTGGGAGATGGTGATGGACAGGGAGGCCTGGCGTGCTGTGATTCATGGGGTCGCAAAGAGTCGAACACGACTGAGCGACTGAACTGAACTGAACTGATACTGTAATTTGAGAGTTGGAATATAAAGAAAGCTGAGCACCAAAGAATTGATGCTTTTGAACTGTGGTGTTGGAGAAAACTCTTGAGAGTCCCTTGGACTGCAAGGAGATCCAACCAGTCCATCCTAAAGGAGATCAGTCCTGAATACTCATTGGAAAGACTGATGTTGAAGCTGAAACTCCAATACTTTGGCCATCTGATGTGAAGAGCTGACTCATTTGGAAAGACCCTGATGCTGGGAAAGATAGAAGGTGGGAGAAGGGGATGACAGAGGATGAGCTGGTTGTATGGCATCACCAACTCAATGGACATAAGCTTGAGTAAACTCAGGGGGTTGGTGATGGACAGGGAGGCCTGGTGTGCTGCAGTCCATGGGGTCACAGAGCTGGACATTACTGAGTAATTGAGTTGAACTGTTACTGTAATTTGAGAACCTTTACCCAAAATTCATGCAGAAGTGACTACAGGATTAGCTTCCTCCTGGGCTTTGAGTTTTAGAACAATGTTCCTGACTACATGCTTCATTCCATCCCATTTCCTTCATAACTTCAGAATTAGAGACTTTTAGTTTTATAATTACTAAACTCAACAGCAATTCCTTCTGTTTTCAGTTCTGCATGCCTGGTACGAATATGTAGTGGATAGCCCATCTCCAGAGAAAGAGTTAATTTATCAGACTCACTTGAGAGTTAACAGAGAGGTATCAGGTCTTTCCCAAATTCTGCCATCTTGATTAGCGAAATTCTATTCAGTTTCATTCAACACAAAGCTATGAGGTATCAGGTCTTTCCCAAATTCTGCCATCTTGATTAGTGAAATTCTATTCAGTTTCATTCAACACAAAGCTATTAAGCACTGACAGTGAGACAGATGCCATGCTAAGAAGTGGAGATTCGAAGATGAACAAAGCAGGAGGTAGCCACGATAGAGTAGGAAGACCCTGAGCTCACCTTCTCCCATGGGTGCACCAAAATTATAGCTATTTACACAACAACTGTTGATGAACATGACCTAAAGACTAGCAGAAGATCTCCNAAGATGAACAAAGCAGGAGGTAGCCACGATAGAGTAGGAAGACCCTGAGCTCACCTTCTCCCATGGGTGCACCAAAATTATAGCTATTTACACAACAACTGTTGATGAACATGACCTAAAGACTAGCAGAAGATCTCCTGCAACTGAAGATATAAAGAAGGAACCACAGCTAGACAAGTAGGAGGGGGCAGAGACGCCGTGTAGTCAAAACTCACATACTCGGGCAGGCTTCCCACAAACTCGGGGACAATCAGGATTTCAGAGCTTCCTCCAAAGGGCGAGGGGTCTGAGTCCCACATGGGCTGGGAATCCTACACTAAGAAGTGAGCCTGCAGAGTGTCTGGCTTTGAAGGCAAGCGGGCTTGCATTCAGGAGGGCTGGAGAGCTGTGGACACTACATAATGACCCAACAGTCAATCCAAGAAGAAGATATAACAACTGCAAGTATACATGCACCCAGCACAGGAGCACCTCAGTTTATCGGCAAATATTAAGAGATGTAAAAGGAGAAGTTGACAGTAACACAGTAATAGTGGCAGACTTTAACCTCCCACTAACATCAATGGACAGATCATCCAGACAGATAATAAAGATGTGCAAGTGAAGTCGCTCAGTCGCGTCCGCCTCTTTGCAACCCATGGAGTGTAGCCCACTAGGCTCCTCCATCCATGGGAAT
>SJYX01000281.1:332197-366550 GCA_006410675.1 Oreotragus oreotragus | reverse complement strand
GGGCTCCAAAATCACTGCAGATGGTGACTGCAGCCATGAAATTAAAAGACGCTTACTCCTTGGAAGAAAAGTTATGACCAACCTAGATAGTATATTCAAAAGCAGAGACATTAATTTGCTGACTAAGGTCCGTCCAAGGCTATGGTTTTTCCTGTGGTCATGTATGGATGTGAGAGTTGGACTGTGAAGAAGGCTGAGCACTGAAGAATTGATGCTTTTGAACTGTGGTGTTGGAGAAGACTCTTGAGAGTCCCTTGGACTGCAAGGAGATCCAACCAGTCCATTCTGAAGGAGATCAGCCCTGGGATTTCTTTGGAAGGAATGATGCTAAAGCTGAAACTCCAGTACTTTGGCCACCTCATGAGAAGAGTTGACTCATTGGAAAAGACTCTGATGCTGGGAGGGATTGGAGGCAGGAGGAGAAGGGGACAACCGAGGATAAGATGGCTGGATGGCATCACTGACACGATGGACGTGAGTCTGAGTGAACTCCGAGAGATGGTAATGAACGGGGAGGCCTGGCGTGCTGCGATTGATGGGGTCGCAAAGAGTCGGACACGACTGAGCGACTGAACTGAACTGAACTGAATGACTCACTGATAACTGCCCTCGGTCTCTGTGAAATAAATGTGTTCTCATGCTTGTTGCGCGGTCAGTGTGCCAATTGTGGACTGAGAATGTGACAAGTAGGGTCACACCACGGTCAGTAAGAGGTCACGGACAGGTAGATCCCCAGCTCCTAAGGGTCAGAAACCATGTCTCATTTATTTATCTCTAAACACTGGGGCCTGGCACAATTTCCACCATGTGGATACTGTTCAATAGGTGCACTTTGGTTTACTCAGCGATCTCAGCCCCTAGAATTACTGCCAGGAGCTAGGGAGGAGCATCCTTGGGCCTTGGAGCAGCCCAAATAGATGTTCTAAGCCCACTGCTGAAACAGCATTCACACCGGAGAAAAGAAGCCTTTCAGTGTGGGATGGAGGTTTCCTTTAGCTGCCAACAGCCCCTAGAATCTTCACCGTGTTACAGCCTAGTGCATGCAATCAGCTCCCATGACATTCATCCAGAACACCTCAGAGGCATGTCCAGATGCCTAAAAGGGCAAGCTTTATTTCCTGAGACGTTCACATCACCCTGAACTGAAGCAAATGCAATGTTGATGCGTTCCAAGAAATGACCTGGGTTCTGCATATTTCCTGTCTGATGCAGACTTGACCCCGAGGGCTCTACCTCACATGGGTGTGGTCAGCAGCCCAAAGGACAGGAAACAGATTACACAGGTCCCCTCAGAGGAACAAGGGGGTGGCGCAGAGAATCCCCAGGTCCCACACAAATATATATGGACACTGGATAAATGTTTGATGAGTGAGCGAGTGAATGAAGAATGAATAAGCAGGCTTTCTGACAGTGACTGTTGAAGCTTCTTAGAATTTTACTTTCAAGAAAAAAAATCAGCCCAGGGCTTCTCTGGTGGTACAGTGGATAAGAATCCACCTGCCAGTGCAGGGGACACAGGTTCGATGCCTAGTCGGGGAAGATTCCACACGCCACAGGGCAGCTAAGCCCGTGAAACACAACTATTGAGCCCGTGTGCTGCAGCTGCTGAAGCCCACAAGCCCTAGAGCTCATGCTACACAAGAGAGGCCGCCTCAGTGAGAAGCCCGAGCACCACAACCAAGAGCGCCAGCAAAGACGCAGCATAACCAGATAAATACATAAATGTGAAAAATCAACCCAGATCACCCACAGCTTTACAAGGAGAGCTGATTTACAATGTCATGTAAGTGTCGGGTGTACAGCATAGCAATTCAGTTTATGTGTGTGTGTGTGTGTGAGGTATCAGGTCTTTCCCAAATTCTGCCATCTTGATTAGTGAAATTCTATTCAGTTTCATTCAACACAAAGCTATGAGGTATCAGGTCTTTCCCAAATTCTGCCATCTTGATTAGTGAAATTCTATTCAGTTTCATTCAACACAAAGCTATGAGGTATCAGGTCTTTCCCAAATTCTGCCATCTTGATTAGTGAAATTCTATTCAGTTTCATTCAACACAAAGCTATGAGGTATCAGGTCTTTCCCAAATTCTGCCATCTTGATTAGTGAAATTCTATTCAGTTTCATTCAACACAAAGCTATGAGGTATCAGGTCTTTCCCAAATTCTGCCATCTTGATTAGTGAAATTCTATTCAGTTTCATTCAACACAAAGCTATGAGGTATCAGGTCTTTCCCAAATTCTGCCATCTTGATTAGTGAAATTCTATTCAGTTTCATTCAACACAAAGCTATGAGGTATCAGGTCTTTCCCAAATTCTGCCATCTTGATTAGTGAAATTCTATTCAGTTTCATTCAACACAAAGCTATGAGGTATCAGGTCTTTCCCAAATTCTGCCATCTTGATTAGTGAAATTCTATTCAGTTTCATTCAACACAAAGCTATGAGGTATCAGGTCTTTCCCAAATTCTGCCATCTTGATTAGTGAAATTCTATTCAGTTTCATTCAACACAAAGCTATGAGGTATCAGGTCTTTCCCAAATTCTGCCATCTTGATTAGTGAAATTCTATTCAGTTTCATTCAACACAAAGCTATGAGGTATCAGGTCTTTCCCAAATTCTGCCATCTTGATTAGTGAAATTCTATTCAGTTTCATTCAACACAAAGCTATGAGGTATCAGGTCTTTCCCAAATTCTGCCATCTTGATTAGTGAAATTCTATTCAGTTTCATTCAACACAAAGCTATGAGGTATCAGGTCTTTCCCAAATTCTGCCATCTTGATTAGTGAAATTCTATTCAGTTTCATTCAACACAAAGCTATGAGGTATCAGGTCTTTCCCAAAGTCTGCCATCTTGATTAGTGAAATTCTATTCAGTTTCATTCAACACAAAGCTATTAAGCACTGACAGTGAGACAGATGTCATGCTAAGAAGTGGAGATTCGAAGATGAACAAAGCAGGAGGTAGCCACAATAGAGTAGGAAGACCCTGAGCTCACCTTCTCCCATGGGTGCACCAAAATTATAGCTATTTACACAACAACTGTTGATGAACATGACCTAAAGACTAGCAGAAGATCTCCTGCAACTGAAGATATAAAGAAGGAACCACAGCTAGACAAGTAGGAGGGGGCAGAGACGCCGTGTAGTCAAAACTCACATACTCGGGCAGGCTTCCCACAAACTCGGGGACAATCAGGATTTCAGAGCTTCCTCCAAAGGGCGAGGGGTCTGAGTCCCACATGGGCTGGGAATCCTACACTAAGAAGTGAGCCTGCAGAGTGTCTGGCTTTGAAGGCAAGCGGGCTTGCATTCAGGAGGGCTGGAGAGCTGTGGACACTACATAATGACCCAACAGTCAATCCAAGAAGAAGATATAACAACTGCAAGTATACATGCACCCAGCACAGGAGCACCTCAGTTTATCGGCAAATATTAAGAGATGTAAAAGGAGAAGTTGACAGTAACACAGTAATAGTGGCAGACTTTAACCTCCCACTAACATCAATGGACAGATCATCCAGACAGATAATAAAGATGTGCAAGTGAAGTCGCTCAGTCGCGTCCGCCTCTTTGCAACCCATGGAGTGTAGCCCACTAGGCTCCTCCATCCATGGGAATATTCCAGGCAAGAATCCTGGAGTGGGTGGCCATTTCCTTCTCCAGGGGATTTTCCTGACCCAGGGATCGAACCCAGATCTCCCGCATTGCAGGCAGACTCTTTATCTGCAGGAGCCACAGTGGAACCCCCTTAATAAAGATACATTGTACTTAAATAACAGAGCAAATAGAAGTGACCCTAGTGGTAAAGAACCCGCCAGCCAACGCAGAATATATGAGATATGCGTTCAGTGCCTAGGTTAGGAAGCCCCGCTGAAGGAGGAAACGGCAACCCACTTCAGTATTCTTGCCTGGAGACTCCCAAGGACAGAGGAGCCTGATGGGGTTGCAAAATGTGAGCCACGACTTAGCGAGTGAGCAAACACGCAAGGAGAGAGGCACGAGTTACGGCCGGAACTGGGAGAATTGTGCCAGAGAAGGCGAGGAGCAGTTGTGGGTGCAGAAAAGCAGGGGGCAGCAGGAAACTCCTGAGAAAAGTGGGGGTTTTAAGAAACGCTGCAATGAGTTTAGAAACGTAAAGGGGGAAACCCCTCTGAACTATTGGCCAGAGTGTGCTTTTCAGGACGCCTCCAGCCCAGCATCAAACCCCAGCCCTGCCCGCTCCGCGCACGTGCGTCTGAGGGGCGGGGCCCGCTCACCTGCCCGCGGGCCCTTTATTTGGGCGATGCGAGGCCCGGACCTCGGCGGGAGCGGCTTCGGACAGGAGAAAGGTAGGAGAGGGGGCCTTTAAACACTCTGGGTACCCTTGGGTAGGGAAGACGGGAGGGCTGCAGGCTGGGCCCGTTTTAAATGCGGGACGTTTGTCTGAAGACGGGAGAGGCCTAACAGGCAGGAAGCTCCTGGATGCGGCGCCCAGGAGCGGCCTCGGGTTTGCAAATATCCTTTCCTGTCGGTCCAGCCCCACGTGTCGCCCTCAAGGCACAGGAGACGCTCAGAGAACGCGCCGTCCACCCTGCCCTCGGTCTACAGCGTCCCCGGCCTGTCCCGGCGTTTAGGACCGTGGGAAACTGAACGCGCTTGGAAACTCCCAGGTGGGGGATCGAAGACCTTTCCGGAGCCTTAAAACATGGGAACAATAAAACAATTCTTAGTTCCTAAATGGAGACTAAGATAATGCAACGGAGTTTTTGTCTTAATATTTAATTTTGATTCTAATTGAAATCTCAAACGTCATCCTTCAGAAATAATCTGGGAAGCCCCAATTTGTCGGCACCCTAGGTCTGGGTCTACGCTCAGCTGATGGGTAAGTTTTTGAGTGGCAGGTGCCGTGTGGGTGGAGACACAGAAAGGGTAAAGCCTCAGTGCGGAAAATCGGGAGCATGGCTGAGCCAGCACGGGCCAACCCAGGTGGAGGTCGTTGTGATTTCTAAACTAGATCTAACTTCTGGCCTATTTGTTATTTTCTCTCTCGTAGCACAAAAGAGAGACACAAGCTTGTCTTAAGCACAAAATGTAAGACAAAATTTTCCCTGATAAGTCCTCTTGGAAGTATCCACTATGACAGAACATTAAAATATTTCAGGTCTATTTGTATTTCTCAACTTATTCCAGGTTATATTTCCAAAGTCCAGAGAATTGATAGAATAATCCTTATTACAGTAAGAATGGTTTTACTAGAACAACAGCAGTGTATCAGAAGCTAACACTTGCTGTGTACTTTCAGTTCAGTTGCTCAGTTGTGTCCAACTTTTTGCGCCCCCTGGACTGCAGCACGCCAGCCTTCCCTGTCCATCACTAACTCCCGGAGTTTACTCAAATTCATGTCCATCGAGTCGGTGATGCCATACAACCATCTCATCCTCTTTCATCCTCTTCTCCTCCTGCCTTCAGTCTTTCCCAGTATTGGGGTCTTTTCCAATGAGTCAGTTCTTCACATCAGGTGGCCAAAGTATTGGAGTTTCAGCTTCAGCATCAGTCCTTCCAGTGACTATTCAGGACTGATTTCCTTTAGGATAGACTGGTTGGATCTCCTGCAGTCCAAGGGACTTTCAAGAGTCTTCTCCAACACCACAGTTCAAAAACATCAATTCTTCAGCACTCAGCTTTCTTCACAGTCCAACTCTCACATCCATACATGACTGCTGGGATCTGTATTTTACGATTGACAAAGAATGGGATTTCCCAAATATCTTCTCAACTGAGCCTTGTATCAATTGTGTGATATAACAGTTACTACAAGTCTGGCAAATGAGTTAATGAGCCAACCTCCTTCACATTTTAACAGGGACTTTCTGGAGATGGGATTTCTTTATTTTTATTGTTTGTAATTAATTTTCTTTATTTTGTATTGGAGGATGGCCAATGAACAATGTTGTGATAGTTTCAGGTGGACAGCAAGAGGAATCAGTCATACCTATGCATGTACCCATTCTCTCCCAAACTCCCCTCCCCTCCAGGCTGCCACCTAACATTGAGCAGAGTTCCCTGTGCCACACAGTAGGTCCTTTTAGGTTATCCACTTTAAATATAACATTGTGTACCTGAACACCCCAAACTCCCTAACTATCTCTTCTTCCATCCTTCACTCCTGTCTACCATAAGTTCATCCTNAGGCTGCCACGTAACACTGAGCAGAGTTCCCTGTGCCACACAGTAGGTCCTTTTAGGTTATCCACTTTAAATATAACATTGTGTACCTGAACACCCCAAACTCCCTAACTATCTCTTCTTCCATCCTTCACTCCTGTCTACCATAAATTCATCCTCTGTGAGTCTCTTTGTTTTGTAAATAAGTTCATTTGTATGTCTTTTCTGATTCCACAAATAAGAGAGATCATATGTTTTTGCTTCTCTGACTTCCTTCACTCAATGTGACAGTTTCCAGGTCCATCCATGTTGCTGCACATGGCCTTATTTCACTCTTTTTGATGACCGAGTAATATTCCATTGTGTATGTATACTGCATCTTCATTCATTCTTCTGTCAGTGGACGTTTAGGTTGCTGCTGCTGCTGCTGCTAAGTCACTTCAGTCATGTCCGACTCTGTGTGACCCCATAGACGGCAGCCCACCAGGCTCCCCCGTCCCTGGGATTCTCCAGGCAAGAACACTGGAGTGGGTTGCCATTTCCTCCGAGTAATATTCCATTGTGTGTGTATACTGCATCTTCATTCTTCTGTCAGTGGACATTTAGGTTGCATCCGTGTATTGCCTATTGTAAACAGCACTGCAGTGAACATTGGGGTATGTGTTTTGGGGATGGAATTTCTTGACACCCAAGATCAAAGCATTGTTACAAATCATGATTTTAATTAACTTTTTTTCCTGAGGGCAAGGGAGACGCCTGGTTGGCAGGATAAAGAACTCGGTGTAAAAGGTATCAATATTCCTTTCTGTAGACTCCTCATTGTTTAAGGCCTAGAGTAGCTGTTACCTTCTCTGGGAGGCCTGCCTCACTGCCCAAGGAGCTTGCTTTGTTCTTGCACTTTCCTGTAATTCAGATGGTAAAGAATCTGCCTGCAACACAGGAGACCCGGGTTCAGTCCCTGGGTGGGGAAGATCCTCTGGAGAAGGAAATGGCAGCCCGCTCCAGTTTTGTTGCCTGGAGATCCCACGGACAGAGGACCCTGACAGGCTACAATCCGTGGGGTCACAGAAAGTTGGGCACGACTGAGCAACTAACGCTGCTCCTAGTCCCTGCTGCCGGAGGCACTTGATCAAAGCTTCTGTGTCTGTATCCTCCACAGACTACGTGTACATGAGTAGAATGCAATCCAGTGCTTCTAGCACAAAGTAGATTTCAGTAAAACTGACCCATGACTTAAATGAGTGAGTGAACTGATAGATGATTCCTAAGTGGGACCACGTCTGTGGGTTGATGATGTCTCACCAAGTCAGGATTTCTAAATTTAGCAAGGATTAATGAACTGGAGGATTAGGAGGGCTATAAAGTTTTAACTGAGAATCCTCTTAAGATCAAGTGTAGCTTGACATCAGCGCCCTGAAAGCAGCGTCTTTTGTAATGCTTCAAAATCTGAGTAACAATCTTAAGAAATATGCAGAAAATTATTAGACTATTAGACATGTCTAACAGTCCCTAGGAGGATGCCTAGCAATTCTGTCCTTCCCATAAACTAAGAAATTCATAAGGGATGGAATGCATTCTGTTAATCTTGTAAATGCTTGCAAACATTCTCAAAGGCAACCTCTTGTAGGCAAGGCTCCTGGCAACATTCTGGTAATTTCTTAAGTACTCAGTTCTGAAGAAGGCAAACATGGAGAGTGTCTTCTGATGCCGCTGCTAAAACACAGCGGTTATCCTTAGTGCTGATAAGCTGCTCATTAGCACGGACTCCACGTTACATGGAAAAGCTGCAGGCTCTCCTCGCTGATTAGCACGAGACCTCGTAAAAGGCTTCAACATCGACATTTGAGACATCTCTGTAGCTTCAAACATGTAATCAACAGAGTTCTTTATGGAAACCCAGCTGAAGTTCATACTTCACACCTTGGTACATTAATTTCACTCTGCCTTTATAACCCGAGTCCCACCTGTAGACATTTATTTGAAGATGGTTGGATGGCATCACTGACTCAATGAACATGAGTTTGAGTAAGCTCTGGGAGTTGGTGATGGACAGGGAAGCCTGGCATGCTGCGGTTCATGGGGTTGCAGAGTCGTGAGGGCCCACATGAGTAGGGCGGTAATAACACTTCTTTTAAAGAAAACTGCTCTGTGGAAAAGGTAGAGATTATGAAGAGTAATGATTTTACCTGAAGTATTAATAATTGCATCTTTTTCTGAATTCTTGCAAGAATTGACATTAAAAAAATAAAATTGACTTAAAACACTAGCAAAACAAGAGCACTTTCAGTGAAAAATATGCAGTTTTCTTTTTTGTTGACGTTACTGCTAGTTTCCTGAGTGATTCTTCTGTGTGAGCCTGGAAAACTGAAGGGGACCATTTTTATGCAAAGCATCTGGCACAAACGGCATCACATATCTCCTAGGATAGGGGATTTTTTGAAAAGAAGAATGAGGCGTTCGGTGTTTGGGGTTCCCAGTGGAAACCTTTGCTGTGCTTGCCAGTGTGAGCCTGCAGCTGGATGTATGCTCCTGCTACACCAGGAGGGGAGGAACTGGGGATTCAGACAGTTCATATTCATAGTAGACTCTTCAGTTCAAGCTAGGGGATAACAGAGCCTAACGTTGGATACCTTTTAACGTTTTCTCTCTTCACAAAAATCGCGTAAAGAATATTATTCACGGAACTTGGAGAGTATAGAAAACCGTCAAATGTCTTTAAACTTATTGTGAGATAATATTAATGAAAATGGGAAAAGCTAGCCTTGTAGGTTTTAAAAGTCAATAGAAAGGATCCCTAATCCTAACTAGTCCCTGGTAGCTCAGACAGTAAAGAGTCTGCTTGCAGTGCAGGAGACCCTGGTTCGATTCCTGGGTCAGGAAGATCCCCTGAGGAAGGAAATGGCAACCCACTCCAGTTTTCTTGCCTAGAAATTCCCATGGCTGGAGGAGCAGGCTACATACTATGGTGTTTCAAAGAGCCCAGCACTACTTCCCTTTCACTTTCACAATCCTAGCAAAGCAACAGACTCAGCGAAAGAACTCTACAGTTATTATTCACGGAACTTGGAGAGTATAGAAAACCGTCAAATGTCTTTAAACTTATTGTGAGATAATATTAGTGAAAATGGGAAAAGCTAGCCTTGTAGGTTGTAAAATTCAATAGAAAGGATCCCTAATCCTAACAAGTCCCTGGTAGCTCAGACAGTAAAGCCTCTGCTTGCAATGCAGGAGACCCTGGTTCGATTCCTGGGTCAGGAAGATCCCCTAAGGAAGGAAATGGCAACCCACTCCAGTATTCTTGCCTAGAAATTCCCATGGCTGGAGGAGCAGGCTACATACTATGATGTTTCAAAGAGCCCAGCACTACTTCCCTTTCACTTTCACAATCCTAGCAAAGCAACAGACTCGGCGAAAGAACTCTACAACTGTAATATTTGCAGCATCTATATGTAGCTTCCCTCTTGGCCCAAATGAAAGTTGTGTTTACTTAAAGTAGAAAGAAAATCAACCATGTCTATTTCAGATTTAGGATCAAGGGTATCCTGTCATAAAAGTGAAATTCCTGGAGGACTGGTGGGTTATGACAACACTTCCCTTTGACCCTTGGCCTAAGGCGAAGCTGGAGGAGGAAATGGCAACCCACTGCAGTATTCTTGCCTGGAAAATCCCATGGTCAGAAGAGCCTGGCAGGCTACGGCTGATGGGGTCACAAAGAGTTGGACATGACCGAGTGGCTAAGCACACAAGGCTAAGCTGGTCCCGTCTAGCCTGTGTTTCTGTCTTCTTCATCCATAGACTAATCTTCAGTCTGGAAGGGATGAAGGAAACATGGTTAAGAGTGAACTTTACATGTATGCAGATTGCCAGTTCCATATACATTATATTCCAAACTTCTTAAAGACCTTAAAATGCTTCATGATGCTATTTCAGTAGCACTTAGAGTAATCTCAAAGAATGGGACGGTCATCAGAAAGCTGGAGAAATGCAATCACTATTTGAATTTTTAAAAAATCTTTTTATATTAATCTTTTTAGAATAATATAACAAAATCCCTTAAACGTGTTACACAGCATCAGCGAAATTATCCACTCCTGTACTAGACCCCATTGTCTATAATGTAGCTATTGAGTTGGCCAAAAAGTTTATTCAGATTCTACCATAACCTGTTAGAAAAAACCCAAACAGACTTTTTGGCCAACTCACCGCTATGCTCATACTTTATTGCCTACAATGTATCTACTTTTTCCATCTTGTGAACTTTTGAAGTGAATCCAAAACATATTATTTTCATGTCTCCTTTTCAGTATATGTCTCTGAAAGAAGTTAATAATGTAGTGAAAATGTCAATATNTTGCCTATAATGTAGCTATTGGGTTGGCCAAAAAGTTTATTCAGATTCTACCATAACCTGTTAGAAAAAACCCAAACAGACTTTTTGGCCAACCCACCACTATGCTCATACTCTATTGCCTACAGTGTATCTACTTTTTCCATCTTGTGAACTTTGGAAGTGAATCCAAAACATATTATTTTCATATCTCCTTTTCAGTATATGTCTCTGAAAGAAGTTAATAATGTAATGAAAATGTCAATATTCTAACTAAAAAGTTGAACAATTTTTAAAATATTATCAATATCCAGTAAGCATGCAAATTTCCCATTATCCCATAAATGCTATAAATGGATTGATTTTATAGATTATTTGAATTAGAATGCAAATAAATCTGTGACAGAGATTTCTTAATTTCTTTTTCCTTTTACATGCTTTTTTCAGATTCTTTTCCCTTAAAGGTTGTTACAAAATATTGAGTGTAGTTCCTGTGCTGTACAGTAAGTCCTTGTTGGTTATCTATTTTGTATATAGTTGTGTCTAAGCTAATCCCAAACCGTAATTTATCCCACTCCCCTCCTCCTGCTTTACCCTTTGGTAATTATAGGTTTGTTTCCTGTGTCTGTGGATATATTTGCTATGTAAATAAGCACATTTGTATCTTTTTTAAGATTCCACATATAAGCAATATCATGATATTTATCTTTGTCTGTATGGATTACTTTACTAAGAATGATAATCTCTAAATCCATCCACATTACTACAAATACCATTATTTCCTCCTTTTTAAGGCCTGAATAGTATTCCATTCCATCCTGAGTAGTATTCCGTTCCAATGGAATAGTAGTATTCATTGTATATGTGTGTGTATATATATATACGCACACATGCTGTACATATACACACACATGCTGTGCTTAGTCTCTCGGTCATGTTTGACTCTGAGACCCCATGGACTTTTGCCTGCCAGGCTCCTCTGTTCATGGGGATTCTCCAGGAAAGAATATTGGAGTGAGTTGCCATCCCCTTCTCCAGGGAATATTCCCAACCTAGGGATCGAGCCCAGGTCTCGGGTATTGCTGGTGGGTTCCTTACCAGCTGAGCCACCCATGTGCTCCCGCACATCAACCAGCAGACATTTAGGCTGTCTCTGTGGCTTGGCTATTGTAAATAGCGCTGCAGTGAACACTGGGGTATGTGTATCTTTTCAGATAGCTTTCCGCAGATCTGTGCCGAGGACTGGGATTGGCAGGTCATATGATAACTGTGTTTAGCTTTTGAAGAAACCACCATACTGTTTTCCCTAGTTCCTGCACCAACTTACATTCCCACCAGCGGTTAAGTTTTTTTTAATTGTCAGCTTTCGTCTCTGTCTCTACTTCTTTCGCCCTCTTTTATGTCTTGCTTTTGTTACATGGTTAAAGAAACAGAGATGGGTTTACATTCTTGAACAGCTCCTTCTGTCTTTTCTAGTAATATATATCCTGAACACTGATAGTTGGATCTAGAGTTTTGATCAGATTTGGGGTAGATATGTTTCCAAGACAATTTCATGGGTGGAGCATTGTTTATCAGAAGGCAAAAAATGTCTAATTTTCTCTTCTGTGATGTTAGCAAGAATTAATGCTCAAATCTTAGTTCAGGTAGTTCATTAGGGAAGAACATGACAATAGTCTAGCTCTGTTCTTTCTTCTTTATTTATTAGTGGAAATACTATTGTAAAGTGAAACTTCCTCTGATAAACTCATATGTTATCCAGTGGTGTGATAGTGTAGTAAAGGCAGGATAGATATTTGATTCTCTTCATGTTCCCATTTCCAAAATAATGAGTTTAGTTCCTAGTATATTCTGATGATGATCAATTAACTCTTTTTTGAGTATTATAATAAATTCATGGGAATAAATGTCTGTCAGTCATCTGAGTTAAATTCACCCATTCCAGTCCATTTTAGTTCACTGATTCCTAGAATGTCGACGTTCACCCTTGCCATCTCTTGTTTGACCACTTCCAATTTGCCTTGATTCATGGACCTGACATTCCAGGTTCATATGCAATATTGCTCTTTATAGCATCGGACCTTGTTTCTATCACCAGTCACATCCACAGCTGGATATTGTTTTTGCTTTGGCTTCATCCCTTCATTCTTTCTGGAGTTATTTCTCCACTGATCTCAACCCACTCTAGTNCAGTCCATTTTAGTTCGCTGATTCCTAGAATGTCGACATTCACTCTTGCCATCTCTTGTTTGACCACTTCCAATTTGCCTTGATTCATGGACCTGACATTCCAGGTTCCTATGCAATATTGCTCTTTACAGCATCAGACCTTGCTTCTATCACCAGTCACATCCACAACTGGGTATTGTTTTTGCTTTGGCTCCATCCCTTCATTCTTTCTGGGGTTATTTCTCCATTGATCTCTTGTAGCGTATTGGGCACCTACCAACCTGGGGAGTTCCTGTTTCAGTATCCTGTCATTTTGCCTTTTCATACTGTTTATGGGGTTCTCAAAGCAAGAATACTGAAGTGGTTTGCCATTCCCTTCTCCAGTGGACCACATTCTGTCAGACCTCTCCACCATGACCCACCCATCTTGGGTTGCCCTGCGGGCATGGCTTAGTTTCATTGAGTTAGACAAGGCTGTGGTCCTAGTGTGATTAGATTGACTAGTTTTCTGTGAGTATGGTTTCAGTGTGTCTGCCCTTTGATGCCCTCTTGCAACAACTACCATCTTACTTGGGTTTCTCTTACCTTGGACGTGGGGTATCTATCTCTTCATGGCTGCTCCAGCACAGTGCAGCCGCTGCTCCTTACCTTGGACAAGGGGTATCTCCTCACCACCACCTCTCCTGATCTTGAACATGGAGTAACTCCTCTCGGCCCTCCTGCACCCGCGCAGCCTCCGCTCCTATGATCTGCTTTCTCTTATGTGTCCTATACTTAAATTGTGGTTACATTGCACCTCATGCTACATTCCTCAGTTTATTTCTTATCTTTCTAAGTCCTGTTTGTCCCTAGCATCTTAAGATCACTATCTCCTAAAAGGCTTATAGCTATTCTTAATTATTCCTAAACACTAAACTCAACAAACTTCTTTTGCCATAAATATTTCCCTCACAAACAGGTCTCAGATAACAATCCTTTCCATGCCCTCAAGCTGCAGCCTATGAGCTAATCCTGGGATGTGCTTTGTAAAGATCCGTAAACAAATGTCAGTGGTTACTTTATAGATTATTTTCTGGGCACAACTGCAGAAGGCTTTGTGCTTTCTCATGCTTCTCTCAAGCACCTTAACATTATTTCCAGCCAACCCAACAGAAGAAAGGAAAGAACAAGTCGTAATCACAAGGCCTAACTCCTTCATCCCAGGGCTGTGCCTGCAGGACAAGGAGAGAGAGTTGGGGCCCATGCCTACATTTTGTCAGTAGTGCCTAACGTGGCTCCTGACAGCAAATAAAGGCAAAACTGATGTTTTCCACAATGGGTAACAGAAACCAGTTAAACCTCTATTGGATTTAATTTACATATCTATAAACAAGAATTATTTTGCATTATTACTTTTTTCTTTTTTAAATTGTGGTATAGTTGACTTATAATGTTTTAGTTTCAGGTGTATAATACAGCAACTAGTTATATATATATGAATGTATATATTTTAGATTTTTCATGTTGTATGCCTTTATTTTTTTGTTTTTTATTTTTTTAATATAAATTTATTTATTTTAATTGGAGGCTAATTACTTTACAATATTGTATTGGTTTTGCCATACGTTGGCATGAATCTGCCACAGCTGTACATGTGTTCCCCATTCTGAACCCCCCTTCCCATTTCCCTCCCCATCCCATCCCTCTGGGTCATCCCAGTGCACCAGCCCTGAGCACCCTGTATTGAACCTGGACTAGCAATTTGTTTCACATATGATAATATAAATGTTTCAATGCCATTCTCCCAAATGATCCCACCCTCACCCTCTCCCACAGAGTCCAAAAGACTGTTCTATACATCTATGTCTCTTTTGATGTCTCGCATACAGGGTTATTGTTACCATCTTTCTAATTTCCATATATATGTGTTAATATACATCTGGTCCCATCATTTCATGGCAGATAGATGGGGGAACAATGGAAACAGTGTCAGACTTTATTTTGGTGGGCTCCAAAATCACTGCAGATGGTGACTGCAGCCATGAAATTAAAAGACTCTTACTCCTTGGAAGGAAAGTTATGACCAACTTAGATAGCATATTGAAAACCAGAGATATTACTTTGCCAACAAAGGTCCATCTAGTCAAGGCTATGGTTTTTCCAGTGATCATGTATGGATGTGAGAGTTGGACTGTGAAGAAAGCTGAGCACCGAAGAATTGATGCTTTTGAACTGTGGTGTTGGAGAAGACTCTTCAGAGTCCCATAGACTGCAAGGAGATCCAACCAGTCCATCCTAAAGGAGATCAGTCCTGGGTGTTCATTGGAGGCACTGATGCTGAAGCTGCAACTCCAGTACTTTGGCCACCTCATGCGAAGAGTTGACTCATTGGAAAAGACCCTGATGCTGGGAGGGATTGGAGGCAGGAGGAGAAGGGGACGACAGAGGATGAGATGGCTGGATGGCATCACTGACTCGATGGACATGAGTTTGAGTGAACTCTGGGAGTTGGTGATGGACAGGGAGGCCTGGCGTGCTGCGATTCATGGGGTTGCAAAGAGTCAGACACGACTGAGCAACTGATCTGAACTGATACTGTATTGGTGTTTTTCTTTCTGGCTTACTTCACTCTGTATAATAGGCTCCAGTTTCATCNAGTTGGTGATGGACAGGGAGGCCTGGCGTGCTGCAATTCATGAGGTCACAAAGAGTCGGACATGACTGAGTGACTGAACTGAACTGAACTGAAAAATCCTCTGTGCTCTGTCTATCCATCTCTGCCCACCACCACCCCTGCCCCCAGCAGGCTTTTTATCATCTCCATAGTTTTTGCCCTTTCTAGAATGTCATAAAGTTGAAATCGATAGTATACAGCTGCCTCGGATTGGCTTCCTTCACTTCACAATGTACCTTTAAGGCTCTCTCATGGTTTTTCATGGCTTGATAACTTTTTTAAGCCGTGGAATAATATTCCATGGTCTGGATGTACCACAGCTTATTTGCCCATTTGCTTTCTGAAAGACTTCTTGTTTACTTCCCAAGTTTGGGCAGTTATGAATAAAGCTACTATAAATATCAGTGTGCAGGTTTTTGTGTCATCTTAAGCTTTCAACTCCTTTGAATAAAAACCAAGGAGTGCAATAATTGGATCTTATGATAAGCGTATATTTAGATTTGTAAGACCCACCAAACTGTCTTCCCAAGTGGCTGTATATTTCTATTCCCACCAGCACTGTGAGAAAAAGTTCCTGTTGCTTCACATCCTTGTCAGCATTTGGTACTGTCAGTGTTTGGAATTTTGGCCATTCGAATAGATGTGTAGTGGTGTCAAATGTTTGTCTGAATTTGCATTTCCCTGGTAACATGTGATGCAGAACATCATTTCATATACTTATTTGCCATCTGTATATCTTCTTTGGTGAGGTGTCTATTTAGGTATTTGGCCCATTTTAAAAACGATTGCTTTTGCATGGCATGTGGGATGTTAGTTCCCTGGCCAGGGATTGAATCTATATCCTCTGCAGTGGAAGCGTGGAGTCTTAACCACTGGACCACCAGGAAAATCTGGATTGTTTTCTTATTGTTGAATTATGAGTTCTTCATATACTTTGGATAAATGTTGCTTTATCAGGATATGTCTTTTGCAAATATTTACCCCAGTCTGTGACTTATTTTCTGTTAATAATTTTGTCATTATGTTGTGCAGAAAAGAAGTTTTTAATTTTTAAAAAATAATTTTGATTTCTTTTTTATTGGGCTGAGTTTTCATTGCTGTGCAGGCATTTTCTCTAGTTGCAGCAAGCAGGGGCTTCTCTCTACTTGCAGGGCACGGGCTTCTCATTGAGGTAGCTTCTCTTGTGCAGAGCATGAGCTCTAGAGTGTGTGGGTTGCAGTAGTTGTGGCAGTAGTAGTAGTAGTAGTAGTAGTAGTAGTTGAGCTCAGTAGTTTCAACTCCTGGGCTCTGTAACACAGGCTCAGTAGTTGTGCATGGGCTTAGTTGCTTTGAGACCTGTAGGATCTTCCCAGACCAGGGATCGAACCTGTGTCTCCTGCATTGGCAAGCAGATTCTTTACCACTGAACCACTTAGAAGTTTTTACTTTTAATGAACTCCAGCTTATCAATTATTTCTTTCATGGATCATGTCTTTGATAGTGTTTAAAAAGGATTCACCATACTTGAAGTGGGCTTCCCTGATAGCTCAGACAATAAAGAAAGACCTGGGTTTGATCCCTGGGTCAGGAAGATCCCCTGGAGAAGGGAATGGCTACCCACCCCCAAATTTCTGCCTGGAAAATTCCAAGGACAGAGGAGCCTGGCAGGCTACAGTCCATGGGATTGCAAAGAGTCAGACATGACTGAGTAACTAACTCTTTCACTTTTCATACCCAAAATAGTCAGATTTTTTCCTGGTTATTTTCTAGGAATTTTACATTTAGATATAATCCATTGTGGAAAGTGTAAAATCTGTGTCTAGAGTCTTTTTTTTTTTTTTTGAGACTGTCCAGTTGTTCCAGTGCTATTTGTTGAAGAAACTATCTTTGCTCCATTGTATTTCCTTTGCTCCTTTGTCAAAGATCGGACTGTATTTATGGGGATCTATTTCTGGGTTCTCCATTCTGTTCATTGATCTATTTGTCATTTCTCTCGCCAGTGCCACACCGTCTTCATTAGTATACATCTTGAAGATGGGTAGGGTCAGTCCTCCAGCTTTGTTCTTCTCCTTCAGTATTGTTGGTTATTCTGGGTCTTTTGCCTCTCCATATAAGCTTTATTTATTTTTTAAATTTTTAATTGGAGGATAATTGCTTTACAATGTATGTTGGTTTCTACCATACAACATGAATCAGCCATAAGTGTACATATGTCTCCTCCCTCTAGAACCTCCCTCCTACCCCACCCCATCCCATCGCTCTAGGTTGTCACAGAGCGTTGGATTGAAATCCCTGTGTTACATGGCAACTTCCCACTAGTTACCTGATTTACAGATGGCAATGTGTATGTTTCAATGCTACTCTCTCAATTTGTCCCACCCTCTTTTTCTCTCACTGTGTCCACAAGTCTGTTCTCTGTGTCACATAAACTTTAGAGTAAGTTTGTCAATGTCTACAAAGTAACTTTCTTGGATTTTGATTGGTTGCATTGAATCTGTAGAACAAGTTGGGAAGAACTGACATATTAGCAACATTGATTCTTCCTGTCCATGAACACGAAATATTTCTCCATTTATTTATTTATTTGACTTCATCAGAGTTTTGTAATTTTTCTCATAAAGCTCTTGTATATATGCTGTTAGATTTATACCTAAGTATTTCATTTGGGGGGTTTGCTAATGTCAGTGATAATGTTTTTGTTTTTTTTTTCTAAATTCTGTTTTTTCATTGTTAGTATATAAGAAAGCAATTGACTTTATGTTAAATGTATAACTTGTAGCCTTGCTACAGTCATTTATTAGTTCTAGGATTTTTATGTTTGTTTTGTCAAGTCTTTCAGATTTTCTACATAGATAATCATGTCATGTGCAAGCAAAGACAGTTTTGTCATCCTTCCCAATCTGAGAACCTTTATTTCCTTCTCTTGCCGTATTGCCTTATCAAGGACTTCTGTTTCACGGTGTGGAAACAGAGTGGTGAGAGGGGACATCCTTGCCTTCTACCTGATCTTGGTGGGAAAGATTCAAGTTTCTCTCCATTAAGTATGATGTTGTTGTTGTTTGGTTGCTGATTCATGTCCAGCTCTTTTGTGATCGCATGGACTGTAGCCCACCAGGTTTCTCTGTCCATGGGATGTCCCAGGCAAGAATACTGGAGTAGGTTGTCATTTCCTTCTCCAGGAGATTTTCTTGGCCCAGAGATCAAACTCACATCTCCTGTGAATTCTTTACTGCTGAGCCATCAGGGAAGCCCAAGTATAATGTTAGGTATCAGTTTTTTGGTAGATATTCTTTATCACATTGAGAAAGTTCCATTCTGTTTCTAGTTTACTTAGAGGCTTCTTTTTTTTAAATCATGAAAGGCTGTGGGATTTGGTCAGATGCATGTCTGTTCATGAGGCCTGTAGTTTTCTTGTAATGTCTTTGTCTATTTTGGTATTTAGGAAATGCTGGTCTCATAGAACGAGTTAGGGAATATTTTCTCTGCTTCTATCCTCTGAAAAAGATTGTAGAAAATTGACATAATTCCTTACTTAAATGTTTGGTAAGAATTTACCGGTGTACCCATCTGGACTTGGTGTTTTCTGTTTTGGAAGGTAACTAATTGTCAAGTCAATTTCTTTAATAGATATAGGCCTATTCAGATTGTCTATTTTTTCTTATTGGAGTTTTGGCAGATTGTGTATTTCAAGGAATTGGTCCATTTCATCTAGGTTAACAAATTTGTGGAGCTAGAGTTTCCTTTATTATCCTTTTAATGTCTATGTGATCTGTAGTGATATCCACTCTTTTACTTCTAATATTAGTAATTTTTAGTAATTTCCTTTTTTCTTAATTTTTTCTTAGTAGTCTGCCTAGAGTCTTGTCAATTTTATTGATTTTTTTGGCTTTATTTTCTCTATTGATTTTCTATTTTTGGTTTCATTCATTTCTGCTCTAATACTTATCATTCTTTTCTTCGTTTACTTTGAATTAAATTACCCTTCTTTTTTCTAGTTTCCTAAGATTGAATCTTAGGAAATTCAGTTCAGTCAAATTTCCTGATTCCTAATGAATCTTAGATTATGGATTTTATATCTTTCTTCTTTTCTAATAAACATATTCAGTGTCATGAATTTCCTTCTAAAGACTACTTTTGTTCCATCAGATAATTTTGACAAGTTGTCCTTTCACTTTTAATTAAAAATATTTAAAATTTTATCTTGAGATTTTTTTCTTTGATCTATATGAATTAAGAAGCATGCTGTTTAATCTACATGTATTTTGGATTGTCTTTCCATTGCTGAAACTTCTAGTTTAATTCCATTGCAGTCTGAGAACAGACACTGCATGATTTCTATCCTTTTAAATTTATGTGGATGTATTTTGTGACCCAGAATGTGGTATATCTTGGTGAATGTTCTATGTGACCATGGGAAAAAAATGTGTATTCTAATTTGTTGGATGAAGTAGTCTATTGATGGGATCGTTCATTGGTTGTGAGGTTACTTGGCAAAAGTTAGAGTTGTGCAGCTTATATATTAATAAACCAGGCTACTAGTTAATGTGGTTTGTTCATCTCTAACCACTTGCTCAGTTTTGGCTTTTTTCTCTGCTTCTCCATGTCACTGGGCACATGGTGCCTTCTGGTGGGAGACCTGTCAGTATAGGGATCTGGGAAGGCGATGATGCCTGAGTCCTGGAGAAGGACATCGAGAGGGCAGGTCTGGGTTCACATCCTGCCTCAGCCACTTGCTAGCAGCATGGCCTTGGGAAAAGCGCTGATTCTTATCCTGTCTCAGATGGTGCATCCAGTGCCATATAGGGTGGTTGATGATGCTGAAATGAGGCGATGCACGAAAAGCACGAACACGACACATGCTAGTTATTATCCTGAGGAAAGCAGAAGGGTTAGATTAGGGGGACAGACCTTGGGTTCCAGACTGATTACCAGTGTTTGGGGATTTATTTATCTCTGGCCTGAGGCAGTCACTAAACAGAAGTACTAGGGGAGGGATCTGGGTGTGAGCTATCTATTCAGTTCAGTTTAGTCGCTCAGGCATGTCTGACCCTTTGCGACCTGATGAATCACTATATGCCAGGCCTCCCTTTCCATCACCAGCTCCCGGAGTTCACTCAAACTCATGTCCATCGAGTCAGTGATCCCATCCAGCCATCTCATCCTCTATCGTCCCCTTCTCCTCCTGTCCCCAATCCCTCCCAGCATCAGGGTCTTTTCCAATGAGTCAACTCTTCGCATGAGGCGGCCAAAGTACTGGAGTTTCAGCTTTAGCATCACTCCTTCCAAAGAACACCCAGGACTGACATCCTTCAGAATGGACTGGTTGGATCTCCTTGCAGTCCAAGGGACTCTCAAGAGTCTTCTCCAACACCACAGTTCAAAAGCATCAATTCTTCGGCGCTCAGCTTTCTTCACAGTCCAACTCTCACATCCATACATGACCACTGGAAAAACCATAGCCTTGACTAGACGGACCTTTGTTGGCAAAGTAATGTCTCTGCTTTTGAATATGCTATCTAGGTTGGTCATAACTTTTCTTCCAAGGAGTAAGCGTCTTTTAATTTCATGGCTGCAGTCACCATCTGCAGTGATTTTGGAGCCCCAAAAAATAAAGTCTGACACTGTTTCCACTGTTTCCCCATCTATTTCCCATGAAGTGATGGGACCGGATGCCATGATCTTCGTTTTCTGAATGTTGAGCTTTAAGCCAACTTTTTCACTCTCCTCCTTCACTTTCATCAAGAGGCTTTTTAGCTCCTCCTCACTTTCTGCCATAAGGGTGGTGTCATCTGCATATCTGAGGTTATTGATATTTCTCCTGGCAATCTTGATTCCAGCTTGTGCTCCTTCCAGCCCAGCGTTTCTCATGATGTACTCTGCATATAAGTTAAATAAGTAGGGTGACAATATACAGCCTTGATGTACTCCTTTTCCTATTTGGAACCAGTCTGTTGTTCCATGTCCAGTTCTAACTGTTGCTTCCTGACCTGCATACAGATTTCTCAAGAGGAAGGTTAGGTGGTCTGGTATTTCCATCTCTTTCAGAATTTTCCACAGTTTATTGTGATCCACACAGTCAAAGGCTTTGGCATAGTCAATAAAGCAGAAGTAGATGTTTTTCTGGAACTCTCTTGCTTTTTTGATGATCCAGCGGATGTTGGCAATTTGATCTCTGGTTCCGCTGCCTCTTCTAAAACCAGCTTGAACATCTGGAAGTTCACGGTTCACATATTGCTGAAGCTTGGCTTGGAGAATTTTGAGGATCACTTTACTCGTGTGTGAGATGAGTGCAATTGTGCCAACCTACTACATAAGAGTTTTTCAAGTGTCTCCATCATAGCTTGTCTGCTAACAGATGACTGGCCAAAGAAAATCACATAAGTGAGCCCAACAGGAAAAGATGTGGAGAGATGTCCCGCCCCAGTGTCAGGGTAATCAAGCCCTATGGCCAAAATCAATATATGACTCCCTTAGAAGAAAGGCAGGCAGAAGAAATATTTCTGAAGAGTTATCTAATCGACCACAAATAAAGATGGCTGCTTTGAAGTCTTGCATTTAGGCATGACTTAATAAAGAGCCCAGATGTGGAATAATAAAACCTAGTGATAATTCAAAATCAGTCTTTTGCCAGCCACAGTGCTGCTGGGGAAGCCTGTCTGCATTCCATTTAGCACATGCATTGTTCTGAGCATTGTGGGGAAAATAAAAAATGAACATGATGTCTTCTACCAAGCAGCCTTCAACTGGAAGGAGAGACAGTTATCTGTTTTAAAAAGTTACTGTAACGAAAAGTCAAATGTCACAAGAATTATGGACGGGAACAAAGTGTGATGCGTACAAAAAGGTAGTCAGGAAGAATTCCTCTGCTAGGTGACCACTTAGAGATCAAGTACCAAAAGTAGAGCATGCTGAGGCTAATTTAAGAAGAAAGGGATTTATAGGAAATTAAAGACTTACATAATTATCGAAGGGCTGAAAAGATACATTTCAAAGTGCTGCCCCAGAACTGGGCCACTCCGGGTACTGCTGCTCCTGCCTGAGCCTGGAGTGGCCTGTTTAATTGTGAGTCTGCCAACACCAGAACCAGTTGTCCCACCGTGAACTTTCCAGCAAAAGTGGATCCCTACCATTATGCCTCTTCTCCCAATCAGTTCTAAAATGATGACTTATATGCGTGCCTCTGATTAGCAGTCACACCAGACACCCTGGCTGCAAGGAAGTCTTGGAAATGTACAAGCATCTTCAGTATAGGAGTGGACTTTATTGAGAAGGAGGTTGGGTGATGCTGAATGAATCCTGAACGTCTTCTACAGGAAGTTCAAGGAAGACGTCACTGAGAGAGTGACATTGATACCAGGACTTAGAAAGTGCTGCCTGTAGCAAAGATAACATAGTATTCTGTTTATAAATTGTAAAGCAGCAAGCAAATATAAAGAAGGCTTGCTTTATGGACTTCCAATGGAGTCCTCTTGAATGGGGTCACCATGGAGAACTTTTTCTTAGAAACGAGAATCTGGAATCTAGGTGTGACTTCTCCCACCAAATCTGCATGTTCATAGAAGTCCTATATTTATTTTTCCATAACAGTTTTTGAGCTTTTACACTTTTTTATCTTTAAAAATAAAGATCAGAGAGGAAATAAATAAAATACAGATCAAAAAACAACAGGAAAAAATCAATAAAACCTGACCTCTAATCTTTATTATTTCCTTCCTTCTGCTGACTTTAGAGGTTTTTGTTTTGTTTTGTTTTGTTTTTTTGTTCTTTTTCTAATTATTTTAGGTTGTAAGTTAGGTTGTTTATTTGAGACTTTTCTTGTTTCTTAAGGAAGGCCTGTATCACCATAAACTTCCCTCTTAGGCTTGTTTTTGCTATGTATGGTTGTGTTTTCATTGTCATTTGTCTCAAAATATTTTTAAATTTCTAATTTGATTTCACTGTTGACTCACAGTTTTTTAGTGACGTGTTGCTCAGTCTTCATATAACTGTTTCTTTCTCCTTTTTCTTTCTGTGATAAATTTCTAGTTTCATGCAGTTGTGACCAGAACACATGCTTGAAATAATTTCTGTCCTCTTAAATTTGTTGAGAGTTGTTTGGGGCCCTATTTATTTCGGTCTTTTCTATGAAGTAAATTCTATTGTTATCCTCAGAGAAGGTAAGTTACATGTGGACCATCACACATTAATTAGTCTCTTAGTTAGCAACAGAGCTAGTCTAACCCTAAAGTTCTTAAGTCCAGGCACCATGGCTCTCAGAAAAAAGGAAGGAAGCAAAACAAAGGGCAAAGTGTAGGTAGTGAAGCTTGGGCAAAAGGCAGATCTGGAAGAGGCTGCTGAGAGGGGTCCCCGAGGAAAATCATCAGCCAGAAGGGACTCTGCAGGCAGCTGGACCCCCGAGGAAAATCATCAGCCAGAAGAGACTCTGCAGGCAGCTGGACCAAGTTTCGCCAAGGAAAGGGCTGCACTTGGGAAGAGGAAACCTTTGGTGCAGGCAGCTGACAACGCTTGATAGTTTGTAACATGTTGAATAAGCATTACTTTAAAATGCAAAGAATTTTGGCTGGAGTCAAAGCTTGAGGTTCAAGTGGTTGTTGGGAGGGAAGTGCTTTGATGTCATCTTCAGACTTAGCTTGGCTCTCGGTTCTGCCAGTAATGAGCTATGAGACCTTGGGACAAGCCACCGCATCTTGCCAAGTCTCATCTGTAAAGTGGCCTTAATAATGCCGACTCACGGAATTGTTGAGAAGACAAATTTGAGATAATGGATGAACAGGTGGTCCTCAGTACCTCGTACGTGCTGGTATTCAGTTGCTCAGTTGCATCTGACTCTCTGCAATCCCATGGGCTATTACCCACCAGGTTCCTCTGTCCATGGGGTTTTCCCAGCAAGAATACTGGAGTGGGTTGCTATTTCCTACTCCAGGGAATCCTTAGGGATTAAACCCATGTCTCCTGCATGGCAGGTGGATTCTTTACTGCTGAGCCACCTGGGCTTCCTCAGTACCTTGTAAAGGACTTGGTAAATGTTACCTGCAGTCATTGGTGATAGGTCCCTGGCCTTCTCGTTTTAAGCTCAGTGGCTTTTTCTGGTTTTGCTGACTTGCTGGTAGTTTGAACAGCTTTGCTGCTGATATATATATATATATATATATATTTTTTGGTATTTATTTATTTTTTTACACGAACTCCCAAACATGAACCCCCCTCCCACCTCCCACCCCACATCATCCCTCCAGATCATCCCCATACACCAGCCCCAAGCATCCTGCATCCTACATTAGAAGAAAGAGGCAAGGCTGAGTATCCAAAAGTTACAATATAAAAAGAAAACCCTTCAAGCCAGGGTGGGGAGATATTTGTAGGCATTGTAGAATTCCTTCAAGTCCTCATAGCTTTGTGAACCTAATCTATTAATCCTGAGACATATTTGGATGACTGGAGTCCTGGGCCCTCATCCCAGGCTTATATATACTCTGTGGGAGAGTTAAGTCCTGGGAAATAAACAAAACACTAACAGTAAGATAGAAATGCAGAGAAACGTTAATCCCTGGGCCTGTGACTATCCTCAGAATGTTCACAAGGGGCATCACGTTAGCTGTGGCTATGGTGGCCAGACCTCTGTGAGTGAAGACACAGTTGTTCATCAAGAAGACAAAATGGCTTTTACACTTCCATTATCTCTTAAGTACCTTTCCATTTCCCAATGCAGACTGTCCTGAGCATTTATGGTTTTTACAGGCTTCTGATGTTCTAGCCTCTGGTCTTCTCCCTTCTCCATTTTTGACAACTAGGCCCTTCCTGCCTTTCTATATCAGCTGATTTTTAAATGTCAGTCTGAGCAGGTTGATTTCAGAAGCTATATTTAAAAAGAGACCTGCCTGCATCTTTGGCTCTTTACTGAGACAGCATACTTCAAGAGGGATGAGATCCAGGAGGCCATTTCTTATTTTGATTTTAGATCGCGTCTTGGAAGCAAAACCACAGCTGCTCTCCTGGTGTCTTATGAACTCAAGGCAGGCTTTCTGCTGAGATCAGAAGCTCTCAGCCTTAGTCCTGAGGTCAGCCAGAACCTGGTTGAAGCCACCCAGGAAATGCCGAAGGGAGCTGAAGGGGAGAGCTGTCCCATACAGTTGCCATGGACTCACCCAGTTTCTGACCACGTGAGCCCTCTGCTTTGGACATGTTCCCCAGGGCTCTTGTAGGAAGCTGTGATGCTGCGTCAGTTATTGATGGCCACATAGCAGACTACCCCAAACCCAGTGGTTTCAACCAGGAAGCTGTTCTCAGTCCTGATGAACTGTTAGATGGTCTGTGTGGTTCTGCTCATCATGGCTTTGTTTCCTGGACCAGGAATAGCCTTGGAGAGGACAACTGAGCTCACTCCCAACAATGCTAATCCTCACCAGGCTCTTCTGGGCACATCATCCCTGGGGGGCGGTAAGGTTCTAAGAGCACAGATGAAAGTTTGCAGGACTTCTTGGCATCAGTATTGGCACAACATCCTCTGCTGATTTTTTATAGACCAGAGCAAATTGCAAAGCCAGCCAGATTAAAGAGGCAGTGTAGTGGAGGCATAGATGCCACCACTGCTGATGAGGACTTAAAAGTCAAGCTGCAAAGCGTGGTGGAGGGATAGGAAATTAGCATTCTGCCACACAGGCTGTTTTCTTTATAGCAGTGTACAGCGGAGTATGTTCTGTGGCTTGGCAAGTGTTTCCACATCCACAGTCTCACCCGACTTGCCTAAGAATCCTGTAAAGTCAGTTTAATTCTGATGATCATTCCCCATCTTCCATATGAAGAAACCGAGGTCCAGATTGGCTCATGAGGTAGATAACTCAATGGAGCTGAGGTGGAGCCAGGACCTACATTTGGTCTTAACTGTAACCATGCCGGGGTTGTGTTCCTGGCGTGTGAGCAGATGATTACGGGGCAAGCAGTGCTCTTGATGTGCCTAGACTGTGAGTGGCTTTGTCTCTGATTCCGCCGGCTCCACGCCGCCCGGGCATCCTGGGTGGCTCCTTGGGCTCGGTGAGCGTCCCCTGCGCGGTGCAGGTCTGCCGCCGGCTCTTCACCCCACCCGGGCGGTGGTGCCAGGGGTCCCGGGGCACCGCCCCATGAGCCTGACTTGGGGTTGCCGGGACGAAGGTTGGGTGAACAGGTGAGTACCTCACACTTTCTTTAGGAGGAAAAGAGAGGGCACATTTGTACATGTTTAAATCAATTTCTATCATAACACATGTTTCTGGACATTCAGCTTTTAGTTTATTCACTCGTTCAATAAATGCTTAGTGAGCATGTCCCATATGTTAGGCACTGTTCTCAGCTTAAGGGCTAATGGGAGATACAGACAACATATAAATATACCATATATATTAATATACTATAATATAAATATATAAATAAACTATAATACATATGTTTACATGTGTTTAAACATGTATGTATGTGTGTACATATGTGTATATACTATATAACATACAGATGAAGAAATAACATTACATTAGTGTATATAAGGATATACCATATATACGTGTATATGTGGGAATATTTCATGCAAAGGTGGGCTCGATAAAGGACAGAAATGGTATGGACCTAACAGAAGCAGAAGATATTAAGAAGAGATGGCAAGAATACACAGAAGAACTGTACAAAAAGGATCTTCACGACCCAGATAATCACGATGGTGTGATCACTCATTTAGAACCAGACATCTTGGAATGTGAAGTCAAGTGGGCCTTAGAAAGCATCACTACGAACAAAGCTAGTGGAGGTGCTGGAATTCCAGTAGAGCTATTTCAAATCCTGAAGGATGATGCTGTGAAAGTGCTGCACTCAATATGCCAACAAATTGGGGAAGCTCAGCAGTGGCCACAGAACTAGACAAAGTCAGTTTTCATTCCAATCCCAAAGAAAGGCAATGCCAAAGGATGCTCAAACTACTGCACAATTGCACTCATCTCACACGCTAGTAAAGTAATGCTCAAAATTCTCCAAGCCATCAAGAGGGCCTTAGAAAGCATCACTACGAACAAAGCTAGTGGAGGTGATGGAATTCCAGTTGAGCTATCTATTATGGTTCATTTTATCAACTTCTGGAAGAACAGAAGTTGAAGGTGACATCAGCTTTCTCCTTAGATGTGTTCAGGCAAATTGTACAAGTCCTTTTATTTTTGTGTTGAAAGGCTGGGAGGTTGAAGAGGGAACTGGAGCAGGGGCCTGTGTGACTCTCAGGTCCTTGGTGACTTTCAGCACCTGCAGGCCTCTGAGCTGTCTATGTCTGGCCGGGGTGATTATGAGGAACTGAGATCCCTGTGCTCAGCTGACTCAAAAGAGGTCTCACTCAGCCCCAGTCCTTAAGGTCTTTAAGACAAGAGTAAGGGTCTCTTCCTGGCGTTCCCAGTGGGGAGGGAGGAGGGGAGGCACTGCTGAGTTGGTGAGGTCAAGCTGGAGAGGGTGAGGGAGCCACGGAGCACTCCACCATCATCCTGGGGGAGAAAGAAATGGGAGGGGGTGAGACAGCAGAGGGGAAGGCGTCCCATCTCAGAGCCACGATCCCACAGCTGATGCCCCACTGACACCACAGTCCCTCTGTCCATCCACCCCACTTCCTCCAAACTTCCCTCTCATCCTTTCAGGCCCTAACTGGAGCTGCTTATGTTATTGTTGTGCTCTGGTTTTATATGTTGTCTTAGAAAAAAACTCAAGATGTACTGGAATCAGGTGACCAGGCAACCAGGGTAGAGAAATGGGCAGGGGCTCCAGAAGTGAGGTCATCTCTAGGTCAGGACCAGGGTCTCAGGGGAGGCTGGGTGAGGCAGGGGAGAGAGGAGGATGCTGAGGGCATCTGTGTGGGGTGCGGGTGTGGGGAGGAGAAGGAAGACCCAGGTGAGGGTGGGGATGATGGCGGCAGGACTTACCTTTATTCCCGGTGTTCTCGTAATTCTCTTCCGTGTTTTTGAAGGACTCCCTGAGTGAGAACAGGAGGGCAGTGATGTGTCAGAGTCTGGGCAGAAAAGAGCTACCACCTGCCTCGGGCTGCTCCTCTCGCTGGGGGCTCTGTGACCTGCCTGGTCACAGTCAGATATGAAGGCAGAGGTTTGAGGCTCTCAGACAGAGGCTGTCTGGGTGGGGATGAGGGGCTGTTTGCAGTGTAGCCCCGTCCTTGAGAGCTGACTGGGGTGGACTCTTGCAGAGAAGCGGCTTTACTGAGGGCAGCAGGGAGGAGAAGCAGGAGGGGGTGCCTGTACTCTGCGGCAGTGCCTGGGTCCAAACCAGAGTGTGAGAACCAGGGAGCTTCTCTCTGGTCCCCTGGGTGGTGCTCAGGCCTTGGTCCCCGAGGAAATGCCATTGGGGAGGGGCCCCGGGAGGACACTGTCAAGAGTCAGGAAGGCAAGAAAGGAGGGAGGGGCTGTGAGAAGAAAGCCTGGATGTGGTAGAGGATGAGAAAGTAAAGTGGTGGGCGGTGAGGCGGGTGAGAGGAAAGGAAGAGGAGCCCCCCGGTCTCCTCTCCCTCGGTCCGACCCCCGGCGCTCCCTTCGGCGAGACTCCTCTCTGTCCCGCCTCGTCGGCCTCCGGGCCTCTGTGTCCCGTTTCCTGTCGGACCTGCTCCTCGTTCTTTCCCCTGTCTGCATGGAGCAGGCGGGTGTGTTCTGGAAGGACGGTGTTCAAGGAGGAGACAAGCAGGCGGGTGTGTTCTGGAAGGACGGTGTTCAAGGAGGGAAAGGCTAAGAACTGAGGATGGAAGGAGGAAAGGTGGGTGCCAGAGACAGACAAAGGGAGATGTTCTGCAAGAGTCAGAGAAAGTGCTGGCCAGGGCTCTGACTGTTTAAGGATCGGGAGCCTCAGGGAGTGAAGAGCCTGGCCTGTGGGGACTTGGGAAGATGTGGATGGAGGCCCAGGAGGGGAGGCCCGGGAAAGGCTCCCTGGTGCTGCGCTTGGGAGGAAACTTCTTGGTCATAAAATAGCACCGCCCCCCCCACCCCCCCATACTGGAGGACAAGCGCTCACCTGGCTGGGGTCCTGGCTTCAGTCTGCACACCTGCAGGAGGACCAACAGCGAGTCACTGTGCCATCCATGTAGGCCTGTCTCCTCCCTGCCTCTCTGCCCCATCCCAGCTGAAACCTCCCTGGGAAGGGCCTGGGACTCAGAGCCGCCACGCTGCAGGCACCCCGAGGCTGCCTGCACCTGTCCTGCCTTGTTCTTCACCATCAGTCAGGAGAGCAGCTCTTCCTGCACCCAGAGCCCCATCACCTTCTGAACAGGTTGGATTTATCCACCTCCCCCAACTCTAGTGACCTCAGGTCCACTCAGTCACATCCTGGACTTTTTTTTTTTCCCCACTGGGACTAAGAACTCTGACATAGTAAACACTGGTATCATTTTTATATTTCAAAATTCCTTCCGGCTCTCTTCAGTCATCATCCCTCTGTACCTGTGCGTGACCTCGCTGCACTCTTGTCCTGATGATCCACTCTCTCTCAGGTTACCCAAGCCGCCTGCTGAGCCCTCTCCTCTCCACCTGTGCCCTCTCACGGGCTCCCTGACCCCCTGGGTCCCCCTGTGCTTCTGCCACACTTGCTGATACATCTCCAATCCTGGCTCTTTCCTGGGGCTGCTGCTAAGTCACTTCAGTCGTGTCCGACTCTGTGTGACCCCATAGACGGCAGCCCACCAGGCTCCCCCGTCCCTGGGATTCTCCAGGCAAGAATACTGGAGTGGGTTGCCATTTCCTTCTCCAATGCATGAAAGAGAAAAGTGAAAGTGAAGTCGCTCAGTCTGTCTGACTGTTAGCGACCCCATGGACTGCAGCCCACCAGGCTACTCCGTCCATTGGATTTTCCAGGCAAGAGTACTGGGGCAGAGGATGCTATTTGTTTGCCCCATATCCATTCCCTTCTTATTCAGTTACAGAATGTTGATTTTATTTGGAGTGTCAGGGTACACCCCCTGCTACAGGCAGATGTGGGACCTATGGTGAAACCTAGCTGATGATGTATTACTATAAGGGGAAGTTGTGGGTAGGATTTTTCAGTTCAGTTCAGTTGATCAGTCATGTCCGACTCTGCAACCCCATGGACTGAAGCACACCAGGCTCCCCTGTCCATCACCAACTCTCAGACCCTACTTAAACTCATGTCCGTCACGTCGGTGATGCCACCAAACTCTCATCCTCTGTCCTCCCCTTCTCCTCCCACCTTCAATCTTTCCCAGCATCAGGGCCTTTTCCATTGAGTCGGTTCTTTGCATCAGGTGGCCAAAGTATTGGAGTTTCAGCTTCAGGATCAGTCTTTCCAATGAATAATCAGGACTGGTTTCCTTTAGGATGGATCTCCTTGCAGTCCAAGGGACTCTCAAGAGTCTTCTCCAACACCACGGTTCAAGAGCATCAGTTCTTCGGTGCTCAGCTTTCTTTATAGTCAACTCTCACATCCATACGTGACTACTGGAAGAACCATAGCTTTGACTAGATGGACCTTTGTTGGTAAAGCAATGTCTCTGCTTTTTAATACGCTGTCTAAGTTGGTCATAGCTAGTCTTCTAAGGAGCAAGCATCTTAATTTCATGGCTGCAGGAATTTTAGGAAGACTCTTTAAAAGGAGGACAGACAGACAGAGCATAGTCTTTTTGTCTTTTCCTCCTACGTCCTACTTCCTGTTTAGATTCACAAATCTGGCATCCTAGCAGCTGTCTTGCACATAAAGCAACCTTCTGGATAGAAGTCAGTATCCAGGACAGTGAGTAGACTCAGCTAGACTAGCAGCTGAACACAACTATTTTTTTTTTTTGAGGGATGCAGGTAACGAAATTCCACAAGCTGCACAGGGCAACTAAGCCCGAGTGCCACGAGGAGAAAGCCTGTGGGGCCACAACAAAGAACCTCCTTCCCCCAACCCCTCAAAACGACAGCAATAATCATTTAAGTAAAAAAAATTTTTTAATCTCACCAATAAGACATAAGGGGAAGTTGTGGGTAGGACTTGACAAAGGCTCTTTAAAAGGAGGACAGACAGCTGGGAAATAGTCTTTTTGTTCTTTCATCCTGATTGGATTCAGAAATAATGGCTGGAATTCTAGCAGCCATAATGAACCATGAGGCGGCCTTTGGGAGAGAAACCAAAATCCAGAAGAGTGAACAGAAAGGTAGGAACCTCAGTGCTTATGGATGGCAGTTTCTGCCCCTGGCTCCACGTTCTTTTATATGAGGGGAAAAAAGTAAACTCTGTGTTATTTAACTTAACCCTTCCTTCTGGATTTTGGTGCTAACAGCTGTACGCAAATTCTAACCAGTAATTCCCAAACGTTTCTGAACCTGTATGCTGTAATACTGCTGGGGGAAGACATAACTATGTGCAATGATGTTTTTACCCATTTGTGGTTTCTCATCTGAGTTGATCCTCAAAATATCATTTTGCATTTCCACAGTGACTATGACATATTTTCTCTTCATCTCTGACCCTCATCCTCACTCTCAGGAGACAACCACTGTGGTTTTCACTCTGCAGAATTAAAAAACCAATTTGTATGTAGTTGAATTTATAAATATTTTTATTTACAGCTTTGGATGTTTGTCATACTTAGGCCAGTCATCTTCAACCCATGGTTGTAAAAGTTTCACCTGCTTTCTACTAGCACTAGGGTTATTTTTTCCTCATTTATATCTTCAATTTTGGTGCAAATTATAAGGCAGGGAGCTAATATTATTCTTTCTCAGCTGTGACTCCATTATTCCAGAAATACTCATTCTTCCCTCTTGATTAGAAATGCTTCCTTTTAACCTACTAAATTTCTGCATATATTTGGATTTCTTCTTACCCTGCTTGTATCTGATTTTTCACTTTTATTCCATTTGTTTACTTATATAATCCAGAATTACATAATTTAATTGTAGTAGCTTAATTATTAAGTGCTAATGCTCATAGAGTGCTTACTCTATAAGCAGAATCTATTCTAAATGCCTTTTGTTTGTCATGACAACACCAGGGAAGTACTGTTTTCATTCCCATTTTACCAATCAGTAAGTTCAGGCTCACAGCAGTAGTATTAGTGTGCCAGAGTTTACCAGGCCAGAGCGTGAAGCAGGATTTGGCTGCAGGAACGCCCAATTCTGTGCTTTTCAAGCTCTGAGCTTTACAATCTGACAGGGCTCATCACTCTCTACAAATTTTAATCCTTATTCATGTATTTTTTTGCTGTGCCACGTCTTGTTGCAACAAAGGGGATCTTTGTTTGTCATACGTGATCTTCCTTGTGATGCACTGACTGTCTAGCGGTGCGTGGGCCTCAGTAATTTTGGCATGCAGGCTTAGTTGCTCTGCAGCATATGGGATCTTAGTTCTGCCACAAGGGATCAAACCTGCATCCCCAGCGTTGCAAGGCAGATTGTTAACCACTGGACCACTAGGGAAGTTCCCATATTGCAAATTTAAAAATAATATTTCAAATCAGTTTTGGAGTTTGTTGTGGCATAAATAGTTAATGCCTCTCGCCCTGTGGTCTCTTTCAGCTGTAAATGTATACATCCAAATTTCTGATGGGCATCTCTACTCAGATGCCACACAAACATAAACCATCCCAAACTCAAGAATCATTCTTCTCTCCCAATCATGGTCCTTGACCTCCTCTGCTCCCTAATTTACTTGGTCGCCTCACCATGGCCTCATTTGCCCAAGTTGGAGACATGGGACTTATTCCCACTCCTTCACCCTCACACCAGTGCAATCACCAAGTCATACTGGTTTTCTCTCTTACACTTTTCCAGGATCTGGCCTCTCCCTCCATGCACACAGACACGGTAGGTCCCAAACTTGATAACATACGAATGCCACCTGAGGAGGTCACTAAAAATGCAGATTCCCCCAAGCCCAGACCTCAGGTCCACCAGGAACTTGTATTTTAACTGAGTACCCCTGGTCATCTGGTGCAGTAGGTTCTGAGAAACACTGAGCTGGGGATCTTGGGGAGAGGTTAGGGGTCCCGGATCACTTACCTTTGCTTCTCTTCCACCAGAGGTGCACAGTCAGTCCCATGATTGGGATCTTGAGCAACACCACGCTGCCCAGCACCAACCCTACTGTAGCTTCCATGGTCAGGGCCCACAGCTTGGAACTCTTTTTGCCCTCTGAGCCCCCGAGGCCAGCTGTGGTGCTGGTGGTGGTAGGACCCCAGGTGGTTGTCTTGCTGCCTGAAAAATATGCAAAGTCTTCACTAAAGGGCTGGAGGTATCTGGGTGAAGCTGCCACATCTTGTTCCCTAGTTTGGGGAAAGTAGGGGTGGGGAGCAGCTCTCTGAAGCTCTCCCACAGAGAGTGGAGTAACAAGAGGTGATGCTGGAAGCTCTGAATCCTCTTCACTTCTTTTATTTATTTTTTTTTTNAGAATGGACTGGTTGGATCTCCTTGCAGTCCAAGGGACTCTCAAGGGTCTTCTCCAACACCACAGTTCTTGGTAGGGATTTGTATTTTTCATGCTGCTTAATTCAGTTTTCTCAATGACCTGGTAGATTAGTCTCATTTTTACAGAGGAAGAACTTGAGACTGGAGGCAACTGAATACTTGTCCAAGATCACACAGGAAGGAATGGGATGGGAATTAAAAGCCCTGTTTTTGTGGTCCCACAGCTTGCACTTTGTCTGTCAAGGGTCATCCTTGAATCCCAATTTCATTATTTGTAAAATGAGAGTAAAATATTCTATGTGTCACAGCAGATAGTTACGCGTCGACTCTCAAGAGGCATCCTCCACATGGTGAAGACAGTGTGTCTTTGATTCTAAGTGCTGGACAAAGCTGGATCAGAGCATTTGGGACAAAAGTGGCTGGAACACAGAAGTGTTGCTGTTTGCAAGTCAGTACTTCATATGTTCACCTTGTGTGATCAGTGTTGGAGGGTGGGGCTGCTGGGGTGGAGACCAGGTGGGAAGTGACCCCAGGAGAACTAGGGGTGATACAAAAGTAAGTGAGGAAAGTTGGTAGAAGTCGGGTCACAGGCTGAGACTCCCTGTTCTCTGCTGGGGCTGTGGGTAGGTGGGGGTATGAAAGAAACCTTCTGTGTATTGAATGATATGTGCATTGTCTGTA